>CM031372.1:22387809-22789505 GCA_018208015.1 Medicago ruthenica
CCAAATATTGATGAAAATCTCTTTATGAGAGTTATCATTCAACCAGCTGCTAGTGCTGCAAACAAAACCCAGAGAACTATTACTACTTCTTACAATGCTCAATTCCTAGGTGATTCGGAGACACTCCTTCAAGTTATGAAGAAAGTTTTCCTGAATTAGGTTTGACTAAACAAGATTGCATGGAAACTAGCTGGATCAAATCTGTTCTCTATATTGCAGGCTATCCAAATGATACACCACCTGAAGTTTTGCTTGAAGGAAAATCAACATTCAAGAATTACTTCAAAGCAAAGTCAGATTTCGTAAGAGAACCGATACCAGAAACGGGTTTACAAGGATTATGGCAAAGGTTGTTGGAAGAAGATAGTCCTTTGATGATTTGGAATCCATATGGTGGCATGATGAACAATTTTTCGGAATCTGACATCCCTTTTCCTCACAGAAATGGAACACTTTACAAAATTCAGTATTTAACTCTTTGGCAAGATGGAGACAAGAATGCTTCAAAGCATGTTGATTGGATCAGGAAGCTTTATAACTACATGACCCCTTATGTGTCTAAGTTTCCAAGGGAAGCATATGTGAACTATAGAGATCTTGATTTGGGAATGAATAAGAAGAATAGTACAAGTTTTATACAAGCAACTTCTTGGGGTAACATGTATTTCAAAGAATTTCAATAGGTTGGTGAAAATTAGAAGAATGAATAAGAAGAATAGTACAAGTTTTATACAAGCAACTTCTTGGGGTAACATGTATTTCAAAGATAATTTCAATAGGTTGGTGAAAATTAAGACTAAAGTGGATCCTGAAAATGTGTTCAGGCATGAGCAGAGTATTCCACCACTTCCAGTTTCAACTATGCAACTAAAAGACAAGAAATGCAAGAGCTGGGAATAAGGCACTGATTTGCCAGAGTTTCTTGCTGGTAATTATAAATTTCATGCAGGGTTGTTTTGGGTGAAATAGACAAAATAAATATATTTTGATATTTTCTGTTTTTGGTGTTGTTGATGTTGTAAAATACTGATGGAGTGTTTTTCTGTTTTAAACATTTCTAGCTTTACATTTATCGTTATGTGGAAAGATTCTTGATGATAAGTGTTGTTTTGTGAAAGAAGTAATTCTTGCATAAATATATTTCTTACAAATATATCATGTTACATTAGTTTAAGAACTTCAGCAATTTTTGCTTCTTACAACTGTTCAAAAAATAATGTTTCAACATCATATTTCTTAAAAGAATCCACAAATTACATCAAATTATTTTTAATGATTAAGAACTGACTTTCACTTGAGAAATTTACAGTGACATTCACGTTATTCTCCTCCACAAAGTAGGTAGTACCGTGAATCTGGACAAAATAAACTGATAAAAACCTGAAATTGATGAACTGAACAATTAAGATAATAACGCCATTTTGGATAGTAAATTGCTATTTAAAATTATAAATGTACATATACCAGACTAAATTACATACATAAAACTGAACTTTTTTTGGAAGATAACTAGGGAATTATCCCTAAATTAGTATCCAAAATTTGAGAGCAACATCAGCCCATAGCTCAAAGCTCTCAACCGCCTAATTTCCCATAATCTGTACAGTTTTTCAATGAGTAACCTCAATGAAGAATGATAACAAAAATCTTCATAAGTTCATCTGAAGGTATTTAAAAGATCGCTTAAGCAGTGGGTCTTAAAATACCGTAAAGCAAATCCTGTTGATGTTCCCCTAGCCCAGAAAACCACTTCCTTAAATTTCCAGCGTCATCAAATAGATTTACTAGAATATGCCGGAAGACTGAATTCAGTCTGCGAAAGTGATTCTAAATCAAGAGGAAGAAGGCCAAACAGTGCAGTGGCAGTAGCAATTTGAAGAGAAATGCCTGCTTTCATGGAAGAATTGCATAGATAAGACAACAGTTTAGATCTCAAATTCTCAACTCCATGGTCTTCATATCCACCAACGTCAACTCCAAGCCTGATAAGTATAACATTCAACACACAATTAACAATAACAAAGATAAAAAAAGAAACATGGAAAAGCACTTGTGTCTTGTTCACATATGTGTATCACACCAGAAGAAACAGTTATAAGAGGTTAATGTAAAAGGAAAATTTGCCATACAAAGCTTCCAAGAAAAGATATCATACAGTAAGCGAAATTCATTTCTATTTATCCCAGTAGAGATTCAAACATAATTAAATAAAGTCCCGGGATGGAGGTCTAGGGAAGGATTGGACCCATTGGCAGTCTTACCTTGCATTTACAAGAGACTAATTCCAAGACTTTAACAAGTGAAGTCGCATAAATGCAACTTCAACCGTTGTACTACAGCTTCCCTTATTTTAGGAAAGAACAAACAGAAAACAAATCAACAAGTATTTCAGCGATTGCATAACTCTGTTTTTTTTATTCTATTTCGTCGGAGTCCTGTTATATTTATAGGTCCTCTTATCATTCTGTTTCAGGCCCCATATTAACATTAACATAACTTCAATTCCACAAACCCATGCACAATCTTGTCTTGAATTATCCTTCAAGCCTGGATTAATGTCATAAATCCTGCTCTTTCTCAACCTCCTGATACAGAGGATTTTCTTCTTTGGTCAACTCCGTTGCTATTTCCAAGATAAGCACATTAGTCCCTATAACAAGCCAATTATGGAAAATGTAGTTCATCTTTCATCAGACTTCCTACAAGAAACCCCTGGAAACTATAAGCCTACATTGTTTTTACCCAAAATTTTCATGTCAACCATACAAAACTGTTCCAGAGTAGAGGGAGAGGGACACAATCTTTCCAATTATCCCAAAAATGTTGTTCCAAAGGGAAGTGACCACCTTAGCCTATAAACAATGTAGGAAGATACAAATGCATGCACACTTTAAAACACTATTATTATCAAACAAAGGTCGATTTACCTTCCAAGCTGACCAAGAAGAATAACGATAGCAACCGCAGCGTTTTCCACAGCACAAGAGTCCACTACATGAAGCAGCTGAGGAACAAGTTTGGTGTTGGTCCACTGCCAGCTCTGAATTTTAAGAGAAAACTATATGATCAGGCTTAGGAATTATTTAACTGAATCAAGATGAACAAAGAAATATGAGAACAGAAAAAATTAGCAATTGTGTAAGACAAGTTGAATGTCAATGAAAACAAAAAAGAAAAATTTACAAGGTTTTTATTTATTAAGGAGGCAGACAGAGAATTTACAAAGTTTTAATAAACATCACCTTCTCGCAATAGAAGAATAAATGAAAAGGGGTTTGAGGTGAGGCTATCAAATTAGAAGGCCGGGTATCTAAAGACTTACCCAGGTTACATCGCAGGACCCCCGTCAAAAAAACAATTGAAAGCTAAACCATGGACACAATTTTAAATGAACTCGTACATCAAACAAAAGTTGTCAAAATATCCCTTAAATTAGCAAGTTTTAATGATGATGTAGAGAGCAACAAATTTCAAATATAAGGTACCAAGAAAGTAATTTTGTTACAAGCTGACTAATTTTCATGCATTTTCTAATCATAACAAAGGTCCAATAAGTCAATAGATTTCTGTCATCGTCCATGATATGGCTGGGAAGACAACACATTCAAACGCAATATTTCATATTTCAGAATGATAGGTACAAATATCTTAGACTTATAGCCAGGTTTCAAAATTGACTTATCTCAGAAAACTAAACAGCAAATCAACTGACATCTGTTTCTTGAACACTGGCCATATTAATTTTATAATGTAGGATTTCTATTAATCATATTATTGTATTTAGTTTCCGGTTGTATAAGTTGACATCCAAAAAGAATAACCTTGCTGATGAGGAATGAAATTCCAGCAGTAGACTAATGTCATTTAAAATTAGAGCAATAAAAAGATAACTTAAAGAAGCACGGAAAAAATACCATTTTGTTTGCAACAAGCTCCAACAATGAAAGAATGTCACTAAGTTGGCATGGAACCACATCCTGATTAGAGCACTGTACATTATTATAATTGTCTGAAAGGGGTCTGAAATTGGACGGATCAAACTGTTCTTGCTGAAATGGATGCTTCTTGATATTTTCTAAGAGCAACAATGTAACAACATCAATGGACTCAGCACCTTCTGAGAAAGGGCATTTAACATTAGAACATAAATCAGTATGAAGCTGATTTATTGCTGGAAGACAAGAAGAAGTAGTGACAGATACGCTCCCTCCCTCAAGAAACATAACTATAGATTTCAAGACAGTCACCATCAAGCCATAACTGCACGAGTTAAAATACGTTCTTCCACCCAGATTAGCAAAAATGTGAAGAATAGTTAGCACCACAAAAGAATTACATCTGCAGAGCCTAAGAATATTATATGATGCCTCAGAAATAAATCCAATATAATCGGTTGCAGCACATAATGATGCTAGTATAATACTCGCCGCTACCAACTGCTCATTCGTAGCTTCTTTAGAACATAGTGTGTCCATGCCATCCAGAAAACTATCGTTTCTCAAATTACTATCAGATGAGGTCTCAGTAGGTACAACATTTTTTAATATAACTTTTCCTTCTATAAGAAAGTCTTCATAAGGCGGAGCAGCCCCAGCAATGAAAATTTTCTTAAAAGCAAGACTCTTGTGTCTGCATCAGTCATAACTGCCCAAAAAAATAGAGAAGTGTTCAACAGAATAGTGCTCAAAAGTTACTTATAGTTAATATAATTTCAATCCACCATCGATGTAAAATAGGTTTTAACAGATATGTAACCCATCATTAAAATAGATTTACCAACTTACCAACACAACTACAATCTGGTGTATAACACAATATCAAAAAATTTAATCCCTTTCTCCGTTCCAAAATAAATGTTGTCCCAGGTTTTTTCATACAAATTAAGAAAAACTACAAATGAATAAAAGAATGTTGCAATCTTATAATATTATCTTCAATGTCAATTGGCTATTAGCCATTGCAATAAATGTGCAGTGGAGTGTAAGGTCTTGAAAGCGGTGCACAAAGTATTAATTGGAATGGAGGGAGTACAATCTAGTAACATTGTTTCAAATATACAAAACACAAATCAAACATGAAAGAGATGAACGAACCTCTACGGATGTGTTCAGCATAAGAACTCAAGCAAAGGATTAAGTTGCCACCACCAAATTTCATTGCAGTCATGGTAAAGTTGAACAGCAAAAGTGTCAACAACACAGAATGCTTCTCACTGAAAGAAATCAAAAGAAACAATAACCATCATTTGCCTTCATAAAAAACTATACAATAAAATGATTCAGTAGATAACTGTGAAGCACCGATGCAGACAAGGATACCGAACCATCACTGACACGTCGACACCGGTAGTAATTTGAGAAAATGAAATATTTGAATGTAACTACATGCTTTGGTGTCAGATACCGACATGTGTTGCACTAGACACGCCTTTGATGTGAAGTAGTAAAGAAAAATAGACTTAATATGAATAATTTGAGAAAATGAAATATTTGAATGAAACTACATGCTTTGGTGTCAGATACCGACATGTGTTGCACCAGACACGCCTTTGATGTAAAGCAGTAAAGAAAAATAGTCTTAATATGAATATCAAACTAGTAAAGATGTTTCAAAGCATGGATATTATAAGCCTATCATCTCAAACAAAATCTTACTTTTGTATGGATTTTCTTCCATGTCAACTGCAGTCAGAATGCTACCAACTGCCCATCCTGTTTGAGTATCCAAACTGCACCGTGCTATACAATTTCTTGCAGCAAGAAGTGTCCTAGATATACAACTATTATCCTCCCGATCTGATACTATGAGACCAAAATTAGGAAGTTGATGGTGTAAAGATCCAGTTCCAGTCTCCACCAGAAATGTATCTCTTAAATTTTCCAAAGAATGAGTGACCTGCAACTTCACATCAGTTTGTACAGCCTGCTTTGCCCTGTGTTCATTACAAGGAACTGTAAATGCATCAGACTTCTGCACGTTGGAATTCATCTCAACATCAATAACATCACATCTAGTTGAAGAGATAAATCTTTTGGTCCAACAAGTCTGTGTGAAGAACTTCGTCCTGAAAAAGCTCCATATTATCCAAAGCAAATGTTTCAGTCTCGGGAAAAGATAGTGGTGACAAGGGTGCATTCATCGCTATGCTATAGCGTTCCTCATCAACAGCATTTTCTAAGACTAACAACTTCATAACATTTCCATTATATATTTCATCGAAGTTGTTTGAGGCATCAAATATCTTCTCCCTGCATGCCTGAGTAGTTAGAGTATATAATGCAGGACAGGTATTTGTCTGAAGCCATCTGGATCCTCATAGACTCCAGCTTTTGGATCTTCTGTTTTCTTTTTCTCATCCACAGAAGTACCTGCTTTTTCCCTATGAGATTTCTTTCTCTTCTTATGGGGCCTGTCATTCTCTGCCTGTAGATTGTCCCTATGATTAGTAACCATCTCTCTCCCTCCTTCAACGGATTCATTCATTTTGTCGTACAATAAACCACATAAGTCAGAGAGCTTATCTTCTAGCTGCATGTTTAACTTCTTACCCTCAGAAGACAAATTTGCAACACATTCGATTGTATCAGAAATCCTATTCCTTATTCCATCATGACCAATAACTGATCTGTCAGATGGTTTCAACATGCTTGATCTTGCATTGAAGTTCTCCTCAGCTGATTTTGGTGATGTGGTAACTTGCAAAGCACCCCTTTCCTGTGAGCCCATCAAGTGTGCATCAGAAAAAGATGCTGTACTAGAATTTACTGCATAACTCTGTATCGATGTTCTGTTTGAGCCTCCTATGAGAGGCTCCAATTTAGAACCAATACCTGTAATGGGTTCAGTATAATTCCCTTCAGATATAGCAAGAAGTGGAGGACTCTGCATGCTTTTCCTTAAAGAATCGCATGCACCAATCCTTATGCTGCAAGGCTTTGAAAGTTCATTTTCAACAGAGCTGTGCATTTGAGGCATACCTAGACTGCAGAGTTGAGTCATGACATCAGGTTTCTGCATGCTTGGCTTATTCTGAGACTGCAATCCAATCATCCAGCAGTCAAAATTGATCAGACATATGTACAGGTAAGATATACTATACAAAAGAAATTTCGAAGTAAAAATTTAAACTTAAGACCTAACCTTTTACTTTCTATCTCCACAGACCATCCATATTCAATGAAAAAGAGACCATTAAAAATTATCACAGTTAGGAACCACTAACATATTGAAATAAGTCAAACAATAAAGGGAGCTACAAAATTATTTTCACAACCATAAGATTTAAATCAAAAATCATAGCACAGCTAGCTTACCCCTTTTATCTACATACCTTTACTAGAGAAGCTGGTTAGCAACATAAGTTTTGCTTCTAAAGAAACTAAACCACAAAAAACTACAAGCCAAAAATTAACGTGTGCAAAAGATTTTGTGAACAAATACCAAAGCAGTCAGCAGTTTCAGCTTTTGGCAAATACTCATCCAACAAATACAGTTTTACCAGGATTTGTCTTCCTCTTCTGCCAATCAAATGCTGTCATCCTAAAATTACTATTCATGTGTTAATAATTAAAGTCACTTTAGTTTCAATTACAGATTTAACAGAAAATTTCTGATGCGTGAAATAAAGGCTGTTTTCTACTACCATTGCAGCTGTCCTCTTTTAGTTTGTATAATAACATTAAGTTCACTATTAACTTTGAAAGACAGTATTACCATTCATCAATCATATTAAACTTACTTTTTATTCATTTGAAAACCTATATGTGCCATGGTGTGATCAAAGGATACAAAATAACAAACTTTACTCTGAACTTATGTTACTGAAAATAGTTTGGCAAGGAAACAAACCTTAGCTAGTCCATGTATACTTCCAGCAACAGGTGAAAAGGATGCATCCAGCATATTAAGGTGATTGTAGTTTTGAATAAAATCAAGCTTTAAACGGTGCAATTCATGCTGTAAAATGCTACGACAACTTTCTTCGTATTTAAACTTCATCCTTTCATGCTCAAACTTCTTCCTTTCATGTTTTAACTTTTCCCTTGCATGCTTTGCACGTAATTTTTCAAGCTCTAAACTGCTTTTCAGAAAGTGTATTTTATCACTTTCAGCATTCACATTAGGAGATACTCCAGATATTTCATTGGGTTTTCTTAGTGATGAAAGTTCATGTATCGTCTGCTTCAAATCCTCAATTACCTTCTTATCCTTCAATAACTCCTGAGACCTCTGATCAGCAAGATGTTTTGCTTCCTTGGCGCTCTTCCAGTTATCTTGAGCAAGCCTCTTCTGCTCCTCTACTTTAACATGCTCCTCATCTGCACGCCGCTTTTCTCTAGCAGCCTTCTGTTTTTCAACCTCTGCCTGCTCTTGAGCTTTTTTCATCTTTGACTCTGCATTCCTTTTCTCCACTAAGAGCTTCTGTTTTTCAGTTTCAACTCTTTTGATTGCCTCTTTAAACTTTGACAACTCAGAAGCCAACTTCATTTTTGTTTCAGTAACTTCTTTCTCCAAGCGAACTTGCTGAAGCCTATACTCCTCAGCCTTCTCTACCTCGATTTTGGAAAGCTGCGTCCCCTTATCCAAAGATACTTTTTCTCTGCTTCCAATAGCTTACTAGCTTCAGCAGCCTTCTTTTTCTCATTCACGGCAACCTTCCTCTCAGAATCAGCCCTTTTCTTTTCTTTCTCCACAAGTTTCTTCAATCTTTCAATTTCCTTATCCTTATCATATTATTGGCTTTCAAAGCCTTCACATCCCCATTTTCTTCCTGAGCACCTGTGCCACATTTCTGCTGCAATGCAGTGATCTCAGATTTTAAGGCAGAAACTTCATTCTCCAAAGAAACCTTAGCATTGAGTTCTTTAAGATTTTCCTCTTTTTCAATTTTTGCTCTCGCTAATTCTTCCTGGTATGCTGCAGAAAATACAAGTTACAGAATTTGGTTAAATTATAACTCTCACAAATCACATGCTCTGAAAGGAAAAAGAAATAAAAAGGGGGCATCGAGGGAAAAACACCACAAACATCCAAATATTATCAATTTCTTATTCAAAAGCAAAACTACTGAAGCAAGCAATAAGCCATATGCAATTTTCTATCATGTACAAATAAGCCACAACTGCAACAATATTTGTGTAATACCGCTGCCTTCATATTATCAGTGTATCCTCTCCCAGTGGATAACCACCAACTCAGAGTATTACAACTCAAGAAAAATCTAAGATACGGATTCAGCTCTTGTTCTCGCCTATCACCTAAGTCAAGTAGCATTATTTCGATCTTGCAATTTTTCCTAACTCAAAAAATCATCACACAGAACAGCACAAGTTTATCCACAACAAACATAGTTAGACGTCGCTAGAGCCTAGAGACTTGAATTGAGGTATACAGTACACATGTGCACAATGTTTTAACAAACATTTCTTACAATTTATCGGACATTTTACTTTGAGTATCATCCTATGTAGCACCGAGTCACCACAACATTCCAAACTGAAAGTGTTTCGGGTGTCGCCCACACGTCAGCATTGAACACCAACACAACACTAACATGTGTAATTTTATTCAATTACTTTCATTTCTTCAAATTATCACCAGTGGGGAGGTATGGGTAGTAGCTCAACCTATGATGAAGCACTGATACAGACACAACACACAACACTGACCCTGGTCAAAAAAATTAAAAAATGAATTAATTGAACGTAATTACATGTGTCATTACATGTGTCAACTCCTTACACGCCTTCCATCAGAAGTGTCAGTGTACACTCAATTGGTTTGAGTTGAGGGTTGAAAGAGTTGGAGACCAGAGTTCAAACAGAAAATATTAATCTAACAAACTTTACTAAAAAAATTTAAATAAAAAAAAACTTATCGTCGTGTCATTGTCAGTGTATGTATCAGTGCGCAATACCAATCATCAATATCATACACGCAGGACGTAACTTTAATCAATAATTAGATTTATAATATCATCAATATCACAAATCTAATAAGACATAACAGAAATGTAGGAAACAACCAATCTTTTCATAACGAGATTTGAAATTCTATCTGACCTTTTTTGAGATTAACATTTTGAGCTTCGAACTTTTTAACCGTTCCTTCAAGTAACTTAACAGCTTCACGTAGAGCATTCCGTGACTCTTGAAGCTTGGAATACTTTTTCTTCAACTAAAATCACAAAAAAATCAAAACATAGATTTCAAATTTCAATCGTTGAAAACGAAAGCAATGGAAAAATCGAGAAGAAAGAAAAAGGAAAAGATAGCATACATCGGCGCAACAGAGATTTTCCGATTCAGAAGGATTGAATGCTTGTTCTGCCGCCATGGTTTATTGTTGTTCTCTGTCATGCATCGGAGATTTAGTGTTTAAGATAAGCCGGCCATTAGAGGCTCGAGCGAGGAAGAAGAGTCAAGAAAGTGCATACATGTTGCATAGCCGCGTTTAATTCTAAAACCCTAAACCCTCTGAACACTTCAATGGTATGAGTACGAACAGTTGGCGATCCAGAACCTGGACGCAGGTGTGCGGATTATTTAATTGTTAATTAATTATTCTTATTATTATTATTAATCGCAAACATATCTCAATATAAAATATATCCTCTAAACAAACAAACATATATAATTAATAAAGGAAAAATTAAAAATTAAAGATATTATTATTATTAGTCTCTATATTTATATCGTTTATTTGTGTTCTGCTTTTACAGATTGGGTAGCACAAAATTCACAAACTCTAAATATAGATAAAGTAAAAACTTGTATATTCAAACGCGTCCTAGCATCGTAAAGTTTAATTTTAGGCAAGCTATTAAAAAAATTATTTTCGTAACCCACCTTTTAGAATATATCAATACCTAATTAATACATGTCCCATGTGTGTAATTTCATGTTTCAAACAGTTATATGGTCAATATCTTAGTATGAAAAATAATCTATGGACATCCACAATATTCATTATACACCTTGAGAGAGAGATTAACATGAAAATTTTGATTCTTGTCAAAAAAAAACATGAAAATTTTGATACATTAGTTTGATGTGAAGAGAGATAGAGAGAAATTAAATAAGTGTCCCAAAAATAATGGTGTTCAAATATCATTATCCTATTTTTATTTTATATAAATTCTTTCTTAAATTTAAGTTATATCAAATTAACTTTTATTGAGAAAAAATTATATTTGGTATAAAAAATTATATAATTTCAAGCATAAGCAATGACAGGGTATTATTTAAATTTAAAAACATCAAATAAATCATTAGACACTATAACTAAAGTTATGTTTATATATAAGAAATATATTTTTGAGGTTATACAATAATATTGCGCTAGCCTATTTATTTTTTTTTTTAACAAGTCAAAATGGAATATATTAATAGAAACAACGAGTCCCTCCTAGCACAAGGTGTGCCAGAAGAAGACTCGAAAAAAACAGTAATCAGTCAAAACAAGCAAAACGAAAAACCAATGACACTTAGCCTATACCCATACAAACAAGAGGGTTTGACCACCACAAATGAGAACATAAGCCAAGGTTAACATTATAGCAAGCTACTCCAACTACAAAATACTGGTCTAATTCCTATAATTGTAAATTTTAATTTTAATTTTAATAAAAATGTGATGATGATAGTACAAAAAGCAAAAAAATATAACGGTGCAATGCATGCAGCTTTGTCATTACACATTAGAGATTGGTTAATGTCAAACAACCGATTCAACACAAGATAAATGTCGGGTTTGAGAGATGAGTGGTCACAGTGCTACTCAATTGTCAAGGTGCAAAGATGAAAAGTCAGCGTGTGCAGAATGCAAAATACCTATGAGGATACATGAGATTTACGAAAATCCAAGGTGTGCAGGTGCACACCCTCGCCTGTAGCTAGCTCCGCCCTTGAGTACGAATAGTGTCGCTGTGTAGTATGAATAAAAACCGAGTGTGGTGTTGTGGGTGTGTTTCTAAACAAATCGCCCAGGGTTTGTGTTTTGAAAATTGCTCTTCTTCCAATGAAAATTGTTCACTCTCATACAAACTGACGAAAATACCTCCAACGTAACTTAAGTCACGCTTGATTTAGGTAAGTTATCTTTTCACCAATTTTGCACAAAGATAATATTTTTTGAATACCCCAAACATATTATAAGTTATGTTCATTTTTTAAAAGCATGTCATGACTTAGAATACGCGAGTACGCGTGATAAATTTCAAAATTAATAGAATACGACAAATTTATTTAGTTATAATTTCATCTCCGTTCAAATAAACGAAGTGTTGCGTTACATTACATTACATTAAATTTCTAAGGATGTTGTATCATCATGATGTTGGATTAAAATTAAATTCATGAAAGTTTGCCAAAAATGTTGGCATTGAAGTGTCTTATACTTAGTGTAAAAATTTGCAAGTCTCTTTGAAAACTCAATAGAATGAAGAGAACACAACACATTTATTCTACCGAATCAACTATATAAGTTATCACATCGAATCCCTTCATATAGGATGAGTCATGACAAAAAGGAATGCATTCCAATATATTTGGGAGATTTTTTAGAGATTTGAGAAGTGAAATGGAGAAGTGAGGTTCTGTCTGGGTTATAAATGAACGCAGCGTGACTTAAGTCACACTGACATCTACCGAGCGTGAGTTAAGTAACGCAGGTCATACACCAACGTGACTTAAGTCACGCAGATTATACACCAGCGTGAGTTAAGTCACACAGGTCATACGCCAGCGTGAGTTAAGTCACGTTGATATATATCGAGCGTGACTTAAGTTACACAGGGGTATTTTGGTCATTTTCTTCGGGAATGAACATTTTTGTATGGGGGAAGAGCAATTTTCTTGTTTTTTTACTGTTTTTTGACTGTAGGGTTATTTGATAGAGAAAGTTTAGTTAAGTTGGCCTCAAACAAGACACAACAATATTATTAGTCAATCAACTTTATTAAAAAATTCTGAATCCGATTTAAAGACCGGTCAATCTAATTGGTTTCAACTATTCGTCCACTTGCATGACATTATTTAAAGCCAGAGCATAGTTTGGTATAAACTTAGATCATCAAAATTGACACCATTTTTATGAAATTTCAAAAAGTTGAGGAACCAATCAACTAAGAACCAAATTTCAAATTTTTGAAAAGGCTAAATTACACCTGAGGTCCTTTAAGTTATTTAATCATAACAAGTTGGTCCTTTAAGTTTTTCGTATCATTTACATCCTTTAAGTTATTTAATTGAAACAAGTTAGTTCTTTAAGTATTTTTCATAACACTTAGGTTTTTAAGTTATTTAATTGTAACTTTCAGGCCTCTGATAACTTACATTTTTAAGATCTGCAATTCCCCAAATTGTTACGGTTAAATAACTTTAAGGACCTCATTGATACGAAAAATACTAAAATGACCAACTTGTTGCAATTAATTAACTTAAAGGACTTAAGTGGTACGAAAAAAACTTAAAAGACCAATTTGTTACAATTAAATAACTTATATCTCTGATGTAATTTAACCTTTTGAAAATTTTTAGAGATCAATATGTAAAATTTTAAAGAATTATAATAACTGAATTGACATTCACATTGTATATTGCAAAGAAAGAATTTCAATATTCTTCGTTTTTTTTTTTGTGAAATTTGAAATTCTCTAAATTTAGTTTTGACAAAATAATTCATACAAATTCATTCATTTTAAAAATTCTCCAAATTTATCATTCAAACAATAGAATTTACAAGAAATAATTTGAATTACCCTATAAAAACTAGTAGGTTATTTAATTTAGCAATTGACCAAAATGTTTTCGTGAAGGATATGGTGAGTAGCAGTGGTGTAGATGGAATAGAGGAGTGTATGACTTTGTTATCCAATGTTTTCTTTACAAGACTATTTAGAGGGTGTATGGAAATTAGACCTCAATTATGGTGGAATGAATTCAGTCAAAGAATTTTTTGCGTTGATCTCTAACTTTAAATCAATTACATATTCTTCTTTGTATGATGCTACTTGAAACAATTTGTTTCCGTCATATAGTTATCGTTGTTTTCTTGTATATTCTTAAATATTTGTCTTTCAACTAAAGACTAAAAATAATTTGATTCGTAGATAGCTGCAAAACATAGCATCACTTTTGTGTGTGGAAGGATGTAACATGCACCAAACATCCGAAAATTTGTTTTTCGAATGTCTTGTCTTGGTTAGGAATCATTTGAGTGTTGACAAACAATAGCTTTTGTCATGTGATTCAATTGATATCATGGGGAAAAAAGAGTGAAGGAATGCCTTCATCCGATTTGATTGGTTTGCATGTGATCAATTTGAAAGTATCTTAATCATATGGTATTCTGTCATCAGGATTACTTAAAAGGCCTTTTTATCAACATGGCAAAGTTCTTGGTACGGTCGTGAATCAAATCAAAGTTAAAGATTTCTCTTACAATTACTATCAATGGTGCACTCAACCGTTCAAATGTGTATGTGTGGTTTTACCTGAAAATTAATTTTGAGTTTTGTTTTTGTTTTTGTTTTGGTCGTGCCCTTGTTTTGGTGCTTTATTTGTAATATGTTGACTTGTGTATCTCTTTGATCTTAGCACACATGGTGTTTCGATTGTCCGTCATAATATTTCATTTTTTTTACTTTTAAAAAAAAACTATAAAAACTAGTGTCCGAACGAGGACCAATGTGTTCCTCTTTCTACTTTTATCTATAAATATGATAGAACTTGTAAAATTTTATCCGATTATCTATAAAAGTATTTTTTTGAGAAAAGAATTAGCTATTTAATTCATAAATAAGGGTAAAGCTTTAAAAAATATTGAATGAAGGGTAAAATTAAAAGAAAAAAATATTATACAAAATTTAGTATCTTTTTATATAACAAGTATAGATGTTTGAAAATTTTGATCATTTGATTTAATAAAGGATTAGATTGTAAATAAATAGTTTTTGTAAAGGAAAAAATTAGAAAGGAAAAACTTTGAATGTTGCTGTTTGAAACTCTGAAAAGATCATTTCAAAGACGATGGGTTTAAGATTCTTAAAAATTGGTTATTGTATTCTTATTCTTATAACGACAAATTTGAAACTCAGTTGGTACGATTTCAACAACAATTAGACTTGTAGGGAAAAGGATTAGGAACTATGAATCCCAAGTGGCCAATTTGAGGGAAGAAGATAAACACTAGGATTTCATTGCAGCTTGCAGAAAGACGACCTATGTTAGCAACCATATAATCAAAATAAAAATGATATTTATACAATCATTATGTAACAACTATTGTGACAATTTTCTCTCTCATACTCACATTATGTATTTACTTCTCTCTTTATGGTTGTCCCAAAAGTTGTTACATAAATAGTTGTTCAAATAACAATCCTCTAATCAAAATCAACCATTCGGGAGTTAATGGCCAGATCAGCTTGTTCCCAATAATGTTTGATGAATATAAAAATATCATACAAGAAGAACACATCAAAATTTATGTGATCCACCCTAAAAAATGAGGGTTATGTCCACAAAGGCAAAGGCGGAGACAAATTTCACCATGACCCGATGAATTGTAGATGAAATTCATTGAAGAACACTGGCTCACACAAACTTTAGCATGAAATTTGTCTTTATCTAGTGTTTACAAACTTATCATGTTAACTTGTTCATTCTAGACACCTTATATAGGTGTCCCAATACACAGAAGAGTGCACAATGCACATAAGGTGTCTAGAATCAATTTAGCTAGTTTTTTTATTAATATCTACGAAAATCAATTCCTTTTTATGTAGAAATGTAAAAGCTTTTAAAAATCTTTTTTTAAAAAAAAAAAAACAATTATGATTTTGGAGAGTAAAATCACAGCAAAAAGAAATATACATTTCCACCACAAACCTGATATCATATTCTATTTTACAGTGTGTTCACAATTGGAGAACTTTGACACCAAAAAAATAAAAATTGACGATAAATGGCAAGCTAACCCCGCAAACATCAATTGTGGAGCAAAATAAATAATTAGACAAATAAAACAGGACTTTCTGAATTTTCTATTATTTTAACCAACCAACATATGCTATCCCTAACAGTAAATTTACATGCTTTTAGCATCCGCTTTTGAGGAAGGAAGTGTTCCAAAAACTTTATCCCAAAGTGATGAAGTGATCCCAAATCCTTTATCTTGGATCCTAAAGTGATGGTTCAAGTGGTACTTCTGCAGAAAACCAGGGAAAGATGATTAGGCTTCTCTAGTTTACACAAGACGGAAATAATTGGTGGGTAAATGTATTCTCCGAAAGGTACCAGATAAATAAAGTGATAGAAGAACAGAAAATGAACAATCCTTTAGCAGAGGCTTTCAAATAAGTCTGCCCATTACGTATCTTATTTTTATTGAAGACAGAGTAAAAAGAAAGCAGGAAAAATAACTATTGTGTCAACTGGTTACATACTCGTATCTAGGTTTAATGTCCTTCAATTTCTACTGAAATTAAATACTTAAATGCTAGAAGAACCAACTTTGATCAGCTAATAACTGGTAAATTATACAACTGCTTTTATCCTTTTCATTGATTTTTATTAGAACACAATGATTTTGCTTAGCAAAATATTGGAGTAATGAATGATAATTAAATTGCCATCCACAGTTAAAGGAGGAAGGGAAGTGCTTTTACCTTCAGGTTTCGGGGATGTTCAGTCTTTGGCTGACCATGGTGCAAGTAATAATGGGTGCAATCATAAATTACATAACCCAATAAGCCGCCACCAAATAAAGCAGGAGTAGTTGAAGGGGTGGAAAAGAGCTTCACTATGTTCCAGAACTGGAGTCCGCGACATACAAAACACCAACATCACTTCATGGAATTTTAAACTATGTGTGCAAAAATTATCTGAATCTTACCAATATTGACATATCTATATTGAGGATTAGTCAAATAATTTTATAAAATGTCAAAAAATCTTCTCGCATTTTGAAAAGAAAGCTACAAATTGTGTTATAGTAGTACACGACTGGAGTCTGGAGAGTGTGACTTCACTCAAGAAATCCTGAAACAGGAATTTATTTGTTTTTCTTAAGCTCCTATCAAAAAAGGTTATAAAATATCCTTAAATTATTATTTGAAGAATCATTGTCTTCCCACATGAAATTAAATACAAATTCAACTTTAGTGAGATCTTATCCACCATTCTTATACTTCACTCTGTTTTAAAAAAAATATCCGGCTTCAAACAGCCAATGTTGTACCCATGGTGATTTTCCTTCCAAATTATGTTTTTAAACAGTGGCATGCAGTGCCAAGTTAAAAAGAATCCATCTAATCTTACTATTTAAGTAACCATTTGACATAATAAGAAAGCTTCAATGTGAAACTCCTTAAAGGAGTAATTTGATGAAAATTTGTTGTAGGAAAAACATTGAACCTGATTGGTGAGGTGAGAAACAAATTGAACAAATTTAAAAAAGAATGACTGACATCCACAGGTTTAACAATATAATAATAAAATATACAAGGACCAAAAC
The DNA here is from genome assembly GCA_018208015.1 of Medicago ruthenica. Taxonomy (NCBI): domain Eukaryota; kingdom Viridiplantae; phylum Streptophyta; class Magnoliopsida; order Fabales; family Fabaceae; genus Medicago; species Medicago ruthenica. The sequence continues at coordinate 22,405,327 of CM031372.1, forward strand.
CTTAAGTCAGGTTTCTACTTAGATAGGAGACAGTCTTTGCTTTGGATCTAACTCAACCTTACAAAACTGACTAATAAGGCGAGGATTGCCTAGGTTTTAAAAACTGTACTTAGACTTTTTCTCAAGCCAATGTGAGACTTGAATTTTCCCTGTTGAGGGAAAAAAAATCTAATTACTTGGTCTCCAAATTCCTATTATGAGGAAGAATTCATGATAAAAACATAGACGAAATCTCAATATTTCTTCATAGCCAATAAAGTATTTGAAAATTCAGCATATAATATGGCAAAAAATAGATACCGGGAACAATAATATAGCTGTTGCAGTAGGAGGGAAAACAAGTCTCAAACCATCCATGGGGTGTTTGTGGTGGCAGCCATGTAGAAGATAATGTATGGTATTTCCCCTAAAGCAACATTTAACCAAAAAGCATTACGGAAATAAACTTTCAGTGTTATTCAAAACCAATAAGCTGTTACTCAAAGCAGATATGGTTCAAGACAACTACATGCAAAAACTAATAAGTAACGCTAGCAACACATTCTTTTACTAACATTATTTATTATTGGGTAAAATCTCTATCAAGTCCACTTAATCATGTCAGTCCCACTTTTTACAAAGTGGGACACGCTGTTTTTAGGGAAACCAGCATGTATTTTATTACGATAATAGAGATAATAGAGTGTGTTAAAGAATGTATTGCAAACATTTCTTAAATCAACTTATGATTTCATGCTATGGAAACAAAAGGGAACACAGAGAGAGATCTAACCAGTAGGTCTTTGTTTTAATGTGGAAAAGAAAACGGTGCAATGTGTACTCAAGCAATGTCCACACAAAAATGCCAAGAACCACCATCAGAGCTATATGAGGACAGCTGAGGCCCATTTGTATAGAGTTATATACAAACCAACATACAACTGGAAGCCAAATAACTGGTATTGCCCACCAGACAGTGAGGGTCAAGGACTGTTCCAAACAGTAACAAGTCAAGTACACGTGATATTAAATTTGTAGCAGAACATACAAATTAAAATCTTCATTTTCTTGTAATGTGGTTGATTATTAAAAGGATTGAAGATAGCAACGTGATCGCTTTAGTTGCAACATGCCAATCAAAATCAAAGGAAACCTTTATCCAAAAGCTATATAACCAGAAAACTTTATCATTACTATAAAACTAGAAATACACGGAAACAATATAAGATTAAGAGTGATTATTCAGGGAGAAACTTAGATTAGAGACTATTCATGACAAGATAACTGAAACTCGCCCAGTGAAGTTTCATCATGTGAGAAAAAGGCAAATAAAAGTCCCTGATAAAAAGTAGACATGTGGAAGATAGCGAAATAATTTTTTTGAAGGAACTACGGTCATAGAAAAATTGTGAAGTAACCTTTGAAAAAGAACTTGCACTAAACATTTTTACCAAAAACTTGTTTTTTTATAAATCCAATATCATTAACTGATCTGCCTAGCCTAGCAATCCCCACCCCCGCCCCTACACCGAGTGATACAAGGCTTAGTTGTTGTGGACATGTTCAATGATATACCTCCAGAACCTCATTTTGAAAGAAACGAGGGCCTTCCTTGCTAACAATGGGCTGATGAACCCACTCTTCATAAGCTTCACCAAGATGTCCAACCTATAGAACATTAAAAATTTGTTCAAGTTCTTTCGAAATTACTAAGTATACATTATACAAAGTACAAACTACCCACTTGTTATCACAACCTAACTTTACACATAAAATTAAATGAATACCTAACATTTGAAATCTAATGCATGACATGGAGAAATTTTTGAAAGAGGATTTTTAAGGGTTAAGCCTGTACCTGGAAAACAAGGGGCTTATTCAAATCAACTACAAAGTCCTGGGCAACCATCTTGGTGCTGAACACCAAAAATAAAAAAGTGTTAATCACTTAACAGAAAACCAATTCAATGATAAAAACAACGGTAACAGTAACGGTGTCGCAAAAGCATAACATTATGAAGCACAAAATATGTTAGGAAACTGTAACCAACATTGTTTTCACATGCCTTTCTAATGACATCAATGTCAACCTTTCTTGTAGGAAAAAGCCAGAAACATGACATGTCAATATACAACAAAACAACAAAGTAATAATAATCTAATTGGCTTATAAATTATGCTACATACCAAAAAGTACATAATTCTCATTGCTTCATGCCAAAGCTTACGTACCAAATTAAAATTTCTTCTGTACCACTCTATAAACACCCTTACAGCCACCAAAAAAGACCATAGTCGTTTTCATCTTACTATAAATAAATACTAAACTTTTTCACTCGTCATCATCAACATCACAAAAAAAACTAAGCAACAATAATTTCACATGCATAAACAGTGCAAAAAATACATCAAAAAAATAAATCAACTTTTTTTTCTTTTCACAATCCTAAAAAACAATTAATAATTCAAATTCTCTTTTTCTAAACTCTCATCAGAACTTAGAACAACTAATCAAATTCTCAATTTTCATAGCAAATACAGAATTGAAATCTAAGAACAAATTAACAACAACACTATCAACTATCACATATCATTGAATAATCGAAATTAGGTTTTAACCAAACAAATTCAGAAGACGAAAGTGCTGAAACAAAAGCAAAATCGAATCTAGAAATCGGAAGTGAAGTAGAGAAAACTAACCGAACAGTAGAAGAAAACAATGCAGGTGAAAACGAAATCGGAGAGTGATCGGCGAAGCACCGTGCACGGCAGCGAGAACCACCGTGGCGATGAGAACTGCGCCGTGAGAGTGAACGTAGAAAAAGGGATTGGGGATAGCGTTTGCGTGTTGTGTTGAGTGATGAAGCAATGATTTAGTGGGGTATAAGAGAGATGATCTGGACCGTTCAATTTAAGAGAATAAACTCTTCAAGATGGAATCTAGCCGTTGACAGACTGGCTGCATGGGGGATCATGTGTTTTCGTTACGTGGTGGGATTCTATTGGACTTGGATGAAATTCAATACTTCGTCATTTCTGTGGGGAGAGTGTGTATTTTTTTTAAACTATATTTGTTTTTCTTTTTTGTTATAATATTTCGGTCCATTGATGTATTTATCATTATCATAATAAAATAAGATATGTTGAATTTTGTTAATAATATAAGGTTTTAAAAAGAATACTAATCGAAATGATCCAATTGCAAGAGTGAAGCTCGATCTACCAAAGGAGAATAACAATGGCAACAACCCAATAACTAAGTTGGAGCAAGAATGAATGAGTTAAATCGATCTTTGTGAACTTGAACTAGAGACCTCGTCCGTGAAGTAAATCCATGTGTCTAGGGTTTCATAAAATTATAATGGCATAACTTATCAAAATAATGTTATAAAGGTAATAATAATAATAATAATAATAATACAACCTATTTGGAGTGGTCTAGTGGTGTTGACTTGAGACATTGAATTGTACTCATCTTAAGGTCTCGAGTTTGATTATCTATGGTGTCAACAACGATGGGCTAAGTTCATAGAGAGTTATGCTCTTGCTTTAAATGGAGTTCCACGAGTATACAGTACGATTACACACCTCGAATTAGTTGGTTGTTGAACCGGATACGAGTTTTCAAAATACTAATAATATAATAATAATAATAATAATAATAATAATAATAATAATAATAATAATAATAATAATATCCCTACACTACTGACTTCCGAGGTTGGATCCTCTCTTTTTGTCATTCTCTTATTCTCCCTTCTTTATTTTGTGTCTTTCTCTCTCTAAATTTTAGAAAGAATATCAAGAGAGAGAAAAAAAATATCAACAGTGAGAGAATATCAAGAGAGAGAAAGACACAAAATGAAGAAGGAGAGAAAAAGGAGAGAATGAGAGAAAGAGAGGACTCGAGTCCCTAACTTCCAAATTTAAAGGGCCTAATAGCATAATAAGTCTAATAATTTATCATTTAATGCATTCCCTCAAACTCATCATGCAACAACATGAAGAATCGAGAGTTTGTCAAACAAAAAACGAAAAACATAATCAAAAATGTAAACTCAAAATACTACCCCATCAAGCTAAAGTTTACTAAGTTTTAGGTTTATTACCAGATTAACTCTAAAAATAAACCAAACCAATTGACATCATAATCAACAGAGAGGGCAACCAAAGAAGAAGCCGCACCCAAAGGGATGAAACCAAATGGAAATTGAACAAAAGAGCTAATAAAGGGAGAACTAACCAAAAGATTCAAATATATCATCAATGAGAACTCTTCACAAAAAAAAAATTGTGAGCATTATATTGACTCACCAAATTAACCAAAAGAAACACCATAACAAGGGGATTCACAAACAGATTCTGAGCACTATCTTGACTCACCAAAGCACAAAAAGAAACACCATAACATGGTGCTTCACAAATAAATTGTGAGCACTGTCTTACCAAAGAACCAAAAGAAACACCATAACATAGTGTTTCATAAATAGCCGAAGTAGCTACTAACCAAAACCAAAAGAAACCCAATCAAACCGAGCCAAACTAAACTGAACGAAACCAAACTAAGACAACTTGAAGAACCAATGTGAAAAGAATCAAATCCAAAATCCAAACAGTAAGAGGAGATACGAACATCCGAAAGAGAAGCAGCAACTAAATAGAGAGAACTCAACCTGAACAATCAACTGTGTCGAAGCCTCGCAAAAACCACCACGCACAAACTAAATATCACCATACTAAAAAATCTCCAAATTGTGCTCGAGTTGAAGAATAAAATCTTGACAACATCTTATGCATATTATTAAATTAAATAGTAGGGAAACAATGTCAATATTGATACACAACACACAAGACATTCAACTTGTAATCCAATGTATGTCGTCGTCTTGTTTATTTTTCAATGTCAATGGAATGATCAACAAAAACATGCAACCTTCATTTTTGAAATACAATACCAAACTGTGACTTTAAATATTAAAACTTGCAACTTCCAATAATTCCAAAGCGGCAAATATACATATCCCATTATACCCAACTTGTGTTACAATGAATACTCTTGCAATAGATTTTTCTTTAACAACAAAGGCATAAAATTTAATCAATTCAGTAACGTGATACCCATAACCAAAGAAAAGAAGACGGTAGCATACATTCTATCAACCCAAAAAGGTGATGCACATATCAAATTTTATAGTTTACCAACAAATAAAACTCAAATTGATGGAACAATAAAATAAAAACACATGTTATATCCATGTAATTTGAGATTTTTTCTGTTTTTTACCTCTTATTTTCCATGTAGACATAAAATCCACAAAAGTGACAGAGGTGAATTTTTTCATGAATTTTTGCATACATGTTTACATTGTAAATATTGTTCGACATGTGCATATGATATTTGCACAAATATGTGCATAAGATATATGGCACAAATAATAATTTTCAACATGTTTTTTCATTGTAACAAACACATACAACTAAACTTGTATAAATGTGTAGCAATAAATACCAAATAAAAACCAAAATTGCTACCGCTCATTAAAGCAATAAAATGGACAATGGTACATAGTTTTGTGGGAATATCAAAATAAAACAAATAATTATTTTAATTGTGTAGTACCGTTGATGCTTCCAATCAACCATGATATCATATTATTAACATGGAATTTAGCAAACCAATTTTAGAACAGTTCTCTTGAAAAAAGAGATGGAATCCCATCATTCTTTCACGAGAACAACTAAGGTTAATGTCTTGCATCATCTCATATCTTTTGATTTTACTGATTATTGTATCTGGTTTGGATTGGTTGTTGGCGGAGAATGGTTGCGACGAGTTTTTGAGGAATCGTCAAGCTCAACATTGAAGATCAAAGGGACATGATCAACATTAAGGAAAAGAGTAATGTTTGTGGGACAACATAATAACTCAACAAAATCCATCATTTTTTCAAATGAAATTACCATCTTCGTTACCCTAATTACATCAAATTCAAAATGATGATATAGATCATTACAATATATGTTTAAATGTGCATTTATAAAATACATATAATTTAACATAAAAGAACACAAATCTATCTATTTTATAGTATACAATTGTGATGTATTTTTTAGTAAATATACTACGATAAAAGATTTACACCATTTCATAACACATGACAACTTTACGATAACAGTCACAATCACAATACATTTATTACAAAGAAATATATTGATAAATGTGAATATAAAAATAAACAATCCACATATAATATAATAAATCTAAATAATTATTTTTGAAGAAACTAAAATTAAATTATATCACTAACGAACCAAAACTCTCTATTATGAGGTGTGCTAGAATGAAAAGGCTGATAAAATGATTACAACGTCAAAGTGATGAAATGAACAAAAAAAGAAAATTACAAATTTAGTTATTGCTCTCAAGCACATAATATGGATGAAGTCATCAAGAGTGTTAATCAAAAGAGAAAGTAGCATATTTCACGTTCAACAACTAAAATATCTGGAGCTTAATTTTGTCGAGCAATCGAAGCAAAGAATGTTCTTTGTGATTGATAATGCGACAATTTCTTTCATTACATATCACCCAAACACAAGATAACCATAAGAGATGCATTGTTGAATGCTGATTTTTTGTTGATCCTCCTAAATGCCCAAATTGTAGTATGTGATTTGGATTCACCGCAAATGTAATCTAACAATTGCAAAACTAAAGACCAAATTGAATACAAAAAGTTACATTGCAAAAACATATGATCAATGTCTACATTAGATCCATAACCACACACATGAAGCTGTGTTGACTATTCTGAGGAAGATCCCGCCGCAAAAGATTATCGAAAGTAAGAATGTGGTTATGAAGAAGACGCCAAGCAAAGAGGTTGATTTTTAAAGGGACCACATTCCTACTAAAAAAGACATTTTGGCCTCTTAAAAAATTATTATATTACATCATTCATTTTGGCCTCTTAAAAAAACAGAGGTGACAACAAATACAATGGAAATTGCAAGTTGAAGTTAAATTGGAGATTCAAAAGACAATGGCGGTGATAGAAAATGGACGCTTACACCTGAAGCAATTTTGGGGAACAAGAGGCAGCACAAATCAAATGAAAAAGGGCATAAATAGAGACATTTTGGTGAGCCAAGCAAAAGGAAAAAAATGTTTTGGAAAAAGCTACAAAAAGGTTTTAGTACGTTTCAGATAAGAGAGGCTGGAAGCTTGGAGTAAGAATGTTTGTTCTTTTGTGGTTATTCCTTATTCTAATTTTGATGAATTCTATTTTTAATTTAGGGTTTTTATGACCATGGATAGGTAAATTATTTTCTAAGGTCTTAGGTGAATCTAGTATGTTGAGAGACCTTATCATATTCTAGTTTTTAAATTGAATTTCTATTTATATTCGAATCAAGTTTATCCTATTGAATTTATCACATGATTAGGACTTATCTAACATTTTCATGTTAATAATCACTTAATTGATCAACGAATGTGCTGTAAATAATTAGCGGACCTATAGAATAACCGAGACTAGTACTATTGTATAACCAAACCTTAATTTTATACTTTATGCTTTTATTGATTTTGGACTCTTTGCATGAACAAACAACAAAGTGTAAATATAGGAAAAATAATATTAGTCTCGAATAACCAAACATGTTAATAATTTTAGTAAAGGTATTGAGTATTCAATAAAACAAAGGAATTTCGTTAGAACTAGACATAAGGGAATCAAAACTTACAAGTTAAACCGCGATCCTAGACATATCTCTTTTGATTTACATCTTCGCGTTTTTATTCTTCTTCATCATTACTTTCTACTTAGTTACCAAAGTCATTCAACTATTTATTCATCTAAATAATAAATAATATTAATAGTTTGGTACTTGTTGATTAATCTTTGTGGACATGATAATCTTTTGTACTACTTTTGCGATAAAATACACTTGATCTAAGTGTGTTTTTAGTGCAACAATAGAAAACAAGATTATGGGACCATAAACCAAAACCAAATGAAAATAAATAAATAAACAACTTTTAAAAAGAATGATATTTTGAAACACCCATAGAAGAGAGGTTGCACGTAGGTGACATTAGTTTTTTGTGACATTGATGACATTGTTCACATCTCTCTTTTAATCAATCATTCTCTCTCATCTAAATAATTTATTTTAAATATTCATTCATCATTCTCTCTCATCTAAAATACACTAATATCACTAAAAAAACTACGTTACCCAAGTGCAATTCATAAAAGGGTGTTGTAACCACTACTAGATTTTTTTTGGCTTGTTGAATCTTCAATTTTTTCCTAAGTCTTGGATAATATAGAGTGAAGTCGTATCTTCTTCTGTAGTAGGTGTTACAATAATATCCACGATACTCTTATTTTTGCTTCTCCACATAGTTGTTGAAGCATAAGAATGTCTTTCTGAACTAGGAGATTAAGTTTGTGAAAATTAACAAGCTATACAAGAGGGCCTATTTCATTAGCGCGGCCCTTAGTTTCCTAATGTGAATCAAGAATGATTTCTGATTCTCCAAAACTTTCATCGCCCACTTCATGAAATATACTTCATGTTGATCTTTATCAGTTTCTAGGCGTAATTTTGGTAAAAGAACTTGTGTGTGTCTTTAACAAGTTCCAATAGCTTATTTAGATTTCTCATTGTTATTATGGGTAATCTCATATGCTAATTTCTGGATTGCATTTGACACAAGAGGATCATTTTCCACGACAAGTGCATCCTTTCTTAGTATCTCATCTTCCTTTGTTGTATTCTTTTCTGCCTGTAGATCATGCTTTTTAGGAACATCAATTGTCTTCTTTGTCATCCTTTCTTTCCTCGGTGGGTTTATTTTAAATTGTGCACGACAATTATCCCATGAATGACCAATAACGTGGCAAAATGACAAAAAAATGGGAGTTTTTCATACTCAACATCAACATTAAAAATACAGTCATCTCTTTCTTTCCTCCACTGCTTGGTGAATGTGCCCATGTATTTTATATGCTCCTCTCATAACTCCAAACTTGCGGGCAGGCATACACCGCTTCTATGAGGTTGTTCACAGAAATCGTAACTTAGATCGTGGGATGCTACTTGTGCTAACTCCTTCACCTTTATAAAGACCACACATTGAGAGGGGAACTCACGCTCTAACGGAGTATGAATTAACTACTTACCAACTGAACAAACCATAATTTATTATTACGTTGAAATATTTATACATCCCAGTAATATTTGTATCAAAAAGAATTCACTAGTAATATTTGTATGAAATAGAGATTCATAGCTCTAAAAGTGGAAAATTTTGGTTTAAATTTTTATCCACAAAATATTTATAAATTGTATTATAATTTTTAATTTAATATATATCGCAATTAGCACCAAATATATGCAAAAGAGGAAATAGTTTTTAAGCAAATAAAAAAATTTAAGGAGGGGAAAGAAGAAATAGTTTTGTTTTTGAATAAAAAAAAAAGGAAATAGGTTTTTTCATAAGTTGCACTACTATTTTATTGATTCTACTTTTTTTTATCTTTACTTCCATTTTTACCTTTGCTTTTGTTTTTGAAAATTGCTCTTCTCATATACAAAATTGTTCATTCTCACGTGAATTGACAAAAATAACCCAAACGTAAGTTAACTCACGTTCGTTAGCACCCACGTGAGTTAAGTCACGTTGGGTTATAACCTACTCCTTCCGGTCCTTATTATAAGAAGAAAAACTAAAAAACATTAAAACCAATACACTCATTAATTAGTGTAACTTTTTGAATATTTTTACAAATATACCCTCATAAAAAATTGTGAAGCATTAAACACACCCACTAATTTTAAAAAGACAAACAATAAATAAGGGGTATAAAAGTCTTTTAAACAATAACTACACCTTAAAAGTTGTGATATTTTCTTATAAATAGGACCAAAATTTTTTTTGAAAATTTTCTTATATATAGGACCGGAGGGAGTACTTGAGTTAAGTCAGGTAGGGTTATAACCTACGTGGGTTAAGTCAGGTTGGGTTATAACCTACTTGAGTTAAGTCATGTTGGGTTATAACCTACTTGTGTACTTGATAATCAATTTATTTATTTCCAAAATAAATTCTAACTAAAAATACACAAGTACACAAAATCAATTCTAAAACAATAAAATACGACAAATTTATTTATGTTTAAACAAAGCGTTGCGTTACATTATATTCTCCCTAAGGATGTTGTATCATCATGATGTTGGATTTAAATTAAATTCATGAAAGTTTGCCGAAAATGTTGGCATTGAAGTGTCTTATACTTAGTGTAAAAATTTGCAAGTCTCTTTCAAAACTCAAAAGAATGAAGAGAACACATCACATGTATTCTACCGAATCACTTATATAAGTTTGCAAGTCTCTTTCAAAACTCAAAAGAATGAAGAGAAGTCAAGTAGGTTATAACCTACCTGACTTAACTCAAGTAGGTTATAATCCTACCTGACTTAACTCAAGTAGGTTATAACCCAACGTGACTTAACTCACGTTGGTGCTACCAAACGTGAGTTAACTCACGTTGGGGTTATTTTTGTCAGTTCACGTGAAAATGAACAATTTTGTAAGGAAGAAGAACAATTTTCTTTGTTTTGTTGTTACAATTTCTTTGTTGAAATTAGCTTTATTGAATTGTTGAAGGGCCCAAAATATTGATAGCTAATTGGACTAAAAACTGATCTACAGTAACGGGCTAACAATGTCATCTCTCAGTTCCCCTAAAAAAAAAAATGTCATCTCTCAGCTGAAAACTCTGAAGCACATAATAACAATTTTTTAACTTAATTAAGGTTGATGGTTCTTTCATTGCAAATTTGGGTAGTAACGGTTTTGAAGGATTAGTAAGAGATTCCAAATTTCCAATGGTCACCTCATACAAGGTTTGTCTAATAAGTTGGGAACTTGTATTTCCAGTTTGCCGTTGTTATTTACCTGGTTCATATATATATATATATAGTATAGAGTTAAATAAGTTGTTGGTCCTTAAAAATATACTGATTTTTAATTTTAGTTCATAAACAATAAAACAAGGTGTTTTCATCCTCACAAATTTTTCGGTTATTTGATTAAATAACGTAAGACTTCTAAAATCGTCCATTCAAAAAAAATCTAAAATTTTGGTCAGAGGTTTTAGGACCGTAGGAATTTTGAAATCCAACAAATTTATCAAGACATTGCTTGCCTCACCGTGGAAATTTGAAAGATAAAGGAAGAGAGGTAGTAAATATGTGATAGACTAGATAAGTTATATTTGATGTTTATAGACCATGATAAGATTTGATGAGTTCATATGATCTAAGAGTACTAAATATTGGTCCATCATGGACCAATATTTTCATAGGTTGATTATATACGAAACCTTCTTTCAAAGAGTGGAAGAGATTATTCGAAGAGTTTTTTTTGGGCACACAAACACCACAGCTATCGTCCCTTAAACAACCTACTTAGCTTTTTGAAGCCTTTATCTGCCTTAATTAATATACCCAACGCAAGAGGGAATTGGCTCTTCACGAGAATCACATACGGATGAACGTGACCAAATGTGCATGATTCGTGTGTCCTTGTTTGCCTTTATATTAGTCCCTCTCACATAAAGTTGACTGCCCCCCTTTTATCTCATTTCTATACCATCCACCTTTACCTTTCACCATTAAAATGGCCAATAATGCAATATTTATACATGTTTTTAAAGAAAGTAAGTAACCCTTTTATTCATCTACTCAAAGGTTAGATTTTCCTTTTGCCCTTATACAATGGTTTCTACTTTAGACTACATAACATCAGTGGAAATTATTTGTTCCACTGGCAACAAGAGAATTAGAGAAACACGAAATGTATTCACGAAATAGGACATTGTTATTTATTTGGCATGAATGACACGGATGCCTACTCCAATAATAATGGCGTTATATAAATAAACTTTTGGGATAAAAAGTACACAGCATAAAATTATTTTTACTATAATATAATTATGTAATTGCATGAATAAAATATAATAAATTTCAAATTTATAAGAAAAAAATATTAACATACATATTTTTTTAAGAAGGCAAAATAAAATATATTAAAAGCAATAATGAAATCCTAATCATAACAAGATGTGCACAAAGAGGAATAAAAAAGAATCAACGAACAAGGTTAAAAAAATAAAAAAAAACCGATAGAAAAACTACATAGACTAGGCAACACAACCACAATCAATGGGATAATGCCACCGAGAATGTAAATCAAAAGGTAAAAGCATTTGCTTTGCTTTCAGCCACCAAAAAACTAACATTTTCACTTTGTCAAGTAATCGTTGAAAAACTTCTTATGCTAAAAGATGCACATATTTCTTTCTTCAAGATAACTCAAACACAAGTCATCCAAATCAAATAAGTACAAGAACAAATCCTTTTAGGGAACACTCCTAAATAACCAAACTAAATAATATGATCGGACAGACGCATCAGAAGCGCTGAAAAGATGTCTAAACACTGCAACACGTCCTGCCACATACTCCCAAAATATTCACAACTCAGAAAACAATGATTAAAACTTTTATCCAAGCCTCACCCACCAACACAAATTAGAATATGAATGAAGAATTTCACGCCGAAGTAAATTGTCTTTCATGGAAATTCTATTATTTAACGGACATCAACTAAACAAAGAAACCTTCAAAGTAACATATTTATTCCAAATGATATTTGCAACTTTTGATCGATCTTGCTGCTCCACATTAGACAATAAATGATATACTCCACTAAGGGCCCGTTTGGATTAGCTTATTTTAGAGCTTATATAAAACAGTTTATGCAAATAAATAAGTTTTTATGTATTATTTATAAGTTTTTAAGGTAGTTTATGAAAAAACAGTTTATGAAGATACAATTTTCATTAGTGAGAGCTTATAAATTAAAATAAAAGCTTATTGTATTGGCTGTGAGTACAATATAGGAAAACTAGGGTTTTCAGGGTTTGTTTAGGTCATGCCTTGGGACTGATCCCAAGTTTACTATTTGTAGCCCTAATTTGGGCCTATCCAGTCAGGGTTTTGGGCCCAAATCATAAAGGGCCAAAACCATGATTAGTGCGCCCTCACCGGCTGCTGAGGGCACCCCCAAAGGGTATCCTTTAGGAGAGTTCCCTGAGATTATATATGACTGTCAGGTGGGCCTTGTGCCCTTCTGGAGGGCGCCCAACCTCAATTAAAGGGTTCAAGCCCTGTCTGTAGGGCTCTAACTTCTAAGACCTAAATGGTAAGATCTACAGTCCACAGCCCAACAAGCACAAGCTTTGGAACAAGGCGAAGTGATTTAATCTGTCATTGGGGATTTGTCTATGACCTTTTGCCCAGCAAGTGAGACTTACTGGTCATGAGGCTATGTGAAAATTTTTGACTTATGGGGTGTACAAAGCGAATATCAACTTATATATTGAAGCCCATAAGATATTAGAGGTTCTTATGGGTACTAGCCCAACATGGGTGCTAGCTCCACGTTTTTGTTTTGGGGCCTTGGTGGGTGCTAGCCCAACAAGAGTATTCATAGCCCAACAAGCACGAGCTTTGGAACAAGGCAAAGTGATTTAAACTGTGTAAAAAGAGTGACTTTATTGAGTGGGTCAGATCGCCACGCCATAACTAGCCCAACATGGGCGTGATCCTTTTTGAGGTTTAGATTCAGGGCGCGCCCCAGGGAGATCCGACGGCTGAAATGGGGCGACCGTTCACTCTCGCTGACGTGTTCGCATCGCAACGGTTCTTGGAAATCGTGCCCACTTAAGTGACGTCATCTGCGTGTTTTCCCAGACTTTTGTACTTTAAACTGGTTTTCGGATCTACTTTCCTTTTTTCCTGTTTATCCCTAACCTTTTCGCTTTCCTCACTTTCCTCTCTTTTCTCAAAAACGCACCGTCTTCTCGAACCGTCTTTTAGCTTTGGAGATCGTTGCGCCTACAATTTTCGAATCGTTTGGAGCTTGCTTTCATCCTCAGTCCCTTGCTATCATTTAAATCCAGGTAATCTCCTTCGATCTCCTCCTTATTAATTAGGTCCGTAATATGGTAGTGATTAGGGAGTGTGATGGGGCAGGTAGGGAGTTATCCCCAGCAAATTCAGAGGAGAGGACTAGCTTGTGGAGGGAAAGCATTAGACATGCAAAGCAGTCAGATGAAACCACTGATTGGGTGGTGTTTGAGAAAGCCTATTACGGCCACTCTCTCTTAGAGGAATTTTCAAGCGATTCAGACGAGGGTGAAGGAGGGAGTAGTAGTGGGAATTCATCTGACTGCGTTATTTTTTCTGTTCGCCCAGGTCCCTTCTGTAGGAGAGGAATTTGTTACATGGCGTCCTCTAGTGGATCAGAGCAAGAGAACTTTGCCGACGAAGTGCTTCGTTCGAAGTCTATGTATATGGATCCCCAGCGAGTGGCGTTCTTTCGGAGCAAGCTGCACGTGTCCTCTACGGGATTTGAAAAGGACGTGGTCTTGGAGCATTGTCGCCCAGGCGAGAAGGTGTGCTTACGAAGGCCAAAAGGAGTGAAGAATGAGATGTTTCACATGTATACGGCTGTCGTTGAAGACCTGGGCGTGAAGTATCCCTTCACGCCCTTTGAGGTAGATGTCCTTAACTGTCTGAATGTGGCGCCGTCTCAACTGTAGCCCAACAGTTGGGCATTCATACCCGCTTTTGAAATTCTATGCGAAGGGATAGGTTTCCAACCCTCGGCTGGGTCCTTCTTTACATTCTATGGCACGAAGGGGGTAGACAAGCTGTCTTGGGTGTCCGTCAGGGTGCACCCCTGGCAAGAGGTTATTCCCGCCCTACGCCTCTCATTATAAGAACTGGAGGCAGACATTCCTCAGGACATCGGGGAGGGGGGGGATTGTGAAGCAGCTGCTATGCGAGTCAACGGTAAGTTGAGGTTTCCCATATGCTGGACGAGCGCTCCGGTGTCTATCATGGGATTTGATTATGAGAAGCTGGACGAGTATGATAAAGGCGTCGTCTGCTTTGTGGACAAGATGCTGCCTATGAACATCCGTGAGCTGTTGAATAGGGAGGGGGACGTGAATAGCTTAGAAGTTTACTTACGTGAGTTGACTTTATTTATTTATGCGTATATTTTACTCGTCTGTCTTCTCGTCCTTGTAACCTTTATCAGTTTTTATTTTTGTAGAATCCATGGTGCCCATGACTGCGGCAGAAAGGAAGAAATATCTGGAAGAAATGAAGGCAAAAAAGGCTGCTGAGGGGTTGGCAGGCAGCGACCTCTCTGGTCTCATCACTCGCAAACCCAAGAGAAAGGCTGACAATCCGCCTGAGACTCAGACCGAGTCCGTTGCAGCGGTCGTGCAGGACAAAAGGCAGGTGTCTCCCGGGAAAGATGACAAAGGGAAGGCGGCGACTGAGAAGAGGAGTAAGAAAACGCATTCTCAGCCCTCAACTGGCGCCACTGGAACCAGCGGAACTGTTCAATCCTTCTGGGATAAGGATTTCAACTATGGCACCTATGTCAAAGAGCGGCTGGTTTTTAATCCTGAAGATGTGAAGGCCGGGAGTCAAGGCGTTATTCCTTTCATGACGAGAGATGTGGGTGTCCACTGCTTGCGGTCTATAATGATCCTGGACGCTATAGATCGGAAGCATGAGGAGCTGGCGCAGAGTGAAGAGGCGCTCCAGGCCACAGTGAGGGCGCTGGAAAAGGAACAAAAGGAAGCCAAGGAAGTCAGGGACAGAGAGATTGAAGAAACCAAATAGGCGATAAAACTTGAGTGTGACGAGCGCATCTCAGATTTGAAAATTGGCCACGCCGCGGACCTGGCTAGGAAGGATGGCGTTATTGAGAAGCTTCAGAATGATGTTGCGGCTGGAGCAGAAAAGGAAGATCAGCTCAAGGCTGAGGTTTCTGAGGCTAAGGGCGAGCTGGCCCTAACCTTTGATGCTGGCTTTGAGCGGGCTAAAGCTCAAGTCGCCCTTTTGCATCCTGGCGTTGATCTTTTCGCCCTTGATTCTTTTAAAATTATTGTAGATGGCGTCTTGGTGGATGAACCATGATCTTATGTAATTTTTTGAATTTGGCACGATTTGGTTTGTAATGACTTGATATTATTTCTATGCTATTTAATTTCCTTTCCTTAATTTGCTTTATTTTGCACTTCTTCGTACTATGGTGATGTTTGGTTATGCAACTGCCATAAATTTTCTGAGTCATGTTCTAGTTGAGGCGTTTATGTGATTCATATATGTTTCCTCGTGCTTAAGAGTATTAATCGGGCGGGTACTTAGTTTGACGCTTCATAGCCTTCTATGGGTGGGTACTCTTTGCTCACGACGTCTTTGAGCCCTCATTGGGGTTAAAGAATTAGGTGGCGATTTCTTTTTATCTTATGACGTCTTAGAGCCCTCTTTGGGGTTAAGGAATTAGATGGCAATTTCTTCTTCTGCTCACGACGTCTTAGAGCCCTCTTTGGGGTTAAGGAATTAGGTGGCAACCCTCGATAGGGTTATCTCTTTTTAGCTCACGACGTCTTAGAGCCCTCATTAGGGTTAAGGAATTAGGTGGCAACCCTCGTTTGGGTTATCTCTTTTTAGCTCACGACGTCTTAGAGCCCTCATTAGGGTTAAGGAATTAGGTGGCAACCCTTGTTGGGGTTATCTCTGAAATTCTGGCTAGACAGACTAAGAACACGATGCAGGACACAACAAGTTGCAAAAACAGAGCACAACTAAAAACAGGTTAACAGCAGAAATAAAGGTGCAGGAAAATAAAGAGGCACACAGAATTTGTTAACCCAGTTCGGAGTAAACACCTCCTACTCTGGGGGATACCAATCCAGGAAGGAATTCCACTATAGGAATTAATCCTTATGACTCAAGACACTGACTCCCAGTTCCCAGCCTAAGCAATTAGCTTCCTCCTAGTCTTGAATTCTACCCAACACGTTGAGTATTAGAGACCACTAACTTCCTATTCAAGCAACTGCAACCCAGCCACTTGAACAACCCTGAAAACTACCCTGTTTTGAATAAAACTTCAATAACAACCCTTCATTCGTACCTACAGGCTTAGAATGAATTTACAACTCAATAAAAACACTAAACCAACTCAAACAATGAGTGGTGCATAAATAAAACTCTAAGTTTAACACACAGACTCTATTTCTGAATTATAACTCTATATTTCGTATATCTTGAAAGCAGCAACACTCCTCCTTTTATAACCTTCAGCAAGCAGCATAAATCCCAATCCAATCTTCCAAATTGATTTGTTTCTGAATTATGATTGGTCCAATAAGGAAACAAATAAACCAGGAAAGAATCTTAATAAGATTGTAACAGAAAAATACGAAGTTCATGAAATTGAACCAAATCTTCAATAAGATCTTCTCCAAAACAAACAGCATTCTAGAAGCAATATGCAAAGATAATTCCTTGTTAAATCTCGCCAAGATTCGCGCAAGAATAACTTGAAAATAACCAGCTTCTATGAAGTCAACGAAAGTCAACGCTGGCATCAGACTCTGAATTCAGCTTCTGAAGTGCTACAGTGCTTCTGAAGCAACTTTCAGCTTCTGATGGTGATTTCAGCTTCTGAACACTTGTTATATGAAAAAACTTGCAACTGAAGAATTGTTCTAAACATGGAGATGCTACTATTCAACACATTGGATTTGCCAAAACATGCAGCCAACACCAAAATACTCAACAATCTCCCCCTTTGGCAAATTTTTGGCTAAAACCAATGTTTGACATAACCAAGTTCTTCAATCCCCCATAAAACTAGCTCATCAATGAAGAACTTCACAACAATATAACATAGCACATAAATTAGGCAGTGGACAAAACACTTTCTGAGCTATGTTAAACAACAGCTTCAGCTTCTGAACTCCTGAAGCACACATAAACCAATTACTGATCAACTCCTGATCATCACAAACACTCTTGAAGCTTTACAACACTCCCCCTGCAACTCAGCATTCAATATTAAAAACTCCCCCTTAATTCTGAACTGCAGTAACACTTCAGGATCACAAACACTCAGGATTTTAATAACCATATACTCCCCCTGAGACACACATTCTGAACAACTCTTGTCTGAACTTAAACATAAGATTTTCTCCCCCTTTTTAGCCAAAAAATTATGACAACCCATAGTCTTCATATAGGGAATAAAAACTAAATTTCCAGAAAAAATAGTCTCAGACTCTGACTTAGGAACAAACTCAGCATAGGCACAACTGGCAGGTACTCTATCTTCCTCACATCCAGTTTGCCTTAATTGCTATAATTCTTCATGCAAACACACACCTAACTTGCTCCTCAGATTTTCAAACTGTTTAGCATCTAAAGCCTTTGTGAATATGTCAGCAATTTGATCTTCAGTGTCCACATGTTCCAGCTGAATAATCTTGTCCTCCACAAGGTTTCTGATAAAATGGTGTCTGATATCTATGTGTTTAGTTCTGCTGTGCTGTATTGGGTTCTTAGAGATGTTAATAGCACTCAAATTGTCACAAAACAATGTCATAACACCTTGTTGAATATTATATTCTTCAAGCATCTGCTTCATCCAAACCAGTTGTGAACAACTACTCCCAGCAGCAATATACTCAGCTTCAGCAGTTGACAATGAAACACAGTTTTGTTTCTTGCTGAACCAAGAAATTAGATTATTTCCCAAAAAGAAACAACCTCCTGAAGTGATCTTCCTATAATCAGCACTTCCAGCCCAGTCAGCATCACAAAATCCCATTAAATCAGAACTTGAACTATAAGAATACATGATTCCATAGTCACTTGTGCTATTCACATACTTCAGGATCCTTTTAACTTGTGTCAGATGACTCATCTTAGGATCAGCTTGATATCTTGCACATACTCCAACAGCAAATGTGATATCAGCCTGCTTGCAGTCAAGTACAATAAGCTCCCAATCATACTTCTGTATTGGCTTTGATCAACTGATACTCCATGTTCATCTTTGGTTAGTTTCAGATGAGTAGCAGCTGGTGTCCTCTTATGAGCAGCAGATTCCATACCAAACTTTTTCACAATGTTCTTAGCATATTTACTCTGAGAAATGAAGATTGTATCTTCCATTTGCTTGACTTGTAATCCAAGAAAGTATGTCAGCTCACCAACCAAACTCATTTCAAATTCAGACTGCATTTGCTGAACAAATAATTTGACCATCTTCTGAGACATTCCACTAAATACTATGTCATCAACATAGATCTGAGCAATCATCAGACTTCCATGTTCATTCTTCACAAATAATGTCTTATCAGAACCACCTTTTCTGTATCCTTGAGCCACAAGAAACTGAGTCAATCTTTCATACCATGCTCTTGGTGCTTGCTTGAGTCCATATAAGGCTTTCTTCAATTTGTAAACATGATCTGGAAATTGATGATCCACAAAACCCTTAGGTTGTACAACATATACTTCTTCTTGCAGATATCCATTCAAAAATGCACTATTTACATCCATCTGAAATAGCTTGAACTTGAGAATGCAGGATACACCCAACAATAATCTTATGGACTCTAGTCTGGCCACAGGTGCAAAAGTTTCATCAAAATCAAGACCCTCTACTTGAGTATAACCCTGAGCAACCAACCTTGCCTTGTTTCTGACTACAGTACCATTTTCATCTGTTTTATTCTTGTATATCCATTTAGTGCCAATCACATTCAGCCCTTCAGGTCTTGGAACTAGATCCCACACTTCACTCCTTTTGAACTGATTCAACTCATCTTGCATTGCTTCAATCCAAAATTCATCAGTTAGGGCTTCTTTCACATTTTTGGGTTCAAATTTAGACACAAAGCAAGAATCAGTAGCAGCTGAGTCTGATCTCCTGGTTCTGACCCCTTGATCCAAACTCCTAATGATAAGCTCCTTAGGGTGATCCTTCTGAACTCTAATTGATGGCCCTTTACCAGTAGGAACATGTTCTGGATGAACTTCTGCATCTTTAGACTCTGAATGATTTTCTGCTTCTGAAGTTTGTTCTTCTGAGGCTTCAGACTCTGGAATAACTTCAGATTCATCCCTTTCATTCTCAGCAGACAGATCATCAATAACAACATTTATGCTCTCCATCACAACTTTGGTTCTTGAGTTAAACACCCTATAGGCTCTGCTGTTTACTGAATATCCCAAAAATATACCTTCATCAGACTTAGGATTCAGTTTTCTCCTATTTTCTCTGTCAGCCAAAATGTAACATCTGCTCCCAAACACATGAAAGTATTTCACAGTTGGCTTTCTCCCTTTCCATAATTCATATAAGTTACAAGTTGTTCCCTTCTTCAAAGTAACTCTGTTATGGATATAACAGGCAGTATTCATGGCTTCAGCCCAAAACATATAAGGCAGTTTCTTAGCATGCAACATAACCCTTGCACATTCTGCTAATATCCTATTCTTCCTCTCAACTACACCATTTTGCTGAGGTGTGATAGGTGCAGAAAACTCATGCTTTATACCTTCATAAGCACAGAATTCTGAGAAACTCTTGTTTTCAAACTCTTTGCCATGATCACTTCTGATTCTGACAATACCACAGTCCTTCTCTCTTTGTAATTGAGTGCATAAGTCTTTAAACACTTCAAAAGTATCAGACTTCTCTCTAATAAAGTTAATCCATGTGAATCTTGAGTAATCATCAACCATAACAAATGCATACCTTTTGCCTCCTATACTCTCCACTTGCATTGGCCCCATTAAATCCATATGTAAAAGTTCTAGTACTTTAGTAGTTACCTGATGAACTAATCTGGGATGAGACTTTCTTGTTTGTTTCCCAATTTGACAATCACCACAAACACTGTCCTCATTGATCTTCAGATTAGGTACACCTCTGATAGCTTCAGTAATTAGGATTTTCTTCATGCCTTTCAGATGCAAATGTCCCAGTTTCTGGTGCCAGAGCTTGACTTCCTCTTATGAGCTCATGAGACAAGAAGTCAGGCTTCTTTCTTCTTCAGACACCCATAGATAACAGTTATCTTTGGATCTGCAGCCCCTCATCTGAATCTTATCTTCTAGATCAGTCACAAAGCACTCTTGCTTATTGAAATTAACCTTCAAGTCTTGATCACAAAGTTGGCTAATACTGATCAGATTAGAAGTTAATCCTTCCACCAGTAGCACATCATTAAGTCTGGGCAAACCTTCACTGATCAAATCACCAATACCTAGAATCTGACCTTTTACTCCATCTCCAAATGTCACATAGCTTCTGGAATAAGGTCTTATATTACTCAGCAGCTTCTTAACACCAGTCATGTGTCTTGAACAGCCACTATCAAAATACCAGTCTTCTTTTGAGGTGGCTCTCAATGAAGTATGAGCTATAAGGCCAACATTCTGAACTTTAGGCTTCCACACCTTCTGAACATTGTTTATGGTTGCAGCTGGTTGCACTCTTCTATATTGAAAATGTTCAGGATAGCCATATAACTTAAAGCAAAAAGGTTTAATATGTCCCTTCTTACCACAATGATGACATATCCAGGTATGGTTTCTCCTCCTTCTGTTGAACTTCTGGGGTTGCATCTGAACATACTTCTGAGGTCTCATTTGAGTATGCTTCTGAGGTCTCATCTGAGTATGCTTCTGAGGTCTCATCTGAGTATGCTTCTGTCCTTGCATCTGGGCTACCTTCTGAGGTTTCATCTGAGATGTTCCAATCATAGGATCATGAGTCTGAGTAGCAGGAACAAACTGTTTAACTGGATTTTTCTGCTTGAGGTTCAGACTCTCATCCACAAATCCTAAACCAGTTTTTCCTTGTTTCTGACTTCCTAAAATTTCATCCAACACATTAGTAGCAGTATTCATCATTCTAATCTGCTTTTTCATATGCTCAAGTTGGGAATTTAGCTGGTTCACTTCTTCTTTTAGTTCTGAATTTTTCATCAAAAGTTCTCCTTTTTCAGCCTCCAATTGAAAGAATATCTCCTTCTGATCCAGAACTTCCTTGCAAACATCTGCACTTCTAATGTACAACTTTCTGTAAGTGTCAGCCAGTTCATCATAAGAGAGTTTTTCAGCTCTGGCTTCAGACACTAGTGAACCTTCAGACTCTGAGTCAGACACAGACAAGGTTTCAGTCTCTAAATACTCTTCAGACTTTGTAAGAACTTCTGATTTATGAGACTGTAGCTTAACCATGAGATTTGTGTCATCCTTAGCAGATTCATCCTCAAAATCTTCTTCTGAATCATCATCTGACCAAGAAACAGCTAGGCTCTTCTTCTGCTTCTTGAGAAAAGTGGGACATTCAGACTTGATATGCCCATAGCCCTCACACTCAAAGCACTATACACCTTTGGCTTGGTTACTTTTCTCCTCAGACTTGGTCTTCTTCTCATCAGTTTGTTGCTTCTTGAATCTGAAATTCTGACCTTTGGTCTTGGACTTTCTGTCAACCTTCTTCAGAATCTTGTTGAATTGTTTTCCCAGCAACACTAGAGCTTCTGATAAGTCATCCTCATCAGACTCTTGTTGATCATCAGCTTCAGAATTCACAGTAAAAGCTACACCTTTTCCTTTCTTCTCAGGTTGTTTACAAAAAGCAGTCTCAAAGTTCAACAAAGAACCAATGAGCTCTTCAACCTTCATGGTGGTGATGTCATGAGCTTCTTCTATGGCTGTAACCTTCATATCAAATCTTCTGGGCAGGGACCTAAGGATTTTTCTTACTATCTTCTCATCAGACATCTTTTCACCAAGAGAATCAAAAGAATTTGCCATGTCCAGCACATTCATGTAGAAATCTTGTATGCATTCATCCTCCTTCATCTTCAGGTTCTCAAACTTGGTGGTCAGCAACTGCAATCTGGACATCTTCACCTTAGAAGTTCCTTCATGAGTTGTTTTTAAAATTTCCCAGGCCTCCTTTGCAACTGTATATTTCTTGATGAGTCTGAACATATTCTGATCCACACCATTAAAAATTGCATTCAAAGCTTTTGAATTTCCCAGTGACAGATCATCTTCAGCTTTGGTCCATTCCTCTTCAGGCTTCAAAACCTCAGTCTTATTACCATCTTTGTCTGTAAACACAGGATGATCCCAGCCTTTAATCACAGCTTTCCAAGTCCTGATGTCAATAGACTTTAGAAAAGCACACATCCTAGACTTCCAATACTCATAGTTTGTGCCATCAAGTAGGGGTGGTCTATTGACATAGCTGTAGTACCCTAATTTTGTCCTACGCTTTTTTTAAAAAAAAAAAAACAAAAAAAATCAAAAAAATCAAAGAGGGGAAAAAGTCAAAAGTCAACAAAAGTCAACAGAAAAGTCAACTTTTCAAAATTGAGGACTTCGCAATGCGAAGCTCACTTCGCACTGCGAAGTCTGCGATTTTTCTGCAGATTTTTGGTTTCTTGGATTTAATTCCAGATTTTGTTGCACATCACTTCCATAATTATTTTAAGTAGCATTCATGGCTAATTGGGCCAAGCAAAGCCAGAGTTGAAGGACTTGCCATTAATGCCAAGGTTGGAAGCTTTTTCTTCCAACCTAGCATGTGACAAGCAAGTGGGCTTGCCCTTGGGCAGCTCTAGCCTCTCCCATGTGACCTGCTAACCACCACAAGGTTGCCAGCCACCTGCTTGAGGACTTTCCTCCTGCTTGCTGCCCCAAAAACCAGTCAAACCAGCTGGATTTTCTCACTTGAAAAGCCATGAGTGCCTACTCTGTTTTGCAGCAGCTTTTCACCCTCTCACACCAGCCAATTTTAGCCTTTTCATCCCTCAATCTCTGCACATTACAGTGCACGTTTTTATTGACCAACCATTGAGATTGCAAGGATTGATCCCCAAGCATTAGCCAATTGCAAATCAGCTTTGTTCTTCATCATTACCTTCTAGAATAGGTTGAATTTGTGGCTGAAATCAAGCTGGATCTTGCCCCTTGGCACAAGGCAGGGTTGCCTCTATCCATTAGCATTTAATGCAAAGGGATTCAGCTTGATCTTGGCCACAAATCAGCTGAATTTTGGGATTGTGTAATGATGACAAAGATTTGATTTTTGCCTATAAATAGAAGGCAATGCCAAAGGAACAAACAGAGAAAAAACACAGCATTAAAAGAGCAGAAACTCTACTCATTTCAACCTACAAATCTCCACAAACAACCAGAAAAAAACCAATCCACACAAAGCACTACAAAGTTCCAAAGCCTTCACCAATATTCAAACTTCTTGTGGAAGCTTTCAACCAAATCAAACCAAGTGCAGCTGGAGCTTTGCTAAGGAGTTCTGTAAGTTACTAAGCTCTTTATCTTGCATTTTCAATTGTGTTTGCATAGCTATTTTTGGCTCAAAACTCTTTGTCCTAAAAAACCCCTTTTGAATTCCAAAGAAATCCCAAGGTTTTCAAAACATCAAAACTGGTTTGTCCAACCTTTTTCACCCCAAAAACTCAAGTTTTTCACCCACATATAAGGTCTTGAGTGTGTTCAGAAGTTGTTTCTGAACAAAAGTTCAGAAACAGCTTCTGAACCCAAAATTTCGCATGCTTCGCAGTGCGAAGTCATGGTCGCAGTGCGACCATGACAGAACTCAGAACCTGAGTTTTTGTATCAAACCAACCAATTTTTGAGGTTCTAGCCCCAGAGCTCAGAACCTAAGAGTTTTTAAACCCATGTTCTTCAAACCATAACAAGGTTTTTGCTTAATTTTGGCAAAATCACAAGTTCGTATAACCATTTTGTGGATAACTTGCAAAGCAAGTTATGTTCCCAAGCTTTCAAAACCACATGAACAAACAAGCTATGTTCATCTTTTCAATCTAAACTTGAACAATAAATATTGTTCATGATGTTCAAAACTCAAAGATGAACATACACCGTTTACGTTCGCATTTTCGCAAAATGAGACGAACTTGCGCGTTTTCTAGCAAATTTGCTAAACCTTCCCATTTTTGGGTTTTCAAACCAAATGTTTTGACATACCTTGGGATTTCTAAAGAATTCAATCCAAAAACATGAATGAAAAAGGGATGGTGTGACGTATGTCTCTCCATCGCCCCGATTGTACGAATGCGTGACGTATGTCTCGTCGCTCGGACAATCGTCATTCCTTTTTTAATATGTACAACCCTAACCAAACCAAATCTTGGCCCCTTGTGGTCAATCCAAGCCTTTTGGTCCCCCGTTGGCCATTAGACCCAACCCCTCGACTCATTAGAGTCCACTCGGTCAATGTTCGACTCGTCCGAGTCCATTGTACCCGTTCTTGATCTCAGTGGATCAATCGAACAATCGCCCGACTCTTCGGAGTCCACTCGGTCAATGTTTGACTTATATGAGTCCATTGTACCTCCCTTGGTCCCATAGCGACCAATTCAACCCTCTACCCTAACGGACGTACCTTTTAACAATTCTAATGTGATTCGCGAACGAACGCTTAATAAGTCTCCAAGTGCGAGCATACAAGCAACGTTTAATCGCAAGAATTCGGTTAAAACATCGTCCAATTAAAATCAACCAACACACATACGTTTTTCTACCAAAGAACTACGTATGCTTTGAATTCTCCGACTACCGGGAGATACGTAGGAGCAAGATCGACATCTTGTCAAGCACAATAATAATAAAAACTTTTTCTTCGTTTGTTTTTATCTCTTTCCCCCCTTTTATTATATTTTTAGCATAAATGAACATGCACGCAAAGTATTAAAAAAAACAATTTAAGCTTTAACCAAATAGAAGGTTCCCGTTGAGTACAACGGACGTGAGGGGTGCTAATACCTTCCCCTCGCGTAACCGACTCCCGAACCCGACAATGGTTGCGATGACCTAATCCTTATCCTCATCGTCAAAAGGGTTTTATTATCGTTTCCCTTTACAACAAAAAAAAACTTAAGGGTTTATCAACGTTCCCTTTACACAAAAACTTTTGTGGCGGCTTCACAAAGGCCCCTCCGAGCGTTCGAGGACGACCTCGGAGGATTTGCGCGTCTTTTTCCCGAGAAAAAAACGAGGTGCGCACAGCTGGCGACTTCACTGGGGAAGCTGTTCCCACTAGCGAGTCAAGCCTAACCTATTTGGTTTAAAGCCAATTGTTTTATTTTCTTTGCGTGCCATGTTTATTTATTTTATTCATACATGTTATATTTATGCTTTATGTTTATATTTGCTTTATTTGCTTTATATTCATATTATATATCAAATGTGGGGGTTACTTGAGTGATGTTACTCCACATTGTTCGGGTTAATGCCGGACGTGTGAGGCTCTCTACCCGAGCTTGAGAAAAAAACTAAGTTAGAAGGAGGTTGTGTGCGGAAGCCCGCGTTGACGTATGTCCGTGAGGTAGGATGCCCAACCCCGCTTAGATGAGATTTTCACGTGGAATTAATTGAAGTCATGTCGACGTATGTCCATAGACAACCCTAATTCCATGTGAGGTCTATGACTCTAAGGACCTCTTCTTAGGATATTTCACCATTTAGAGCCTACATGTGAGGATGGGGGGAAGTTCTGAACATTCATATACCAAACCCCTGCATGTCATAACATTTGCATTCATAAAACTTTTTGCATAAACAAAAAAAAAAGAGGGGCATATTTGTGCATACTCATTGCATTCATACATTCACATGCATTTTCATGCATTTCAAAGAGGAACCCTCACATCATTCCCTCACCAAACACCAAAAAAAGGGAAGTACCCGACCCGGTGTACCGTAGCGTTTCGGATGAGATCCGAGCAACCGGAAGGCCATCGAAATTCCAGAAATCATTTTTCTTTTTCCAAGTATTTTATCTTGCTTTTAAAAAGAAAAACAATCATTTTGCTCTTCCCAAGGCAAATGATTAATTTTATGGGACCCCCATATTTCAAATCATTTCCGTCATTAATAAAGTTGCAGTTTATGTTCAAAGAGTTCGTTTTTCTTTCGTTCTCAAATAAATTTTCGCAACCCTACAAAAAAATCATCATAAATACACCACCAAAAAATAACACTGCTACAATCCCTTTTGACTTCAATTTCCAAATTAACCAAACGGAAGATGATAATAAGGACGATTTTGAACCTCCTGAAGGATTGTCCAGACTTGGGGGATCAAGAGGATAGGGTAATACAACCTCACCAAGAGAGCCCTCAAAAGAATGGCACTACAGTTTTCCCTCTGCGGGGGCACACTCTACAAGAGAAATTAGGTCTTACTCAGATGTGCGGATAAACGTGAAGCAGTCATGCTCACCGAAGAAATCCATGAGGAGTCCTTCCAAACCCATGCCAAGACATGTCACAAGTGACAAAATTATGCCAACAAGGGGCACATACCACAAACACCTCTGAATGTCATGACATCACCCTAACCATTCTCTATGTGGGGCATAGACATGTTTGGAATGATTGAGCCAAAGGCTTCAAAAAGGGCACCAGTTCATACTAGTTGCCATCAACTGTTTCACCAAATGGGTCGAAGCAGCTTCCTATGCAAACATGACCAAACGAGTGGTCGCCCAATTCATCAAAAAAAGAAACCATTAGCCGTTACGGCACTCCCCACAATTTCCCACAAAAAGCCAAGCCGTTACGGCACTCCCCACAATTTCCCACAAAAAGCCAAGCCGTTACGGCACTCCCCACAATTTCCCACAAAAAGCCAAGCCGTTACGGCACTCCCCACAATTTCCCACAAAAAGCCAAGCCGTTACGGCACTCCCCACAAATTCCCACAAAAAGCCAAGTCGTCATTGGCATTCCTTACATCACCCATTTCCAAAAAAAAAAAAGCCCAATTTTTATTGGCATCCCCAAACAAACAAAGCTCAATTTTCATTGGCATCCCCAAACACAAAAAAAAGCCAAGTCATCATTGGCATTCCCCACTTCCAATAAAAGCCCAATTTCCATTGGCAATCACAAACCCCATTTCCAATAAGAGCCCAATTTTCATTGGCATTCCCATCCAAAACAAGCCCGACCTTGCTCGGAAGCCAAAATCACAAAAAAACCAACCTTGCTCGGAAGCCAATCACAAAAGCCCGACCTTGCTCGGAAGACAATCAAAAGCCCGACCTTGCTCGGAAGCCATTCCCATCCAAAAAAAAAAAACAAAAGCCCGACCTTGCTCGGCATCCCATCATAAAAGCCCGACCTTGCTCGGCATCCCCTCATAAAAAGCCCAACCATGCTTGTCATCCAAGCACCCAAACACAAACAAGGTTTGACCAACAAAGAACCCCATAAAAGAGAAATACCTCACACCATGGTGGCATGGACAGCTCGGCAAGAAAGTTCATTCTCGAGAATTTAGAGAAGGAGACTTAATGCTTGGAAAAAGGGTATTACCCATCCACAAGGATCCCCCTATCAATAAGCTCCGGCGCAGTCAAAAAAAATATATGCCAAAAAGAAAAAGAGCTCGCTAAATCGAAAACCCGAAAAGGGCGGTTTAGGCAATAGAGAGCGTCCTGGTAGATCGAAAACCTGAAAAGGCGGTCTAGGCAAAAATTAAGGACATCAAAAAAGGAAATATACCCCAATGGACTGAAAACTCGAAAGAGCGGTCCAGGTAAAAATTAGGGGTTTCAAAAAAAAAAAAGGGGCAAAAGACTGCGGCACGTGAGGTCCGGACAGAATTCAAGAGGGAAAGAATCAACCTCATTATCATCTTTCAAAAAAAAAGAGTTATTTTGAAGTCATAGGGAAAGTAGCACGTGAAACCCAAGCAAATCTTCATTTGCCTTTTTGTTTCTTCTTTTCTCCTTATCTCAGTAATCACCTCTTATAGGGATTACATTTTCACGAATAGTTACCCATACAAGGGACTAAGTTTCGTTGAATCAAAATCATCTTAAAATCTTTTCATTGTTATGCGTCCTTACTTGCTCATAAAATGTGTTTTTATTCATGATAGATAATGCATTGAAATATGGGAATAACATAAAAAAAACAAAAAAATGTGTGTTTTTTACTTGGACGTTAAATGTCAAAAGAATTTCGTTGGTCCCCGGTATTGCATCAGAGGACTCAAAACTTGAAGCTTTGCATCAGTCATTTTAAGACTCATGCTCTTCAGCAGAAACAAGTGCGTAGCTCACGACGCGTAAAACGCAAAGATCCCGGGTGTCGGAGGAAACAAATTCCCCAATTAAAGCTCACCCCCCATACATCTTTTTTCATCCACTAAGGCCGGATATCGATCATGCTTCCAAAATGATCCTTATATCCCCAGTGAGACCACCAAAACCAAAAAGCCCGACCTCGCTCGGCAACCAAAACCAAAAAGCCCGACCTCGCTCGGCAACCAAACAAAAAGTCCAATAATCATTGGCAAACCAAAAGTCCAATATTCATTGGCAAACCAAAGAACTACGTAAGCTTTGAATTCTCCATCCCACCAGGAGATACGTAGGAGCAAGATCATCATCTTGTCAAGCACAACAAACCAAAGCCTAATTTTCATTGGCCCACAATAAAGCCCAAATTTTATTGATATTCCCCAGGGAGTCTCAACCCAAAACGAAAAGTCCAATCATCATTGGCAAGCAAACACAAATTTTCGGGCTTAGGCCCGAACTACACCGGTTTTGATCCCATTTGGGTATGTAGGCAAAGGACCTTGTCCTTCCAAACCGACCAACCAAAAAAAACAAAAAAAAGAAAGCCCAACTGTCATGAGCACAACCACAAACAAAGACCGACTCTGCTCGGCACTCAACCAACAGCATTTTATTCATGCATGCATATTTAAAAAAACCATTCATACATATGCATTTCATTCCATAAAGCATGCATCCTTAATAAGGATTCTCCAGTGAGTATCACATATTCACCAGCATCCATCAACATTCAACCAGGGGCACCTATTTAGGGTAAGACCGCAGCTCGTTAGGAATCGATATTCAGAAGCAGTACCTGAATAAGATCACCTAGCTTAGGTATCGACCTCTAGAAGCAATACCTAGAGTAGATCACCTCCCCCAGTGTATCGACCTTCAGTGTTAGCGGCTGAATAAGATCACAGCTCGTTAGGAATCGATATTCAGAAGCAGTACCTGAATAAGATCACCTAGCTTAGGTATCGACCTCTAGAAGCAATACCTAGAGTAGATCACCTCCTCCAGTGTATCGACCTTCAGTGTTAGCGGCTGAATAAGATCACAGCTCGTTAGGAATCGATATTCAGAAGCAGTACCTGAATAAGATCACCTAGCTTAGGTATCGACCTCTAGAAGCAATACCTAGAGTAGATCACCTCCCCCAGTGTATCGACCTTCAGTGTTAGCGGCTGAATAAGATCACAGCTCGTTAGGAATCGACATTCAGAAGCAGTGCCTGAATAAGATTACCTAGCTTAGGTATCGACCTCTAGTGACAGTGCCTAGAGTAGATCGCCTCCATCAATGTTCCACCTCTAGTGACAGTGCCTAGAGTAAATCACCATCCTTAGGTATCGACCTCTAGTGACAGTGCCTAGAGTAGATCGCCTCCATCAATGTTCCACCTCTAGTGACAGTGCCTAGAGTAAATCACCATCCTTAGGTATCGACCTCTAGTGACAGTGCCTAGAGTAGATCGCCTACCTCAATGTTCCACCTCTAGTGACAGTGCCTAGAGTAAATCACCACCCTCAGGAATCGACCTCTAGTGACAGCGCCTAGATAAGATTACCTTCATTCCCCAGTGGATCTACCTCCAGTGTTAGCGGCTGGATACGATCAACCCCTACCAACCATTGCATTTGCATTTCGCGAAGGACAAAATTCGGGTCCTTCTTTTTTCTTTTTACTTAATTGATCTCCGCAAAGAGTTCATGAGATGCCCTCGGCACTCACGCACTCTATGCGAAGACACAATTAAGTAGGGGCAGCTGTAGTACCCTAATTTTGTCCTACGCTTTTTTTAAAAAAAAAAAAACAAAAAAAATCAAAAAAATCAAAGAGGGGAAAAAGTCAAAAGTCAACAAAAGTCAACAGAAAAGTCAACTTTTCAAAATTGAGGACTTCGCAATGCGAAGCTCACTTCGCACTGCGAAGTCTGCGATTTTTCTGCAGATTTTTGGTTTCTTGGATTTAATTCCAGATTTTGTTGCACATCACTTCCATAATTATTTTAAGTAGCATTCATGGCTAATTGGGCCAAGCAAAGCCAGAGTTGAAGGACTTGCCATTAATGCCAAGGTTGGAAGCTTTTTCTTCCAACCTAGCATGTGACAAGCAAGTGGGCTTGCCCTTGGGCAGCTCTAGCCTCTCCCATGTGACCTGCTAACCACCACAAGGTTGCCAGCCACCTGCTTGAGGACTTTCCTCCTGCTTGCTGCCCCAAAAACCAGTCAAACCAGCTGGATTTTCTCACTTGAAAAGCCATGAGTGCCTACTCTGTTTTGCAGCAGCTTTTCACCCTCTCACACCAGCCAATTTTAGCCTTTTCATCCCTCAATCTCTGCACATTACAGTGCACGTTTTTATTGACCAACCATTGAGATTGCAAGGATTGATCCCCAAGCATTAGCCAATTGCAAATCAGCTTTGTTCTTCATCATTACCTTCTAGAATAGGTTGAATTTGTGGCTGAAATCAAGCTGGATCTTGCCCCTTGGCACAAGGCAGGGTTGCCTCTATCCATTAGCATTTAATGCAAAGGGATTCAGCTTGATCTTGGCCACAAATCAGCTGAATTTTGGGATTGTGTAATGATGACAAAGATTTGATTTTTGCCTATAAATAGAAGGCAATGCCAAAGGAACAAACAGAGAAAAAACACAGCATTAAAAGAGCAGAAACTCTACTCATTTCAACCTACAAATCTCCACAAACAACCAGAAAAAAACCAATCCACACAAAGCACTACAAAGTTCCAAAGCCTTCACCAATATTCAAACTTCTTGTGGAAGCTTTCAACCAAATCAAACCAAGTGCAGCTGGAGCTTTGCTAAGGAGTTCTGTAAGTTACTAAGCTCTTTATCTTGCATTTTCAATTGTGTTTGCATAGCTATTTTTGGCTCAAAACTCTTTGTCCTAAAAAACCCCTTTTGAATTCCAAAGAAATCCCAAGGTTTTCAAAACATCAAAACTGGTTTGTCCAACCTTTTTCACCCCAAAAACTCAAGTTTTTCACCCACATATAAGGTCTTGAGTGTGTTCAGAAGTTGTTTCTGAACAAAAGTTCAGAAACAGCTTCTGAACCCAAAATTTCGCATGCTTCGCAGTGCGAAGTCATGGTCGCAGTGCGACCATGACAGAACTCAGAACCTGAGTTTTTGTATCAAACCAACCAATTTTTGAGGTTCTAGCCCCAGAGCTCAGAACCTAAGAGTTTTTAAACCCATGTTCTTCAAACCATAACAAGGTTTTTGCTTAATTTTGGCAAAATCACAAGTTCGTATAACCATTTTGTGGATAACTTGCAAAGCAAGTTATGTTCCCAAGCTTTCAAAACCACATGAACAAACAAGCTATGTTCATCTTTTCAATCTAAACTTGAACAATAAATATTGTTCATGATGTTCAAAACTCAAAGATGAACATACACCGTTTACGTTCGCATTTTCGCAAAATGAGACGAACTTGCGCGTTTTCTAGCAAATTTGCTAAACCTTCCCATTTTTGGGTTTTCAAACCAAATGTTTTGACATACCTTGGGATTTCTAAAGAATTCAATCCAAAAACATGAATGAAAAAGGGATGGTGTGACGTATGTCTCTCCATCGCCCCGATTGTACGAATGCGTGACGTATGTCTCGTCGCTCGGACAATCGTCATTCCTTTTTTAATATGTACAACCCTAACCAAACCAAATCTTGGCCCCTTGTGGTCAATCCAAGCCTTTTGGTCCCCCGTTGGCCATTAGACCCAACCCCTCGACTCATTAGAGTCCACTCGGTCAATGTTCGACTCGTCCGAGTCCATTGTACCCGTTCTTGATCTCAGTGGATCAATCGAACAATCGCCCGACTCTTCGGAGTCCACTCGGTCAATGTTTGACTTATATGAGTCCATTGTACCTCCCTTGGTCCCATAGCGACCAATTCAACCCTCTACCCTAACGGACGTACCTTTTAACAATTCTAATGTGATTCGCGAACGAACGCTTAATAAGTCTCCAAGTGCGAGCATACAAGCAACGTTTAATCGCAAGAATTCGGTTAAAACATCGTCCAATTAAAATCAACCAACACACATACGTTTTTCTACCAAAGAACTACGTATGCTTTGAATTCTCCGACTACCGGGAGATACGTAGGAGCAAGATCGACATCTTGTCAAGCACAATAATAATAAAAACTTTTTCTTCGTTTGTTTTTATCTCTTTCCCCCCTTTTATTATATTTTTAGCATAAATGAACATGCACGCAAAGTATTAAAAAAAACAATTTAAGCTTTAACCAAATAGAAGGTTCCCGTTGAGTACAACGGACGTGAGGGGTGCTAATACCTTCCCCTCGCGTAACCGACTCCCGAACCCGACAATGGTTGCGATGACCTAATCCTTATCCTCATCGTCAAAAGGGTTTTATTATCGTTTCCCTTTACAACAAAAAAAAACTTAAGGGTTTATCAACGTTCCCTTTACACAAAAACTTTGGTGGCGGCTTCACAAAGGCCCCTCCGAGCGTTCGAGGACGACCTCGGAGGATTTGCGCGTCTTTTTCCCGAGAAAAAAAACGAGGTGCGCACAATAGCCTCCTTCTCTATCCATGCTTGCCAGAAATTAATGCCTCTGGATCTCACCCAAAACACAGGCAGGGTGCCTGCTCTGATACCAATTGAAATTCTGGCTGGACAGACTAAGAACACGATGCAGGACACAACAAGTTGCAAAAACAGAGCACAACTAAAAACAGGTTAACAGCAGAAATAAAGGTGCAGGAAAATAAAGAGGAACACAGAATTTGTTAACCCAGTTCGGAGTAAACACCTCCTACTCTGGGGGATACCAATCCAGGAAGGAATTCCACTATAGGAATTAATCCTTATGACTCAAGACACTGACTCCCAGTTCCCAGCCTAAGCAATTAACTTCCTCCTAGTCTTGAATTCTACCCAACACGTTGAGTATTAGAGACCACTAACTTCCTATTCAAGCAACTGCAACCCAGCCACTTGAACAACCCTGAAAACTACCCTGTTTTGAATAAAACTTCAATAACAAACCTTCATTCGTACCTACAGGCTTAGAATGAATTTACAACTCAATAAAAACACTAAACCAACTCAAACAATGAGTGGTGCACAAATAAAACTCTAAGTTTAACACACAGACTCTATTTCTGAATTATAACTCTATATTTCGTATATCTTGAAAGCAGCAACACTCCTCCTTTTATAACCTTCAGCAAGCAGCATAATCCCAATCCAATCTTCCAAATTGATTTGTTTCTGAATTATGATTGGTCCAATAAGGAAACAAATAAACCAGGAAAGAATCTTAATAAGATTGTAACAGAAAAATACGAAGTTCATGAAACTGAACCAAATCTTCAATAAGATCTTCTCCAAAACAAACAGCATTCTAGAAGCAATATGCAAAGATAATTCCTTGTTAAATCTCGCCAAGATTCGCGCAAGAATAACTTGAAAATAACCAGCTTCTGATGAAGTCAACGAAAGTCAACGCTGGCATCAGACTCTGAATTCAGCTTCTAAAGTGCTACAGTGCTTCTGAAGCAACTTTCAGCTTCTGATGGTGATTTCAGCTTCTGAACACTTGTTAAATGAAAAAACTTGCAACTGAAGAATTGTTCTAAACATGGAGATGTTACTATTCAACACATTGGATTTGCCAAAACATGCAGCCAACACCAAAATACTCAACAATCTCCCCCTTTGGCAAATTTTTGGCTAAAACCAATGTTTGACACAACCAAGTTCTTCAATCCCCCATAAAACTAGCTCATCAATGAAGAACTTCACAACAATATAACATATTGTTGAGTCTTTTGGTGTTGGCTGCATTTTCGCAAAACCAAAGTGTTGAATAGAAGCATCTCCATGATTAGAACATTTCTTCAGTTGGAAGTTTTCTCATTTGAAGTCATTCAGAAGCTGAAATCTACATCAGAAGCTGAAATGCTCATCAGAAGCACTGTAGTACTTCAGAAGCTGTTTCAGGTTCTGAAGCCAGCGTTGACTTCTGTTGACCACGTCAGAAGCTGGGTTTGCTGGATTGTTTTTGCGCGTATCTTGGGAGATTTAGCAAGGAGTTATCCTTGTATAATTGCTTCTAGAAGGCTGGTTTAATTGGAGAAGATATCTTTGAAGATTTGGTTCAAAGTTATGAAAATTCGTATTTTCTGTTTTAAATCTTTCAAAAGATTGGATGCAGTTTTATTTGTTACTTTATTGGATCATTCTTATTCCAGTAACAAATCAATTCAGAAGATTAGGTTGTTATTTATGCTGCAAGTCTGAAGGCTATACAATGAGGAAGGCTGCTGCTATTCAACACACGAAATCAGAGAGAAAAATTCAGAAAATTGAGTCTTAGTATTTTAAGCTTTTAGCTTTATTGTGCACCACTCTGTTAGAGTTGGTTTAGGTGTTTGATTGAGTTGTAATTCATTCTAAGCCTCTAGGTACGAATGAAGTTGTGTTTTTGAAGTTTTCTGAAAAACAGAGTGTTTTTGTTGAAGGGTTTCAGTAACTGGGTTTAGTTACTTGAATAGGAAGATAGTGGATTCTATTACTCAGAGTTGGGTAGAAGTCTTACTAGGTGGAGGTTAATTGCTTGGGATAAGAACTGGGAGTCAGTGTCTGAGTCTTAAGGATTAAATCCAATAGTGGATTTCCTTCCTGGATTGGTATCCCCCAGAGTAGGAGGTGTTTACTCCGAACTGGGTTAACAAACTTCTGTGCCTTTTTACTTTCCTGCACTTTTAATTCGATGTCTGTGTGTGTTTGTGTTTGTGCTCTGTTTTGCAAACTGTTGTGCTAAGTTCTGTTCAGAACCTGTTGGTTCAGAACCTGCTAGTTTCTCTTAGGTATTGCCTGGCCAGAATTTCACATAGCACATAAATTAGGCAGCGGACAAAACACTTTCTGAGCTATGTTAAACAACAGCTTCAGCTTCAGAACTCCTGAAGCACACATAAACCAATTACTGATCAACTCCTGATCATCCCAAACACTCTTGAAGCTTCACAACACTCCCCCTGCAACTCAGCATTCAATATTAAAAACTCCCCCTTAATTCTGACTCCCTTCTTTGGTGTTACTGACTCCCTTCTTGTCCTTCTGTAGCTTTAAACTGTTGTGTGTCATGTCCTGGTAGCTGATGATGGAAAAACGAGGTAGGTTCATATACCATCTGAGGGCGACATCTTTGAGGGTTCCTGCTAACAACTTGTACTTGAGAGAATCGGCGGCGCCAATGATAGCCATTTGAGTGTTGAAAGCCTGTCACATGTTCCACCGGGTCGCTCTTCCGTCGAAGAACGAAAGAGAGGGTGGCTTGAAGTTTTCTGGAACTGGCTCGTTCCAAACTTCGGCGGAAAGTGGTTGAGGATCTGGGTCCACTGACTCGTCTTGTTGGGATTCGTTTCCTTCAGCGTGCTGTTGCTGCTGGATTGTCTCTATTGTTGCTTGCAAGGCTTCGTTGTGGTCGCGAAACTGCTGGATCTGTTGTTGTAGAGCTTCTAAGGCCGCCGGGTCCGCGATCAGCGATGGCGGCGACGGTTGATTGAGTTGGTATGTGAAGGTTGAGACTGGCGGTTGGAGATTTGCGACCGAGCTCGCGAATCTCAGGGTTTAGATCGGTTTATCGAACGAATACGGGTTAAACGTTTTATTTGTGAAGGTTTGTTATGAATCACGGCGGATTCGGAGAATCTAGGGTTGCTCTGAAAGATACGGCGGATTCACGGTGTTCGGGAGGTGTTTGGAGGCCGTGGATCGGCTGCTTTTATTTCAGAGATGGTGGCTAGGTCAGTTTTACTGTAGCCCCGCGGTGGGCGCCAACTGTACTAGCTGTGAGTACAATATAGGAAAACTAGGGTTTTCAGGATCTGTTTAGGTCATGCCTTGGGACTGATCCCAAGGTTACTATTTGTAGCCCCAATTTGGGCTTATCCAGTCATGGTTTTGGGCCCAAATCATAAAGTGCCAAAACCATGATTAGGGCGCCCTCATCGGCTGCTAAGGATGCCCCCAAAGGGTATCCTTTAGGAGAGTTCCCTGAGGTTATATATGACTGTCAGGTGGGCCTTGTGCCCTTTTGGAGGGCGCCCAGCCTCAATCAAAGGGTTCAAGCCCTGTCAGTAGGGCTCTAAGACCTAAATGGTAAGATCTACAGTCCACTTATTTATTCACATAAGCTATTTTTTATAAGCTCAAAATAAGCTCAAACCAAACCGGGCCTAATTGTATAACCTTCACGGATTCAGCTTCCAATCCCACTTATCTAGCTATTTGACTTGCAAAAAAATGTTGGTTTAATTGGTCTATTGGTTCCCTAATTAATTTTCAGTTTTCATTTTGGTCCCATAACTAATAAAACCTATGTTTTGGTCCCTCAAGTTCACCTCCGTTTGTCAAATAAATTCATGTATGTTAACGTTAACCTCAAATGTCTACGGTAAACCAACATTATAGATAGTCAATCATAGACCTTATTAATTTTTCAATATTAACCTTTTGATCTTTTGTAAAAGAGATGACTGTTGGATCATGCAAGTCTATTGTATCTTCCAATGAACCATCAACACTTAATTTTTTTTTCATTTCTTCATCTTCTTCCCTCGACTTTTCATCATCTTCGCATAATTTTCAACTACATTCATAAAAAAATAAAATAAAAAAAAGACCCAAAAAATCTAAAATCTAAAATCATTCACCTCTTCTCAATTCTTCCACCGCGAACTCATCATAATCACCCCCAACAACAACACTAAATCGTTGCAGAATCACCTCCAAAACCAAACCATATTCCAAGTCCTTCAACTAACCCAACAACAACACTAAATACTGACAACAAAACATTTTTCTCACCAACCCATGTTCCTAGTCCTACGCCTAATCCAATCCCAACACCTATTGCTGCTAATAACATAACATGCTTATGTTCCATCATCACAAACATTCTCCTCTCATATGCAGAAAAAAGGAACGAAAAAACCCCAATTTGTTGAACGATGAAAAGATTGTTCCTTTTACTTGCGTTTTCCTCGATTCGATTTCAGTTGTGGTCGATTTGGGTTGTTGGCTTCGATTTTAGTCGATTTGGGTTTTGTCTGGGTTCGATTTTGGTTGCTGGTGGATTTGAGAATCTTGAAACATTTGGATCTGAGGAGGAAGAATTGATGATGATGATGATGTTGTTGTTGTTGTTTAATTGATTTGATGATGATGTTGTTGCTGTTGTTTAATCTGAGTATGTTGGTTATGCTAGAATTCTAAGAATTGATGATGATGATGTTGTTGTTTAATTGATTTGTTGATGTTGATGTTCTAAGAATTGGTTCTGGGTTTTTTTTGGATTTTTTTTTATGAATGTTGTTGAAGATTATACGAAGATGATGAAAGAGTTGAGGGAAGAAGACGAAGAAATGGAAAAAAATTAAGTGTTGATGGTTC
The DNA here is from genome assembly GCA_018208015.1 of Medicago ruthenica. Taxonomy (NCBI): domain Eukaryota; kingdom Viridiplantae; phylum Streptophyta; class Magnoliopsida; order Fabales; family Fabaceae; genus Medicago; species Medicago ruthenica. The sequence continues at coordinate 22,443,872 of CM031372.1, forward strand.
ACTGGAAGATACAATAGACTTGCATGATCCAATGGTTCTCTCTCTTAAAAAAAAGATCAAAGGGTTAAAATTAAAAAATTAATAAGGTTTATAGTGGACTATCTATAATGTTGATCCACCATAGATATTTTGGGTTAAAGTTAACAGACATGGATTTATTGACAAACAGGTGAACTTGAGGGACGAAAACGTGAGTTTTATTAGTTATGAGACCAAAATGAAAACTAGAAATTAATTAGGGGACCAATATACCAATTAAGCTAAAAATGTTATACATCAAATCACTACACTCCCCCTCCTATTCATCCTTCCACGATAATAAGCTTTGTCGCCATATCCTACCATCACCATCAACCTCCCACCCTAAATTGTTCAACTCAGCGACATACACCAAACAATTATCTGACAACTCGAAAAAACATCTGAACCTATCACACAAAGGAACACCCTCAAACCACATATCAATCTAAAAAAACGTACTAAGCCCATTACCCTCCATCACTATCGAATTATCATCAAACCAACTACCATTTACCTAAAAAAATATTGATTAGATATGGAGAGAAAATAGATTGATAATGAGGACAAGACATATTTTAGAAGTATGACGCGACCATCTAAAGAGAGATTCTTACTTTTCCACTCATATATCATTTTCTTAATACACTCAATTAACAGACTCCAAAAACTTATCGATGGGGATTACCTCCAATAAAAATGCAAAGATATAAAAAGGGAATTCAACCAATTTTATTGTTAAGAACATTGTAGGCCTCTATCTACCAAGAATCAACCACGTTAACACCCACTAACTAACTCTTATGAAAGTTCACCTTAAAAACTAAAAAACGCTTAAATGAAATAACACAAATCTCTTCTATTTTAACATGATTCTAGATTGGGACTCGAGCTTGGACATGCAATGAGGTTAAATGTATGTTTGATTCCACTTCTAGAGACATCAAAATTGATTTTGAAAGTTAGAATTGATTATGACATGTTTGATTGTTTTCGGGTATAATTGATTTTGTCATTAGAATTATTCTACTTAAAGCTAGATTTTGTAGTTTTTGGTTCTTCAATTGATTTTTACATACAAATTTATAGTTCAAATCACGTTTACATAAGTGTATCCAAACACAAACCAATTTACCTTCAACTCACTTTTAATCAAAATCAATTTTACATAATCAATTCACTCAAACTTAATTTTTGTCACCGCACAACCAAACACACACTAAATATCTTAAAGAGAATTTATCGCACATTTGAGTTCTACAAAGTTTGAGAGATTAATTTCAGCAATTTCTCGACGAGAATACCCAATTTACATAGAAACATTATAACAAGTGCCCCTACGACACCAATTGAGGAGACAAATATAGCAAAAAATATATTAGAATCTATGCCGTCAAACTTCTAAAAAATATAAAAAAAAAATGTTTTTTCAATGGGAATTTTTTTCCCCTAAGTATGATCCTTACACGAAAATGTCTTCAAAAAGAAGATAGGTTTGCCTCTTCTTATTGTCGGCAAACTACAGCTTCCCTCATCATGAGGTGTAGTAGGCATGCCAAATGTTTGAGCAACACATGAAAAGAACAATGGATTACCAACAAAAAAAAAGTTCAGCATGTGACAAGGGACTGCGTTTCCATTCATTGATGTTTTTTAAATTGTAACCAAAAAAAGATTCCCAGCTTGCCTTTGGATGCTTTTTTGGTAATTGGAACGGAACAGTACGGCAAAATGGATATCAACAAAATAGTGTCTTTAATTAAATCGTGATTTTAACTTATTAGACGATTTAAAAATAAATATATTCTATTTTAGCATAAAATAAAATATATTCGTACTTACTGATTTCAGGTATGATTTTATTTTCTTTCAAAAAAAGCATGATTTTATTTTGTGAAAAAAAATGAAAACAAGAGATGGAAGGAAAAATTTGGATATCACTATTTGGATATACAGTAATTGAATGGAATATTAATTAAGTTTTCATTTTTATATCAAGAATTACCAGAGTAAAAAAGCGTTTCTTTTTTAATTTGAAATTTGAAAATTTAGTACAAATAAATAAAATAGGAGTATTCAATTGATTATTTTTAATTAAATGTCATGAGATATAACATAAAAGTGTCCTATGCTTTTCCATTCTTATATCCCAATTTGAAAGACAAGAAAATAGGTAATTGAAGAATATGAAGTAGAATAAAGTCTCCTAATCTAATTCCTGGTTTTATATCCATTTAGTAACACTCAAACAACATCATTCTTTCCCATCTCATTTTATTTCTAATGTGTTTGCACTTCGCATCAACTTTCCTATTTTTCATCCTTTAATTTGGATTAAGACCAAGCCTTAAAAACAAACCACCGGCCAACTACATAGTAGTAGTTTGTACACAACAAGCAACAACGATTGCTAGCCCCATTTTGTCAAAATCCAGCTTAATTCCAAACAAACATTTAATTCATGAAGAAAAAAATCTAGTACTTCATTCATTCCTTCTTGGATAAAAAGTAGTTTGTGTGAAAGGATTGATATTTGAAATTAATAAAAATACTTAATGTAGTATATATTATTAGAATAAAAGTTTTTACGTTGTCGCTCAATCATAATCATAAGATAATTTAAAGATGAATCTCTAAAGTCACAACAAAGAAAATATATGAAAAGTAATTTGTTATTCAAAACTAAGAAAGAAGTGAGTATTCGCTATCCAATGTAATTTCTAGTATCTATCTATCTATAGTAAACAAATTTACATATCTAAAAATACAACGTATCAAGTTGGATTTCCAACATATGGTTGGAGTTCCTATCATCACACAAACATGATTTCAATGATCCAAACCACCCAATTTGATTCCATCAAGAGAAGACCCATTCTTTGATCTCCATATACTTCTAACCATCTTAACCAATAAACACCATCCAATTGTGAGAAACAATGCTTGTAAACGTCCCACAATAAGTCCTATAAGTGCAACCATCACCAAAATTGCTGCATAACTTGAATTCCCAACAACAATAATTGATTCTTCTCTAGAGCAATTGATTCCACAATCAATTTCGTTTTTAACCTCTTGTTTATCTTCTTCACAGATAACACTTGAAACATCGCTACACGATTCAATTTCTTCTTTTTTATTATTACTGGCGTGCAGACAGACATTGTTATCTTGATTACCCTTTTCTTCTTCTTTCTTCTCTCTTTTAAAACTACGAAATTTCTGAAGTTTCTTCACCATTGTTGCCTTAAACCTACCGCTACGAGAACGAAATTGGATCCTCTCCTTCAGATACTTCTCTTCAACTATCTCCTTCGCCGATGAATCCTCTAATTCGCGACAAATCCCTAACTCGCTCTTTTCTTCCACAACTTCAATTTCATCATTCACACAACAATTCAAATCCAATTTTGAATTCAAATTCAACAATTCAATCTCACCATCATCCAAAACGGGTTTGTGAACCGACTTTGCTTTAAGATGAAACGGAATCTTCTGGAACAATGATTCAATTGAAACGAAAGCATTTGAACAAGGCTTTAAAAACGAAACGACACGTTTCAATGCGTTTTCTAGAAACAGTAGCACAAACGCCGACACGGTGATCGCAACCGTTAATTCCTTCACACTCGCCGCCATAACAATAACCGTCAAAATCTTCACGATAATCGACTTTGAACGAAACGATGATCGGCGTTTGTTCACCGGAATAACATCACCGGCGCCGTCGTCGGTGTTATCTCCGATTAACGGCTCCGTAGGAGCCAGAAGCTCTGCTGAGAAAACTTCATGAATAGGCGATTGTGAAACTGACGGGGGAGATGTGACCGGAGACGGGGGCGGCGGTGGAGGCGGTGACGACGGATCAATGATTTCAGAGCGAAGCGGTTTTTTGAAAGTGGAGTTATTGAACCGGTTACGGTTTTTAGCGAAGAGATCGATAAGTGAAGTAGGAAAACCGGTTTGAACGACAAGGGAACTTGTGTGTTTTGGGGATTGAAAATCAGCGACGAATTGTGAAATTCGTGTGACTCGGTTTTTTTTCTTCTTCCAAGGAAACGGCATCGTCGTTTTGAAGAGTGGATAGGGTTTAGGAATAAGAATAGGAACAGGACATTGGTTTATAGGAAGAAGGAAATAGAGAAGTGGAAGTGAGAGAGAGACAATGAAACGGTTTGTAAGGAGAAAGAGAGAAGTGGAGAGACATATAGAAATGTGAAAGGCGCGTGTGAGTGAGAAAATGAAGGTTGTTGTGAGTTGAAAATTTTGGAGACTTTGGATGTGACTTTATTCAGTGTATTATTATTTTTGGTTCTTGTATCTAGGGTGGATTAGTGAATAATGTTTTCAAGTAACTCAAAAATTATACAAATGCACTAAGAAATTGGTCATAATCGTAATAATGAAAAGGAACTGTTAATAATAAAAATGAACTGCTATCAAAAAATGAATTGTAATGACTTTAGCGACTTTAAAAAAAAGACATTTTTATGTGTTACTTGATTCAATTTGTTGCAGATCTTTTTTTCATAAAAATTAATTAGGTCCATCAAAATGGGCGGGATTATGGTTGTTAGGTTCAATTGCATGATGGTGAGAGATGAAAGTGAGTGAGAAATGATTTAGGAATTGTGAGATTGAAAGAAAGAGACCCGAGATTTGTGTTGAATACACAACATTAAAGCAATTGCATGTCATAAAAAACATCGGTGTCTTGGTGGTAAGAGTTGTGAATTGGAATCAAGTGGTACTTGGTTCAATCCTCACCAGGAGTTTTTTTCAGAACTAAAAATTAGAGTTAATCATTAGGGTTATGACAACACTACTTAACATTTAGTGTAACTAGAAAAAATAATAATAAAAAGGAACCGTTATGTGATAATAGAAAGAAAAAATAATGATGAAAAGGAACTGCAATAAAAAAAAGAATTGCAATGGCGTTAGTGGCTTTTAAAAAAATTGACATTTTCATATGTTACTCGAGTCTAAAAAAATTGACATTTTCATATGTTACTCGAGTCAATTCCTTGCAGACCTTTTTTTCATAAAAATTAATTAGGTACGTCAAAATGAAGGGTTATGGTTATTATATTCAATAACATGATGGTGAAAGAGATGAAAGTGAGTGAAAAATGATTTAGGGATTGTGAGAATGAAAGAAAGAGGACCCGTGATTTATGTTGAATACATAACATTGAAGCAATTTCTTGTCATAAAAAACATCAATACATTGGTGGTAAGAGTTGTGAATTGGAAGCATGTGGTATTGTGTTCGATCCCCACCAACAATTTTTTTCATACCCGTGCGATGCACGGGTTTTGTAGAGCGTATCAAAAAAGGAATTGCAATGGCGTTAGTGACTTTTAAAAAAATGACATTTTCATGTGTTACCTGATTCAATTCCTTGCATTGCAAGATGGTGAGAGAGATGAAAGTGAGTGAGAAATGATTTAGGAATTGTGAGATTGAAAGAAAGAGGACCTGAGATTTGTGTTGAATACACAACATTAAAGCAATTGCATGTCATAAAAAACATCGGTGTCTTGGTGGTAAGAGTTGTGAATTGGAATCAAGTGGTACTTGGTTCAATCCTCACCATGAGTTTTTTTTCAGAACTAAAAATTATGGTTAATCATTAGGGTTAGGGCAACACTACTTAATATTTAGTGTAACTAGACTCTAACTCGTGCATTGCACGAGTTTTGTAGATCTTCATATATAACTATTAAATTGTGAAAAAGAACTGTTATGTGGTAACCGAAAGAAAAAATAATAATATAAAGGAACTGTTATGTGGTAATTGAAAGAAAAAATAATGATGAAAATGAACCACTAATAATGAAAAGGAACTGCAATAAAAAAAAGAATTGCAATGAAAAGGAATCGCTAATAATGAAAAGGAACTGCAATAAAAAAAAAAGAATTGCAATGGCGTTAGTAGCTTTTAAAAAAATTGACATTTTCATATGATACTCGAGTCAATTCCTTGCAGACCTTTTTTTCATAAAAAATAATTAGGTCCGTCAAAAGGGGGGGGGGGGTTATGGTTATTAGATTCAATCAGATGATGGTGAGAGAGATGAAATTGAGTGAGAAATGATTTAGGGATTGTGAGATCGAAAAAAAGAGGACCCGGGATTTATGTTGAATACATAACATTGAAGCAATTTCTCATCATAAAAAACATCAATACCTTGGTGGTAAGAATTGTGAATTGGAAGCATGTGGTATTGGGTTCGATCCCCACCAACAATTTTTTCATACTCGTGCGATGCACGAGTTTTGTAGAGCTTATCAAAAAAGGAATTGCAATGGCGTTAGTGACTTTTAAAAAAAATGACCTTTTCATGTGTTACATGATTCAATTCCTTGCAGACCTTTATTTGATAAACATTAATTAGGTCCCTCAAAAAGGGCGGGATTATAATTATTAGATTCAATTGCATGATGGTGAGAGAGATGAAAGTGAGTGAGAAATGATTTAGGGATTGTGAGATTAAAAGAAAGAGGACCCGAGATTTGCGTTGAATACAGAACATTGAAGCAATTGCATGTCATGAAAAACATCAGTACCTTGGTGGTAAGAGTTGTGAATTGGAAGCATGTGGTACTTGGTTCGATCCCGACCCAGAGTTTTTTTCATAAATTTTTTCAGAACTAAAAATTAGGGTTAATCATTAGGGTTAGGGCAACACTACTTAACATTTAGTACAACTAGACTCTAATCCATGCGATGCACGAGTTGTTTTGTAGAGCTTCATATATAACTACCAAATTGACTATATTATTACTTTTATAGTTACATTCAGTATTATGTTATCAAATTACCTCAAAAAGCAATAAAAACAAAAGATGGAATGCAATAAAAATAATGAAAAGGAACTGCTATGTGGTGATCGAAAGAAAAAAAATAATGAAAAGGAACTGCTATCTTGTAACTGAAAGAAAAAAATAAAAAAAAAACTGTTATGTGGTAATCGAAAGAAAAAATAATAATGAAAAGGAACTGCTAATAAAAAAGGAATTGCAATGACGTTAGTGGCTTTTAAAAAAATGACATTTTCATGTGCTACCTGATTCAATTCCTTGCAGACCTTTTTTTTTCATAAAAATTAATCAGGTATGTCAAAAAGGGCGTGATATGGTTATTAGGTTCAATTGCATGATAGTAAGAGAGATTAAAGTGAGTGAGAAACGATTTAGGGATTGTGAGATTGAAAGAAAGATGACCCGAGATTTGTGTTGAATACACAACATTGAAGCAATCACATGTCATAAAAACATCAATACCTTGGTGGTAAGAGTTGTGAATTGGAAGCACGTGGTGTACCTGGTTCCATCCCCACCAGAAGTTTTTTTCATAAATTTTTTTAGGACTAAAAATTATGGCTAATCATTAGGGTTAGGGAAACACTACTTAACATTTAGTATAACTAGACTATAATCCTTGCATCTGGGTTTTGTAGAGCTTCATATATAACTATCAAATTAGCTATATTATTACTTTTATAGTTACATTCAGTATTATGTTATCAGACTACCTCAAAAAGCAACAAAAACAAAAGATGGACTGCAATAAAAATGACAAATCAAAAGAAAAAAATGTATGCAAAAGCATGCACCAAGAAATTAGTCCTAACCGCAAAAGCTGTTGAAACTATAAAAATGAAAAGGAAAAGAAACTGCTATGTGGTAATCGTAACAAAAAAATAATGAAAAGGAACTGCTATGTCGTAACTGAAATAAAAATAATAATAAAAAGAAACCGTTATATGGTAATTGAAAGAAAAAATAATAATGCAAATGAACCGCTAATAATGAAAAGGAACTGCTATAAAAAAGGAATTGCAATAGCGTTAGTGGCTTTTAAAAATGACATTTTCATGTGCTACCTGATTCAATTCCTTGCAGACCTTTTTTTTCATAAAAATTAATTAGGTATGTCAAAAAGGGTGTGGTATGGTTATTAGGTTCAATTGCATGATGGTGAGAGAGATTAAAGTGAGTGAGAAATGATTTAGGGATTGTGAGATTGAAAGAAAGATGACCCGAGATTTGTGTTGAATACATAACATTGAAGCAATCACATGTCATAAAAACATCAATACCTTGGTGGTAAGAGTTGTGAATTGGAAGCACGTGGTGTACCTGGTTCCATCCCCACCAGGAGTTTTTTTCATAAATTTTTTTAGGACTAAAAATTATGGCTAATCATTAGGGTCAGGGCAACACTACTTAACATTTAGTATAACTAGACTCTAACCCGTGCATCCGGGTTTTGGAGAGCTTCATATATAACTATCAAATTGGGTATATTATTACTTTTATAGTTACATTCAGTATTATGTTATCAAACTAACTCAAAAAGCAACAAAAACAAAAGATGGACTACAATAAAAATGACAAATCAAAAGAAAAAAATATATGCAAAAGCATGCACCAAGAAATTAGTCCTAACTGCAAAAGCTGTTAAATCTATAAAAATGAAAAGGAAAAGAAACTGCTATGTTATAATCGTAACAAAAAAATAATGAAAAGGAACTGTTGTGTGGTAACCGAAATAAAAAAAATAAAAAAGGAACCGTTATATGGTAATTGAAAGAAAAAATAATAATGAAAATGAACCGCTAATAATGAAAAGGAACTGCTATCAAAAAAGGAATTGCAATGGCGTTAGTGGCTTTTAAAAAAATGACATTTTCATGTGCTACCTAATTCAATTCCTTCCAGACCTTTTTTGATAAAAATTAATTAGGTCCGTCAAAAAGGGCGGGGTTATGGTTATTAGGTTCAATTGCATGATGGTGAGAGAGATGAAAGTGAGTGAGAAATGATTTAGAGATTGTGAGATTGAAAGAAAGATGACCCGAGATTTGTGTTGAATACACAACATTGAAGCAACCACATGTCATAAAAAACTTCAGTACCTTGGTGGTAAGAGTTGTGAATTGGAAGCATGTCGAACTTGGTTCGATTCCCACCAAGAGTTTTTTTCATAATTTTTTTTCAGAACTAAAAATTAGGGCTAATAATTAAGGTTAAGGCAACACTACTTAACTTTTAGTAGAATAAAGATAAAGATAAAGATATCGCTATGTATATGTTTATAGTACCACATATTTGGACATAGTGTATGTCTGTTAGATAAAGAGAGAGGTGATTGTTTTTGTGAGCGTAATTCATTTGGTAGAGATATTGCAATTATTAAAAGTTGGGATTCAAATCTTATATTCACATATCAGATTGAGTCGATTTTGGTCCAACTCTATCTCATTTAATCAAATTTTATTGGTTTGAGTTTGACTAAAAACCCATATTTTTTTTTCCTTCAACTCAAATCAACACAATTTCAATGATAAATTTGGGTTTGATCATTGAGTTCATGAGGAATAATTTAGTAAATTCCAAAAAAAAAATGACATTTTATTTTGTGAAAGTTCAATAGTTAATAGACTAAATTTTTCATCAATTCAGAGTTTTTGATTTTTTCTAAATTAACATATACAATTCTTAAAATATATCAACTAAAATTTCTATTATTCTTTTTTGACCAAAGCAAACTTTTTTTACCAAAGCAAACTTAATATATGAAGGATTGTAATAAAAAACTTTGGTCTATTTAATAAAAAACTATATTGACAAAAATTTAAAATATCACTTTTTTTAATGAATGGGTTAGGTTTGAGAGTTTTCAAAGTTGAAATAATAAACCGATTACCCAACCAAATCATTTTGGATTTAAATGGGTTGGTTTGGGTTGAGCTCAAACTTGAATGAATTTGTATATAATAAAATGAGGAAAATTGCTCTTTTCCCATATAAAATTGTTCACTCCCACGTGAACTGACAAAAATAACTCAAACGTGACTTAAGTCACGTTCGATAGAATCAGCGTGAGTTAAGTCACGTTGAGTCAACGTGAGTTAAGTCACGTAGGTACAAAGCCAACATGAGTTAACTCCTGTTGGTTTTAAGTAAGTTAAGATTTCATCAATTCTTCACAAAGATGCAATTTTTTTAAGACCCCAAACATATAATATGTTATGTTCATTTTTTAAAAGCATGTTATGTCTTCGAAACATCAATTCGTTCATGATCCAAAATAAGTCATAACTAAAAATACACAAGTACACGAAATCAATTCCAAAATTACACAATTTTATTTAGTCTTAATTTCATCTACGTTACATTGCATTACATTTTCCCTAAATATGTGGTATCATCGTGATGTTGGATTTAAATTAAATTCTTGAAAGTTTGCCGAAAATATTGGCATTGAAGTGTTTTATACTTAGTGTAAAAATTTGGTAGTCTCTTTGAAAAGTCAAAAGAATGAAGAGAACGCTTATTATGTATTCTACCGAATCAACTATATAGGTTATCACATCGAATTCCCTCATATAAGATGAGTAGTGACAAAAAGGAGTGCATTCCAATATAGTCTTTTAAACTTAATCATATTTTCCTGCCAACTGACAAGTTTCAATTTCTTGGTAGCCCAAATCATAAGAACTCCACAGTTAAGCGCAGTTGACTTTAATCAATTTTGGAATGGATGACCGTCTGGGGAGTTTTGCTAGAAAGCGTGCGACTGAGGACAAAACACACTGAAAAGACTCATATTGGTTTATAGGGTCAGTCGGCAATTCTAGAAGTCGTCTGGGATGTTACAATATCCTCTTTGATAAGTGGTTTGTAAGTACATTTGTTAGATATCAGTGAGTCTTAAGGTTTGTTCTGATCCTGATGAGTCACCAGAGTCAAACCTACCTAAACTTTATTATATAAAATGACAAGAAAGAAAGATACTCGAAGTTCATAAAAAAAAGGGAAGATAAAGATACGATATAAAGATGAATAAGGATAAGATATGATACAAGCAGAATAATCGAGTGTTTGTTTTCACTACACGACATTTGAATTATTTTCAATTTCTTTACTTATATCAATAATTTATTGGATTTCAATTTTTATATTTTAATCAGAGAGACATAATATGATAAATTTCAAAATTAACTTATCATATTTTGTTGTCTCATCATACTCTCAATTGAAAAATAATATGATACAATTATTCTATAAGTCTTTCCTCCATATACAAGTTTGAACGAAAATTGAAATTATAAAGGGTTAAATTTTTCTCTTCCATAGAGTTGAGGGTCACACTAATACAATATTCACATTTCTCTTTGAAAGTTTAAACTTGCGATCTCAAAATTTTGAATTTCTTCTCTACTATGCTCTAAAAATATCTTTTCCACCTTGGTTTTTTTGAAAAGGATCTTTCCACCTTGGTTAAAAGTTCATTTTGTGATACTGAAAAATACTAAATAGACGAAACAAGAAAATTTAATTTAATCTTCCCTTATTACGTGGCTTCTGCACTTGAAAAAAAAATAAGACGTCAAATTCATAATTCACAAAAGGACATGCAAAACGTCAAGGATCGACTTTAACAAAATGCAACTTTGCTCAAAAAAATAATTGTCCAAAATATGTTAAAAGTAGATGAGCTAATCAAGTAATTAGTCTCAAGTGGTTAATGAACTCCATTGAATGATAGTAATCGTTTGAGAGAATTCAAATTTAATTTATGAATGAAACAACTCTTAGTCAGTCTATACTTAATCACGGTCAAAATGTGAATTACCAGACCCCATTGTCATGTAAACGCAAATTTAACACCAATAATAAGAATTAACTATTTTAAAGAGATTTTGAAAATATGTGGTAATCGTACTTACTGTTAGTACTATATAAAAGTGTTACAATCTGAAATTGAGAACAACAACAACAAAGTGTTATCGAGTAAGTAGGGTCGATTACATACATGGATCAAATTACACCATAATGTTCGATCATAAATCATATCTGGATCTAACTCATTAACCTTTAAATATTTTGTAATAGTTTCTCTTATAGTTTTTCTACATCTTCCTCTATCTCTTTTGGTTTGACTCTCCCTCAACTAATATACTCTTTGTACTACAACATATATCAGTCTTCTCTCTACATGCTCAAACCTATTTTATACTATCTTTTTTTACTATAGGTGCTACCTCAACTCTATCTCTGATGGTGTCATTCATCATAATCCTATTTCAGTTTGTCTTACCATTCATCCATCACAATATCATCGTAGAATCTAAATTGAAAAGTTCCAGTAAGAAAATGAAATTGAGAAATTAATCACATTTTTTTATAGTTTATGTACCTTTTTTTTTAGGAAATTAATGTAACTTCATTTGTTATTGCGATTATTTAGCAACTGATATTGACTTGATTGTAGCTTTATAGCCGCCTAACTCTTTCAATAACAACGCGCATTCATTTTCTATAGTCAAAGATAACACTATCCTTCATTCTAATTGGTTCCCGGGAAACAAATTGAGATTGTGATGAATTTATTTTTTATCTTTTGTACAAGATTGTGTTTAATAATTTAGCAATATGAAAAAGAGAAAAAACAAAAGATGCTGAATAAACTTTACAAATGTTGCGGAAAGAAGCTGCCACAGTGCCCCTTCAACAACTATTTTTTGTACCTTTTTTATTTTCTTAAGCCTCTTGTTATATATTGTAGATAGATAATACACATTTACACTTGATTGTGATTGACTAGTATATAATTATTTCCACTACACAATGAACACTAGGTGTTGTCTTAATAATTGGAGGAAACTATATAATTGTTTAGTGGGACCAATTTCCCTGTTGTTAAAATTACACATAGGCACGCTTATGTTAAGCAAAAGAACTAAAAAAGGATTGACTTTTTGGGTCCATAAAGTGGGATAAGACCCAAAGAAAAAGTTAGAAAATTGCTGTTCCTCTAAACAAATTTGCTCACTCCCATACAAACTGACGAAAATACCTCAGCGTGACTTAAGTCATGTAGATTGTACATTAACGTGACTTAAGTAACGCTCAGTATATCAACGAGACTTAAGTCACACACGCTATGTATATCAACGTGACTTAAGTCGTTATACATCAGTGTGACTTAAGTCACGTTGATACACCGAGCGTGACTTAAGTCACGTTTGTTTTAGGTACGTTATCTTTTCACCAATTTTGCACAAAGATAATATTTTTTGAAGACCTCAAACATTCAATATGTTATGTTCATTTTTTAAAAGCATGTCATGACTTAGAAACAACAATAACAACAATTCAATCATGATCCAAAATAAATCATAACTAAAAATACACAAGTACGCATAAAAAATTCCAAAATTAATAGAATACGACAAATTTATTTAGTTATAATTTCATCTCCGTTCAAATAAACGAAACATTACGTTACATTACATTACATTAAATTCCTAAGGATGTTGTATCGTCATGATGTTGGATTAAAATTAAGTTCATGAAAGTTTGTCGAAAATGTTGGCATTGAAGTGTCTTATACTTAATGTAAAAATTTGCAAGTCTCTTTGAAAACTCAAAAATGAAGAGAACACAACACATCTATTCTACCGAATCAACTATATAAGTTATCACACCGAATCCATTCATATAGGATGAGTCATGACAAAAAGGAATGCATTACAATATATTTGAGAGATTTTTTTAGAGATTTGAGAAGTGAAATGGAGAAGTGAGGTTTTGCCTGGGTTATAAATGAACGTAGCGTGACTTAAGTCACACTGACATCTATCGAGCGTGAGTTAAATCACGCATGTCATACTCCAGCGTGACTTAAGTCACGCAGGTTATACGCCAGCGTGAGTTAAGTCACACAAGTTATACGCCAACATTAATTAAGTCACGTTGATATATACCGAGCGTGACTTAAGTCACGCAAGAGTATTTTGGTCATTTTCTTCGAGAATGAGCATTTTTGTTCGGGGAAAGAGCAATTTCCAAAAAGTTAAGCCATAAGATTGAAATATCTAATGTAATTATGGCTTGGTGTGCGAGTGAGAGTGGGGTGGGCATCCCAGGCAGATTTCTTATATTTTTTAAGACAAAAAATAAAACCAAATAAATTTGTAGCATGCTTTATTGGACCTCATGATACAAACCTTATGAGGTAATGTAAATGCCAAGTCAGAATGATTGGGAAATATATGAATGAAAAGCACGTGGAATCATATGGAGTTTGAATGAACTATGGTCTCGTGCTTAGGGAAAGTGGTCCATTGTCTAATTCATTCATACCCTAGCTTCTTTGTTTTGATTGATAATTCGTCTTAACTTCATTTGGAATTTTTTCATCGGTTGAACTTAGCTTTTATTGCAGTATTTCAGATTGAGCCAAGGCATATAGGACTCAATCTCACAAAAGGCCAATTTCCTGGTCTTCTCAAGGCCAACGAATATTCGTTAGGAATCCCCCATTCAACAAGCCTATAAATAGATACTCGTTATTAAAAAAATAATCCTCATTTTTTCGAAAAAAATTACACATCATTGTCTCTCACTCGTCCTAAACTCTCAGTAACTTGAACTTTGAAGTGTTTGCAGATACATCACTCTTATCAAAGACTTCCCGCCATCGTCCTCTGTCATGCTCTTGTACTTTTGACAGTCTCTTGAAATATCCCTCGTATCAATTTGGGATCGGAGGGAATGAAAAAGGGAAGAAATTACAGCAGGGGAGCTTGAAAATCGAGAGGAACTCTCATGAAAAATCAATTTAATTAAAAGATACAGAAATTGAGATGCAAATAATTTATTGAAAGGTCAACCAATTATCTGTTGAGAATTAATTCATAACTGTAGAGGGTTCAGAACTGAAGCGTAGAGGGATCAGAAGCTGAAGTTCTGAAGGTTCAGAACCTGAACGTTCAGAAGCTGAACTTCAGAGTCTGAAGGTTCAGCTTCTGATGCTTCAGAAGCACTTCAGAAACTGGAGCTTCTGAATCAGTTAATGTTTGTTAGAGGTCGTTAATAGTTTGTTTGAAGGTTGTTACGAGTTTGTTACTTTACTTGTGACATAAGTTGTGTGTATAAACCATTGTAAAGTGTGCCTTCATAACTCAATGAAATTACGCATTACAAAATTTAGTGCTCTGTTCTTCGCTCTTCTTCCAGATTTCGTTTTATCCATTGTTTTTCGTCCTCATGCTGCGCAACTGATCCAACAATTGGTATAGAGAGCCTGAGTTAAATCTTAGGGAAACACGAGTGAAGTGTGAGGGGAAATCATCATAGGGAAACACTGAGTGAGGTGTGTGATTTCTGGATCAAAGCAAAGATGAGTAACAATGGTTTTGTGTCGAATATTCTGGTTCTTGATGGCAAGAACTGGGAACGATGGAGTGCATTGATGAAATCACTCTTTGGAGTGCAAGATGTGAGTGATATGGTGCAGAATGGCTATGAGGATTTGGGGCAAATCCAACTGAAGCACATAGATTGGCATTCAAAGAAGCGAAGAAGAAAGATTGCAAGGCTCTGTTCTACATTCAACAAAATGTTGATAATCAACATTTTGAGAAGATATCAAAGGCCACAAGATCCAAAGAAGCGTGGGATATTCTGGAAAACTATCACAATGGGGGAGAAAAAGTGAAACAAGTCAAGTTGCAGTCATATAGAAGGAAGTATGAGATGATGCAAATGGAGGAAGATCAGAAAGTAAGTGATTACTTGTAACACCCATAATAAGATTGCCTAGGATCTTATACGAGTATTAAAATTTCGTACTGGATACATTAATTTACAATATAAAAGTTCATACAAATATTACAACACATTGTAATATTACATCCAAAGTTAAAACAATTCTCTTGTTACATGTACATCAAGTACCACAACATATAATACAATCAAACTTTAAACAAATAACATCAGCACGATCAGTCCGTAGCCTTCTCCTTACCCTTGTTGCGTGCTGAATGCGATCCTGCCTGTGAACCTGCACCAGAAGGAATGGGATGAGACATAATGTCTCAGTGAGCTCTACCCAACCTACTGTTTGGCAACCACAGGGAACCTAGGGTCGCCATGCCTACCTTGGCAATTTAGGGGAAATCTAGAATCGCCAAGTCTTTAACCTGCCTATAACTTTAACTATAACCTGCCTATAACTGTAAACTTTCTATGACTATAACTTTAACATCTTTAACTATAACTATAAATCATAAAACAAATAAAGTGTTTTATGTTAGCTGTTAGCGTTGAACAAACAATTATCTGAGTTCATTTTACGGAGGGCACCCCGGGTGGAGCAACCCCGAGATACGTCTCCCTATAAACCGGTGAAATTCCTATCATATCAGGCTAACACCGGACTCCCTATAAAACGTGTGGACAACCCTCTCGGAGAAGTCCCATCCGGCGAAACCCGGAGTCTGATGAACACGCCACTGTAAAACGTGCAAGCACGCCACTATAAAACGTGTAAACACGCCAATATCTTTAATCTTTAATTCTTTAACTTTAACATATAATCTGACACTTTAATTCTATAACAATTCTGTAATCTATAACCTTGGCTTATCGTTCTCATAAGCCTCCTATAATTGTTGGAAATCCAACTCTATTAACTTGTCTATAACTATGATGAGTAATTCACTCATACTTTCATTATCCTAAAGTTGCACAAGTTATGGGAATGTAGGGACTTCACTTACAAATAAATAATCCCATTACCAATCCCTAAACACATCTATATAACTTAGGAGTACAAGTATACATCTCCTAGTGTCATGCCTATCCCTTATCCTTCCCTATTTCCAAACCAAAGCTCACGAAAAATAATGCTGAGGGAGGCCAAAATCGTAGCACGATGGGGAAATATCGGAGCACGATTTTATGCGAAAGTTTCATGAAAATCAGGACATAAAATCGTAGCACGATGCCCATAAATCGGAGCACGATTTTGGCTTCAGCAGCACACAAAATTTCACTTCCTAAGCTAACCCAAACATACCCCATCATCAATTAACTTATGGGGATGGATTTTTCTATGACATATGAACAAGATAACACATAACAATTCATGTATTCACAAACCATCAAGGGATTAAGGCATGAAACTATCAAAATAGCTCTTAATACTATAATTTCCAAGCTTAAACAAAGTGGGGTTCTAAAACCCTCTAAGAGCTCACCTTAAATCAAAAGATTGCTTGCTAAGTTAAGAGTCCAAACCCTAGCTTTAAGCTCCAAAACTCTACTCAAGAGAACCTCTATTCCTTGGCTTTCTATTACTTCTTCTTGCTCCAAATTTCACCAACAAAAGCTTGCTTATCTTACAAAGATTTTGGGAGAAGTTTGCTAGCTCAAAGGATGATTTTTGATGATGGTAATGAAGTAAGAAGGAGGGACGAAAATGAGAAGAAAGGGAAGGGAAAATTCTGATTTTGATGCCAAAGAAAATGAGTAGAAACTTGGTAAATATTCATATTTATCCAATTATCAACTTCTCCAAAATTACAATTATGCCACTTCTTAATTACCACTTTGCCATTGCTTGCATACGAAGTTTCTAACGCTTATAACTGATACATTTAAACGGGATATTACACTCTACCCCCCTTAAAGAAATTTCGTCCTCGAAATTTAGAAATTACCTGTAAAAAGATGCGGGTAACTCTCCATCATCTCTGATTCCAATTCCCATGTAGCTTCACCATAGGGAGAACCTTTCCATATGACTTTAACAATTGGAATCTCTTTGTTCCTCAATGCTTTAACATCACGTTCAACAATCTGTTCCGGTTCGGGTCGAAAAGTCAAATCTGATCTTAAGTCGATAGTTTCCAACTCTACTGGTTGGTGAGGATCAGGAATGAACTTCCTTAACTGTGAAACATGGAAAACATCATGTAATCCTGACATCGCCGGTGGCAGAGCCAATTGGTAAGCTGCTGGTCCGACACGTTTAAGTATCTCAAATGGCCCAATAAATCTTGGACTCAATTTCTTTGTTCTAAAAACACCTCGTAATCCTAGCTTAGGGGTAACTTTCAGAAAAACATGATCTCCCACTTCGAACTCTAGAGGTCTTCGCCTCTTATCCGCATAACTCTTCTGTCGACTTTGAGCAGTTCTAATCTTATCCTGAATGGACTTAATCTTTAAAGTGGTTTCCTGGATAATCTCAGGTCCCAAAATACTTTTATCTCCAACCTCTGACCAACAAAGCGGTGTTCTACACCTCCTGCCATATAGTGCCTCATATGGCGCCATCCCGATGCTAGAATGGTAACTGTTATTATACGAAAATTCAATCAAAGGCAGGTGGTGATTCCAATTTCCTCCATCCTCTAAAATGCATGCACGTAACATATCCTCCAATGTCTGTATAGTTCTCTCTGATTGTCCATCTGTTTGAGGATGATGAGACGTACTCAACTTTAACCTTGTTCCCAAAGCCTTCTGAAAAGCTTTCCAAAAGTGAGAAGTAAAGATAGGATCTCTATCTGACACAATGCTGGTTGGAACACCATGAAGTTTCACAATCTCCGCTATGAACAATTCTGCGTACTGAGCAGCCCTATAAGTAGTCCTAACCGGTAAAAAGTGAGCAGACTTAGTTAACCGATCGACAACTACCCAAATAGAATCATGTCCCCGTTGAGTCCGAGGTAACCCGGTCACAAAATCCATAGAGATTTCTTCCCATTTCCACTGAGGGATCTCCAATGGTACAAGCATCCCTGCCGGCCTCTGATGTTCAATTTTCACTTGTTGACACACAATACAACGTGATACGAATTCCGCAATATCAGTCTTCATCCCTGGCCACCAATAATCCTTCTTTAAATCTTGGTACATTTTAGTGGTACCCGGATGAATACTGAAACTACTCTTGTGCGCCTCTTCCAAGATTAACCTTTTTAAACTAGCATCATCAGGAACACAAACTCTACCTTCAAACAGCAGAGTACCATCCGAAGCCCTTGAAAATTCTGACTGACCAATCCTCCTCTGGAGATTCACATCTGATTCTTGAGCTTGCGCGATTCGGGACCGCAAATCACAAGTAACCTCTAATCTTTGTAATAAGACGCCATCATCCAATTCTGTAACGATGAGATTAAGATCTCGAAATTTCTCATACAATTGACAGGTATGCATCAGTACTTTTGCTTTAATCAATGATTTCCTGCTCAAGGCGTCAGCAACTACATTCGCCTTTCCAGGGTGATACTTTAACTCAAAATCAAAATCCTTTAAATATTCCATCCATCTTCTCTGTCTCATGTTCAGTTCCCGTTGATCGAACAAATACTTTAAACTTTTATGGTCACTGAACAAGTCGAATTGTGCTCCATATAAATGGTGTCTCCACACTTTCAAAGCAAAAACAATTGCCGCCAACTCAAGGTCATGAGTGGGGTAATTCTCCTCATGAGATTTAAGCTGTCGAGAAGCATAAGCTATAACATTACCTTCTTGCATGAGCACACTGCCCAGTCCTTTAGAGGACGCATCACAATAAACCACATATTTCTTTTCAGGATCAGGTATTGCTAATACTGGAGCCTTGGATAATTTCTTCCTCAAAGTCCGGAAACTTTTCTCACAATCTTCGTCCCAGACGAAAGGCACATCTTTCCTCGTGAGGCGTGTCAATGGCAAAGCAATCTGTGAAAATCTCCTAATAAATCTCCGGTAGTAACCTGCTAAACCCAGGAAACTCCGAACCTCTGTTACATTCGTTGGTCTGGCCCAATTAAGGACAGCTTCAACCTTTGACGAGTCAACTGACACTCCTCCTTTAGAAATAACATGCCCCAAAAACTGGATTTCCGATAACCAAAATTCACATTTGCTGAATTTTGCATATAACTGATTTTCTCTGAGAATGTCCAAAACAATCCTCAGATGTTGAGCATGTTCTTGTGAGTCCTTTGAATAAATCAAAATATCATCTATGAAGATTACAACAAACTGATCCAGGTAAGGCTGGAAGATCCTATTCATGTAGTCCATAAACACTGCTGGAGCATTAGTCACTCCGAACGGCATAACCAAAAATTCATAATGTCCATAACGTGTTCTGAACGCCGTCTTGGACACATCTGACGATTTGATACGAATCTGGTGGTATCCTGATCTGAGATCAATTTTTGAAAACACTGCAGCTCCTTTGAGTTGATCCAAAAGATCATCAATCCTCGGTAACGGGTACTTATTCTTAATTGTTACTTTATTCAACCGACGGTAGTCAATGCACAATCTCATGCTACCATCCTTCTTCTTAACCAACAACACTGGCGCACCCCAAGGTGACACACTGGGCCTGATAAAATGTTTCTGAATCAAGTCTTCTAACTGAGACTTCAATTCCTTTAACTCTGATGGTGACATTCTGTAAGGCGCCACTGATACTGGCTCGGATCCTGGAATGAGATCAATAGAAAACTCAACTTCCCGTTCCGGGGGTAAACTACTTATCTCAGAAGGAAAAACATCTAAATAATCACTGACAACAGGAATGTCGCTGGGACTCAGTTCTGACTCTGAAGTTACAGTAACCATCACATAAAAACCATTATCCTGGGCACACATAAGCTGAGTAAGCTGATGAGTGCGGTTGATTAACTCTGATAAAGCCACACCTTCAGTCGTATCATCTGTAGGCATAAAGATACACTTCTCCGCACAACCAATATACACATGATTAGCAGATAACCAATCCATTCCTAGGATCACATCAAGTTGTATCATGGGAAGACACACCAAATCTATATAGTATGTCTTACTAGATACAGTGATCGGGCAATTTTCACATATAAAACTAGCTACAACTCCGCCCTCAGTAGCGGTAGATACCGTCATAGGAGGTATCAACGGTGACATAGACAATTGTAAAGCTTCAACACACTTGTAAGAAATAAAGGAACATGTTGCACCACAATCAAATAGCACTTTAACTGGAGTTTGGCCTAAGTAACACATACCGGCAATTAAATCTTCATTTGCCAAAGCCTTCTGGCCATCAAGGGAGTACACTCTGCCCTTACTTGTTGTAGTACCTTCAGCTCCACCTTTACCTCTTCTTTCTGGACAATTAGCCAAAATGTGCCCCGGCTGCCTACACCCGAAACACACACCTGTTTGTCTCATGCACTGACCATAATGCGACTTCCCGCAAAATTTACAAATGACCACCGCCTGTGGTGAAAATGATTGTTTTCCCCTCTTAGGGGAGCCCTTAGGCTTGTTCTCTTGATACCGATCTGGAAATTTACCTTTTCTCTTTTCATATGCTGCAGCTTTCTCTTTCGCGGTCTTGGCAAAACCCGCTTCCGCAACCAAACTATCATGAACCATCTCGTCATAACTGGTGTTCCTTTGTAAACTCACTGCTGTATCAATCTCGCCTCTCAACCCACGTCTATACTGATTCATCTTCCAATTCTCATTAGCGGCATACTCGTTGTGAGAGGAGTAATACGACAACTCTTCAAACTTCTTTGTAAACTCGGTGACTGACATGCCACCTTGCTTCAGCTCAAGAAATTCCTGTTCCTTCTTCACTTTATAAGACATTGGGATATACTTCTCTATCATTGCTTCCTTGAAATTATCCCAATTAACCTCAACATCATTTGCTATCATTCGGCGTTGGGCGGATTCCCACCTATCTTCCGCTGCGCCTCTGAACTGGTTAGTGGCCAACAATACTTTACTTTCCTCAGGGCAATCCACCATCCGGAACACTTTCTCAATCTGTTTCAGCCATCTCTTGGCCTCCGGAGGTTCACCTTCTCCATTGAACTCAGGAGGGTGATTTCTGTTAAATTCCCGGTAGGACGGATTCGCCACTGCTGGTGGTGGTGTCTGTTGTTGAGCACCTTGTCCATGGTGCATCATTCCCATCCATTCTTGCTGAGCCTGAGCCTGTTGTTGGGCTTGCTGCTGCATCATAAGCATCATCTCCTGATGCTGTAACGCAGCCTGAGCTTGCTGCTCTTGGTATTGTTGCTGCAACGCCTGTTGCTGTTGCATCATTTGAGCCCAAAATTGCATATTAGGGTCTCCTCCGGCTTCCTCAGCATTAGCCTGATTTGATCTAGGCCTGCCAGGACCTCTTCTCCTCCCAGACATATTATCCTAACTGTCATACACAAGTCAAAGTGATCAGTTTCAACCAGATATAACATTTAGAATAACGTCCCGGATCCAAGAGATCCACAAACTTGAATTGTATTTTAATGACCCATGGCACAGTCTGAATCGACCTGCTCTGATACCAAATTGTAACACCCATAATAAGATTGCCTAGGATCTTATACGAGTATTAAAATTTCGTACTGGATACATTAATTTACAATATAAAAGTTCATACAAATATTACAACACATTGTAATATTACATCCAAAGTTAAAACAATTCTCTTGTTACATGTACATCAAGTACCACAACATATAATACAATCAAACTTTAAACAAATAACATCAGCACGATCAGTCCGTAGCCTTCTCCTTACCCTTGTTGCGTGCTGAATGCGATCCTGCCTGTGAACCTGCACCAGAAGGAATGGGATGAGACATAATGTCTCAGTGAGCTCTACCCAACCTACTGTTTGGCAACCACAGGGAACCTAGGGTCGCCATGCCTACCTTGGCAATTTAGGGGAAATCTAGAATCGCCAAGTCTTTAACCTGCCTATAACTTTAACTATAACCTGCCTATAACTGTAAACTTTCTATGACTATAACTTTAACATCTTTAACTATAACTATAAATCATAAAACAAATAAAGTGTTTTATGTTAGCTGTTAGCGTTGAACAAACAATTATCTGAGTTCATTTTACGGAGGGCACCCCGGGTGGAGCAACCCCGAGATACGTCTCCCTATAAACCGGTGAAATTCCTATCATATCAGGCTAACACCGGACTCCCTATAAAACGTGTGGACAACCCTCTCGGAGAAGTCCCATCCGGCGAAACCCGGAGTCTGATGAACACGCCACTGTAAAACGTGCAAGCACGCCACTATAAAACGTGTAAACACGCCAATATCTTTAATCTTTAATTCTTTAACTTTAACATATAATCTGACACTTTAATTCTATAACAATTCTGTAATCTATAACCTTGGCTTATCGTTCTCATAAGCCTCCTATAATTGTTGGAAATCCAACTCTATTAACTTGTCTATAACTATGATGAGTAATTCACTCATACTTTCATTATCCTAAAGTTGCACAAGTTATGGGAATGTAGGGACTTCACTTACAAATAAATAATCCCATTACCAATCCCTAAACACATCTATATAACTTAGGAGTACAAGTATACATCTCCTAGTGTCATGCCTATCCCTTATCCTTCCCTATTTCCAAACCAAAG
This sequence comes from Medicago ruthenica, assembly GCA_018208015.1. Taxonomy (NCBI): domain Eukaryota; kingdom Viridiplantae; phylum Streptophyta; class Magnoliopsida; order Fabales; family Fabaceae; genus Medicago; species Medicago ruthenica. The sequence goes on from CM031372.1 coordinate 22,467,154, forward strand.
CTCACGAAAAATAATGCTGAGGGAGGCCAAAATCGTAGCACGATGGGGAAATATCGGAGCACGATTTTATGCGAAAGTTTCATGAAAATCAGGACATAAAATCGTAGCACGATGCCCATAAATCGGAGCACGATTTTGGCTTCAGCAGCACACAAAATTTCACTTCCTAAGCTAACCCAAACATACCCCATCATCAATTAACTTATGGGGATGGATTTTTCTATGACATATGAACAAGATAACACATAACAATTCATGTATTCACAAACCATCAAGGGATTAAGGCATGAAACTATCAAAATAGCTCTTAATACTATAATTTCCAAGCTTAAACAAAGTGGGGTTCTAAAACCCTCTAAGAGCTCACCTTAAATCAAAAGATTGCTTGCTAAGTTAAGAGTCCAAACCCTAGCTTTAAGCTCCAAAACTCTACTCAAGAGAACCTCTATTCCTTGGCTTTCTATTACTTCTTCTTGCTCCAAATTTCACCAACAAAAGCTTGCTTATCTTACAAAGATTTTGGGAGAAGTTTGCTAGCTCAAAGGATGATTTTTGATGATGGTAATGAAGTAAGAAGGAGGGACGAAAATGAGAAGAAAGGGAAGGGAAAATTCTGATTTTGATGCCAAAGAAAATGAGTAGAAACTTGGTAAATATTCATATTTATCCAATTATCAACTTCTCCAAAATTACAATTATGCCACTTCTTAATTACCACTTTGCCATTGCTTGCATACGAAGTTTCTAACGCTTATAACTGATACATTTAAACGGGATATTACATTACTTCTCAAAAATTATTGAGATTGTGAATCTGATGAAAAATTGTGGTGAAAACATCTCAGATCAGATGGTAGTAGAGAAGATATTGAGATCCTTGAATCCAAAGTTTGATTTCATAGTAGTAGCAATCCAAGAAGCAAAGGATGTTACAACTTTGAAAATTGAAGAATTGCAAAGTTCATTGGAAGCACATGAACTGTTAGTGATTGATAGAGGTTCTGAAAGATCTGAACAACAAGCCCTTCAAGCACAAATAGAGGGAAATCACAAGAATTTCAAGAAAAAGGGATCAGGAGGAACAAACTGGTCCAACAATGGAAAGTCTAAGACTGATGACAAAACTGAATCTTCAAGAAGAGGAGGTTTTGGCAAAGGTCAGAATAAGAAGAAGGAGTTTGATAAAAGAAAAGTTCAGTGCTACAATTGTGAAAAGTATGGACATTTTGCTGATGAATGCTGGTTCAAGAAAGATCAAGAGACTGATGAGGAAGCAAATATAGCTCATGGAGATGATCTCAATACAGTCCTGATGATATGAAAAGATCAAGGATGAAGAGTGGTATCTTGATTCTGGGTGCTCTAATCATATGACTGCTCATAGAGAATGGTTAACTAATTTTGATTCTAGCAAGAAAACTAGTATCAAATTAGCTGACAGCAGAAAGCTTGCATCAGAAGGTAGTGGAAATTTAGTGATCAAGAGCAATGATGGTGGGAAAATCATTATTGAAGATGTTTTCTATGTTCCAGATATGGAGTGCAATCTGATGAGCATAGGTCAATTAGTGGAGAAGGGGTTCTCAGTAGCAATGGATGGAAATTCATTGAAACTGTTTGATACAAGGAAGAACTTAGTGCTAAAGTCTACCCTGTCAAAGAACAGAACCTACAGATGCAGCATCTCAAGTGATAAGATGATGTGTCTGTCTGCAACAGTTAGTGAAGATGCTGAAGCTCTATGGCATCAGAGGTGCGGTCACCTATATTTTAGAAGTCTTAGTGAATTGGAATCTAAAGAATTGGTGCTTGGTTTACCTAAACTGAATATCAAAAAAACTATTTGTGGAGTGTGTGTGAAGAGCAAGCAGAGTAGATTGCCCTTTGTGTCTGAAGCTCCTAAAAGAGCAAGTGTGGCATTACAAGTAGTTCATTCTGATATTTGTGGACCTTTTGAGGTACCTTCTCTGGGTGGTAGTAAGTATTTCATTACTTTTGTTGATGAATTTACAAGAATGATATGGTTGTATACTATTAAGCTTAAGAGTGAAGCTTTGGAGGTATTCAAAAAATTCAAAGTCTTAATAGAGAAAGAGAGTGATAAAGCTATTAAGATTTTGAGGACAGATGGTGGAGGTAAGTATACATCCAAGGAATTTGAAGCTTCTGCATGAATCAAGGTATTACTCATGAAGTAACAGCCCCATATACACCACAACACAATGGTCTTGCAGAAAGAAGGAACAGAACCCTGCTTAACATGGCCAGAAGCATGATTAAGCAGAAGAACCTACCACATAAATTTTGGGGTGAAGTAGTCACCACGGCTGCTTACATCCTCAACAGATGCCCTACAAAGAAGCTAAATTTGAAAGTACCAGAAGAAGCCTGGTGTGGAAGGAAACCCAGTGTGAAGCACTTCAAGGTGTTTGGTTCTTTGTGCTACAAACACGTGCCAGATGCTAAGAGAAGTAAGCTGGAAGATAAAAGTTATGATACTCATAGGTTATCATCCAACTGGTGCATACAAGCTGTACAACCCTGTAACTCAGAAAGTTCATATCAGTAGAGATGTGATAGTGAATGAAGCTGAGCAGTGGAAATGGGAAAGTGAACCTGTTTATAGCAGTGAGGTTCAGCAAAACCGTATATACCCTGATTCAAGTGATGAATCAGAACATGAAGAGGATCATGATGATGTTGAAAATGATCCAGTAGTAGATGTAGCACCAGTGAGACCTCAGAGAGCCAGACAAGCACCTAGCAGGCTGGATGATTGTGAAATCATCCCTGATAATGCAGTGAATGATGAAGGGGATCTTATTCATTTTGCATTACTAGCAGATTCTGAACCCATCAATTATAAAGAAGCACTGAAAATTGATGTATGGAAAAGAGCTATGATAGAAGAACTGCAATCAATTGAAAGGAATCAAACCTGGGAACTTGTTAACCTGCCAGAGAAGAAAAAGAAGATTGATGTGAAATGGGTGTTCAAAGTGAAGTTGAACCCAGATGGCAAGGTTTCAAAGTATAAAGCAAGATTGGTGGCTAGAGGCTTCTTGCAGAAGCATGGTATTAATTACAATGAGGTGTTTGCTCCAGTAGCAAGAATTGAAACTGTGAGATTAGTAGTGGCTCTTGCTTGCAAAAATGAGTAGAAGCTCTATCATTTATATGTCAAGTCAGCCTTTCTAAATGGTCCACTTGAAGAGTTGGTGTTTGTGTCACAACCTCCAGGTTTTGAGATTGCAGGCAAAGAGAATATGGTGTACAAACTCCATACGGCTTTATATGGATTAAAGCAAGCCCCTAGAGCATGGAACAAGAAGATTGATCAGTTCCTGATCCATATAGGCTTCAGAAAGTGTTCAGTTGAGTATGGTGTATATGTTCAGAATCTCAGTGATGAACAAACTATCATAATCTGTCTGTATGTTGATGATCTACTTATTACTGGTAGCACAACATCAGAGATTAAGAAAGTAAAAGATAAACTGAAGTCAGAATTTGAAATGACTGATCTTGGTGAGCTTTCATTCTTCTTAGGAATGGAATTTGTGAAATCAAAGAAAGGAATGATTATGCATCAGAAAAAGTACATAGGTGAATTGCTAGACAAGTTTGAGTTGGAAGGCTGTAAATCAGTCTCAAATCCAGCAGAAACAAACTCAAAATTAGATGAGTGCAGTGAAGAAGAGAAAGTAGATTCAACCAAGTTCAGACAGATGGTTGGATCATTGAGATACCTTTGTAACAGCAGGCCAGATATCTGCTACTCAGTCAGTGTAATTAGCAGATTCATGCATGATCCAAGGAAACCTCATCTGATAGCTGCAAAGAGGATCCTTAGATACATCAAAGGAACTGTGGATTATGGCTTGTTGTTTCCTGATGGAAGCAGAAGTGAAGTGAATGAACTCATAGGGTACTCAGACACTGACTGGTGTGGGGACTTGACTGACAAAAAAAGTACTTCAGGTTATGTCTTCAAGTTCAATAATGCTTCTATATCCTGGTGCACTAAGAAGCAACCTGTTACTGCACTCTCATCTTGTGAAGCTGAGTACATTGCAGGAACCTTTACAACATGCCAAGCTTTGTGGTTGGATTCAGTGATGAAAGAGCTTAAGTGTGAAGTTGTGAAACCTCTAACATTGAAAATTGACAACAAATCTGCCATAAGTCTTGCTAAAAATCCAATCTCTCGTGGTAGAAGCAAGCACATTGAGACTAGATTTCATTTCATTAGGGAGCAGGTGACTAATGGACTGATTGAAGTGCAGTACTGTCCTATAGAAATACAGCTTGCATATGGATTTACAAAGGCTTTGAAGATTGACAGATTTGAGTCTTTGAGGAAGAAACTTGGTGTCCTCAACAGTTATGAATTAAGGGGGAGTGTTGAGAATTAATTCATAACTGTAGAGGGTTCAGAAGCTGAAGCGTAGAGGGATCAGAAGCTGAAGTTCTGAAGGTTCAGAACCTGAACGTTCAGAAGCTGAACTTCAGAGTCTGAAGGTTCAGCTTCTGATGCTTCAGAAGCACTTCAGAAACTGGAGCTTCTGAATCAGTTAATGTTTGTTAGAGGTTGTTAATAGTTTGTTAGAAGGTTGTTACGAGTTTGTTAGTTTACTTGTGACATAAGTTTGTGTATATAAACCATTGTAAAGTGTGCCTTCATAACTCAATGAAATTACGCATTACAAAATTTAGTGCTCTGTTCTTCGCTCTTCTTCCAGATTTCGTTTTATCCATTGTTTTTCGTCCTCATGCTGCGCAACTGATCCAACATTATCTAACTACTTAACTAACTTAGGAACCAAATTTACTCTTTTAACGGTCTTGAATAAACTTGGGATAAGGGATTCCTTAATCCAAGTTTGGTCTACGGTACGAGACAAAATACTTTGTGCAAGGTATATGTAACAAGTCAATTGAACTAGCTTCCATGCATGTCAAACCTTTTTGATCATTTCACAAGAAATCAAGTATTGTGTTTTCTTAGTCTAAGGTTCTGTTTGAAAAAAAAAAATAGTTGATATCTGAAAAATTAGTTTATAGTGGATATACTTATAACGAATAACTTATAAGCTAACTTATATTTATTATTTTATATCAGATAAACTAGCTTATGAAATAACCTATAAGTTAGTAAAAATCTTTAGACTTGTGAGTTTTTTTTATAAAAAATCCAACATTATCAAACAGAGTCTAAATCTTTCTAGTTTTTTCTTTTGTTGTTGGTTTATTTTCATCTTGTTTGGGTGTGTTTCTTTTTAGCAATTTTTTGCTTTGTTGTTCTAGTTAACCAAAGACATGCAAATGCATCACAAAAGAAATTGTGTGACACGCTGTTGTTCCTCCTGACTTTCATGATCTTGTGAGCATTTGAGCACAAACAAATAATTTTTTTTGGGTGTGTGTATTCATTGCATGTTTTTATTTTATAAAATTATACAAAGTTTTAAGTTGTTATTCCTTGTATGTTTACATACAACGAGACAATTTTAATTGTGCACAAGTCCAAATTTGCCTACTCAATACTCATACATAACACTGTTTGTTTAAATCATTTGAACCTTAATTCCAATTTGTTATAATTACTAGTCAGATAATCATGATATTGCGTTATCTTCAACTTATTTGGGTTTGCCATGGTTACTTAGAAATCCGAAAATAGTTTTCCAGTGTTGGATTCACAGAATCTTTACCACTGCGATTGAAACTATTATATTTTTAACTACTAACAATATAACAATATATAAAAATCGAAGTCTAGCAAAATTTCATAATCGTCATTTTCATGATCTCCTTAATTTTATGTGCATAACAGTCATTTTGCAAAATTTAATTTATTTGTTATTTAAAAATTAATTACGGATAATGGTCATCATATGTGTAACCAATTTCTACGGATAACTATGAAACTAATTAATTTATTTTTTAAAAAAAATTGATTACGGATAATGGTCAAGTGTAACCAATTTCAATGGATAACTATGAAACTAATTTATTTGTTTTTTAAAAAATTAATTACGGATAGTGGTCATCACAAGTGTAACAAGTTTTTTTTGTCAAAAAAAAATTTGCAAACTTTCATAATCGTCCTTAATTATATAATCGTTCAACAAACATTGAGTGATGTTTTGCATATAAAAAAAAAATTAATAGAAACACTACATTGATGTTTATATATTGAAAATTATCATGAGTTTCCAATATTTTATCATATCGACTTTCTCACATATGTATATAAAATTTGTTTTTGCAGATATAAACATTTAAAATCAGCAACGAGAATGCTGCAAATATTGAACGGTGTTTTGCATATAATTTTTTTTTCATTTAATTAATAGAAACACTTTATTAATGTTGATATTTTGAAAACAATCACGAGTTTTCAAAATTTTATCATATCGACTATCACATATCGGTACATAAAAAATTTGTTCTGCATATATAAGCATATAAAATCTTCAACGAGTGCGGTTTAAATAATTAACAGTGTTTTAAATATAAAATAAAAATTTATTTAATAGACGCACTACTTTAATGATGATATTTTGAAAATAGTCATGAGTTTCTAAAATTTTATCATATTGACTTTCTCATATATGTATATAAAATTTGTTTCTGCAGATATAAACATTTAAAATCTGCAGCGGCAGCGGTGCAAACACACTACATTAATGTTGATATTTTGAAAATAGTCATGAGTTTCTAAAATTTTATCATACTGACTTTCTCATATATGTATATAAATTTTGTTTCTGCAGATATAAACATTTAAAAACTGCAACGGCAGCGGTGCAAACATTGAACGTTGTTTTGCATATAAAATAAAAATTTAATTAATAGAAACACTGCATTAATGTTGATATTTTGAAAATAATCATGAGTTTTCAAAATTTATCATATCGACTATCACACATCGATACATAAAAAATTTGCTTTGCATATATAAGCATATAAAATCCTCAATAAGTGCGGTTTAAATATTTACCGGTGTTTTAAATATAAAATAAATATTTAATAGACACTACATTAATGTTGATATTTTGAAAATAGTACTGAGTTTCCAAAATTTTATCATATCGACTTTCTCATATATGTATATAAAAATTTGTTTATGCAGATATAAGTACATAAAATCTGCAACAGGTGTGGTGCAAACATTGAACAATATTTTGCATATAAAATAAAAAGTTACTTAATAGAAACACTACATTAATTTTGATTTTGAAAATAATCATGAGTTTTCAAAATTTTATCATATCGATTTTCTCATATATGTACATAAAATCCACAACGGGTGCAGTGCAAACATTGAACGATCTTTTGAATATAAAATAAAAAGTTATTTAATAGAAACAATACATTAATTTTGATTTTGAAAATAGTCATGAGTTTTCAAAATTTTATCATATCGACTTTCTCATATATGTATATAAAAATTCGTTTATGCAAATATAAGTACATAAAATTTGCAACTGGTGCGGTGCAAACATTGAACAGTCTTTTGCATATAAAATAAAAAGTTATTTAATAGAAACACTAAATTAATTTTGATTTTGAAAATAGTCATGAATTTTCAAAATTATATCATATCAACTTTCTCATATATCTACATAAAAATTTGTTAACGCATATATAAGCAAATAAAATCCATAATTGTTGTGACTCAACTATTTAACAAATTTTTTTATATATAAGAAAAATATTTAATAGAAACATTACATTAATACTCTTATTTTTCATTTAATATTTATAAATATTCTACAATATTAACGATCCAATTATTTTTTATATAATTATCACATCACACCGGTCTTTTACTAGTTTTGACAAAAACTTTTTTAATAATAGAAAGGCTGCCATAGAAACTTTTTGCGATTGAGGTTGTTATTGTTTTCTTAGTTTGCTATTTTTTTATCAATTCTTTATCTATTTTATTAATTATTTATTTATTTAATTCTTTGTCTTTTAATAAGTCAGGTTGTTATCGTTTTTTTCATCAAGTCAGAATGTATTATTTTTTTGATTCTGACTGTGATCGGGAAAGGATTTGTACAGGCTTCCGGTGTAGATTATGGAAACGCAAACGTGAGTGTTCCAAAAATTTGCTTGAATTCGGAAATGTTTTATAATGATTTTCGAAAGAAAAAAAAAATACAAGTCAGAAATGTTTAGAGTAGTTGTACAAGAAATACATATATGGGATGCTACGTGGGTGTAAACTCATTGAATTGGAAAATGTTGAAAGTGAGGGGTGAGAAATTAATGTGTAAAATGTTAAATGACAAGAAGGGCAAAATTAGAATTTTTGAAGATTTGTAGGGGTGAAAGTACATATGTAGGGGTATAGGGTAAAATTTTCGAAACAAATGGATTGGTAGTCGGTTATGAAGAATACCGGTGCCGGCCCACCACATTCCGATCAACACTTATTCACGACTATTACTTTTCTCACCCTATGTGTTTCTCACGCGTCCTATTTTTTTCTCCTAAAATATCATTTGCTCGGATTCTAAAATCCGAACCATGTTTGATATAATCTGAACTGTCTCAGAGTTCAGCAAACTGTTTGAAATCATTTCGTGTCTTTGTAGATTCAACAAATTTTCATTGTATAAAATAATATAAAAGACAATAATCTTATAATTATATCAAAAAATAATTATATAGTTGTTAATGATATACATTTCAATTAATCCTCCCCAAGGTCTGTGCTACAATCATCAAGTTCAAGGTTTTCATCCGTTTTAATCATGATTCGATCTTCAACCTTCTTATCAGCAACAACTTTCTGTTCAAGGTCAAGATTTTCAATAAGGTAAAAATCATCATCTCCTACTACCTCATAACCCGCCGCTCGACTTAGTCCATTATAGGTAATCATCCTACCGACATACCTTTCATCCAATGACTTTGCATCTTCTCGACAATGTTGTCTCCATAGCACGAAAGTGGGAGGATTCAGACAACCATCCTTTAAATATATCATCATAAAATGGTTGTCAGTCACATGTCCTAGACACATCATTTAATTTTCGATTGCTCTTTATTGATGGACAGTAGAACCACCACATGCTTATATCTCTGCGCAATGAGGAAACTCATATCCGACATGATCATCCATTTATCTAGTTGAGCAGAGCCAATACCACCATCAGTCAAAGCGTGTCTAACCTGGTTGAAGCGTCTCTCTGATGCAATCAATCGAATATAACGATCAATATCTTCATCGAGTTGATAAAGGATCATCTAGTAATCATCAACAGACATGTCACGTAGGCTCACAAATGCACAGAATCCAAAATGACCATCACCAGCTTTATCTACCATCTTTTCAATAAATTTATGCATGAACGAAGGGATTTGGTCTTGTGTAGGAAGTTGACTTTAACCAAACGTGCCTTAGGAGGATTATAAGACATATTACTTTTAGGGGCACTTTTCCTAGTTGACCGTGTTGACCTTGTCTATGAAACCTGTGTATTTGGATCCTGAGAGTCAACATGCTCCTAGAGTGAAGGTGATCGCTTTGTTGACCGTACAATATGTTTATACTTCTTTGGCGCGCCCTTTGTATTGACCTTCCTTAGAGGTGGACACATAGAGGTGGTCTCCGGCAAAACAAACTGCTGAAACTACTCTTTAATATGCACCATTATGTTGTAATCAACATCATTGGATTAAGCCTGCATTGTGTAACAATATGTTAGTTGGAATGCAGGAACTTATGTATTCTATTATGTTACTGGGGTAGTTTGAAAATATAATCCGAAATACCCCATTCAGCATACATCCATGCAGAAGAAGTATGGTTGGATGAGGCTGGGGAGCACACTATTTAGATTATATAATCCAAAACAATATACTTTGTTCGGATTATATAATCCAAAGTGTAATAGTACTAGAACAAAATGTAAAAAACATACATAATAGTCATTAAACCAAGTAGAGTTCAAAATACTGGACCAAAAGCAAGTCCCATTATGGTAAAAGAGATATATCTACCTTTCTATCCTTAGGATCACCTTCATACTCAAAATGCAGCCTTTTCCAACGAGTGTGAATTTCATCCAAATGGAGGGGGGTGTTGTTCTTGATCTTCTTGGCAATCTTACTTGCACATGACAATCCGTAAGTGATGAAATTTAAACAACCACACTTAGATTTATCCGTACCACACCCAACTGCTCGATCAACCTCATCTATGAGAAAATGCATATCGTTCCTTAATATGTTTCTAATCAACTTAGACCACAACATTTTTCCTTTTAGCCTATGTTCAAGCATGACCATGCTCGTCTGAAACGACGTGTGTATCTGAGTATGTTGTGACTCTAACATGTTGTGAATAGATGTCCTATTTGTACTTAAATCACCCATACTACTAGTCATATACTTTTTCAATCAACTGTACGAAGATTAGCTTTGCTTGTCATTGTATTTCGCACATGCATGACTCGGTAGGTCCAAAACTTCACATCTTTCTCCTTCACCAGACCCAAAATTGTAGTTTCAACTTATTCCAAAAACTTAAGAAACTTGTTGCATACAATTTTGAATCGGTTGCAATTATTAACATACACATTCTTTTTATCTAAATTCACATTATCTTCCCAAGTATCCATTACCATCTTTACTAATTCTCTTCATTTAATCTATTTCCCATCCTTGACTTTGGGATCCTTAACTTTACAATATGTCTTACATTTTGTTCTAACATTTTTTCCAATGTGATACTCACACATCAGAGTAGGAGCCTCTGGGAAAACAATGTCAACAACATTCATCAAAGCATTGTCTCGGTCGGTGACAACGACTTTACGTGAAATATCTTTGGATTTCAATAGATCACGACACCTCGCTAAAGCTTAAGTGACATTATCCTCTTTCTCATACATCATATAAAAAATGCAATAGAGAACGTCAATCGGTAGAAGTGACACTAACAAACTCAAGCAACAAAAGATGGTATTTGTTGGTCTTATAAGTGGAATCCAATACAAGCACAATAGAGAACATGTTAAACAACTTGATGGATTCAGGATGCGCCCATAAAATATATTTGATATCATCAGAATCGACATACTTCCTATAATGATACACATACTTATTCTCAACCAAAGATTTCATCAGATGTTGTATTTCTGATCTCAGACCCCTAATAGACTGCCTATATTTGTGACATGCATTATAAATATACTTGATAGTAGTTGCAGTTCAATCATTCCTATTCCTTAAACTGGTAAGAATATGTCTTGGAGGAACCATTAAATCTGTCAAGTCACGAAGGTGTCTACTGTCATTTTGGTTTAGACGTCCAGCTGTTTTATCATTTACTCTGTTACCAACTTTAATGCTCAAATCACCGTCAATCAACGAATAACCCCTCACATGAAATATACATTCACATTTAACTTAACGAGCTATCTTACACTCGGACAACTTCTTGTACTCAGAATAAGATCATCCTCTTTCACATATTAATGTAACAAATGCATTTCGGCCATTTCCACCATTATCTGATTTACCGATAACAAGGTAAACTCTAACTTCCTTGCTTCTTCTTGAACCTACTCCAACAACTCGTTCCGTATTGGAAAATTTCTTTTAGTGGTAAATTGTTCCCGATGATCAATAAAAACAACTACAGGTCCAACAACTAGAGGTACAACAACTAGATGAGCATCAGATGGAGGTCGAACAACTGAAGGAGTATCCTCCACTTTCACATCTCTGGAAGAAATATCAACCAGTGGTGGGGGAACATCGGCTTAGGCTGTGCCCAGAATCATCCAAAACTTTAGGTGAAACGGTCGACAACACAATAAGAGGTTCAATGTCTGGTGTCAAAGGATTGGGGGGGGGGGGATCAATGGGAGCATCGATAGCTGAAAACAATGCAAAATTAGGATAACTGGACAATTTGTGTACTAGCATAGTTCGTCTGTACTGACATAGTTTGGATTGTATAATCTAAACCACATTGTTAACTGTTCGGATTCTAGAATTTGAACTCTGCCATCACAACTCTGGTGACGTGATCAAAAGAAAAGTGGATAGAATCAAATGAGGAAGGTTTTATAGCAACATCGTCTTTGTATTTAGACTAAAGTGATGTGTATGGCGCCTCTTGATGATCAAATTGCTACTCCAAACCACGTTTTTGCCCAAATATAATGTGTTTTTGGAGGTGTAGGGAGTATTTGATGAAAAAGGCGGTGAACTTTTGTCAAGTTTTGGGCAAATCAATATATAGGGAGGTTTCAGATTCTAGAATCTAAAACTTTTCCCGCCTTTAGGGTCATTTCAAATTCTGTAATCCAAACACTATATATTCCAATCTCGGGATCCAAAGCGAAAATAACAACATTTTAGAATATACAATCCGAAACATGGTTTGGATTTTAGAATCCGAGCAAATGATATTTTTGGAAAAAATAGGGCACGTGAGAAACACATATGGTGGACAAAATACTAGCCCTCATTCATACTATTGTCTCAATGTTTCACTTCAAAGTCCAAACACACACTTACAGAAAAAAGAGCAAAATTGCACATTTAGTCCCCTAATGTATCATGATTGTGCAAATTTGACCTATATTTTTTTAAAATATATTTTGACAACCTATATATATATATTCTTTATGATTTTGTAGTCTCCCTCTAATTTTACTCTCAAATTTACGCTAAGACGACATTATTTATTAACGTGACACCCTCTCTCATATTCAACATGTTTTTTTCTTAAATTAAAAACAAAAAACACTAGAAAGTTTGGAACTCTATTTAAGGATTTCATTTGCTCTCACATGTACGAGCTGATTTTTGACATTGTTTTTTTATTTTTGAAAAAAACTCACACTAGTTATGAGAGTTGGTGTTTGGTTAATAAATGATGTAACATCAACATCAAGGTCTCATATTCGATTATCTCTGATGTTAATTTAAGTGGGCTAGTTTAACTTCTTAAAAAAAAATGATGCAACTTCAACATAAATTTTGGTCGAAATTAGGAGAGAGAGTTCCAACTCACATACGAGAAAACATAAGGGGCCAAAGTCTTAAAAAAATGTGAGGCCAAAAATCACACAATCACGATACTTAAAAGACAAAAAAATACATTTAAGTCTATAAAAAAGCCCAGTTCCGCTCACTCTCACTCAATGTTTTAAAAACTAGTTCAATCGGCCTGTCAAGGTCACGAGGTCGCTTTTCGAACCACATGATCATTGATTGAACTGCATGCCTAAACCAGATTAAACTGAATGACTATGTTATATACTACAATCTTTATAAAAAAGTTGTATATGTGTTAAATGTAACACCCTAACCCCAACTAGTTTTTTTTTTTTCTAATTTAAAATACAAATAAAATTTAATCACACAAGGGTGTCACACATTCTCGTCATTCAAAAAGTACTCCAATTTTAATAAAAAAAATAGTGCAGCGGAATTAAGTTCAAAAACATCGTCACATTATCTTAACAAATAAGTTGAATTCAAATATGAATTCGAAAACAAAGTCTGAAAATAAAAGAAAACCCTCAATTCTCTAGTGTTACAGAATCAGAGCATCGACCCATAATAAACTTCTAATGAAAAGAAAGATTGACGAGAAAGACTCCTCATCGTACCCCAAGCTCACAACGTCTAAAGTTCTTCGTCCTGGATATCTGTACCAAACAAGGGTACAAGCCTCCAATCCGCAATCAGGGTGGGTATATATTCAAAATAAGAAGATTGCATAAACATAATGAATAGATTCAGAGAGATTAAATACATAAAACATCATCAATCATATATATATATATATATATATATATATATATATATATATCACGCACATCATTAAATAATTATCACTTCACATCATTTAATAAATCACAGATGAACATGCATCAATTACACAAAAGCATTTATCATTTATGAAATTCACATCTTATCAAAAGAACACAATTATGTCTGCAATGCTTCTAGACTCGACATATATGCATGTGGTACCAAACCTACTCACCAATTTTAGATATCAGAGGTATGCTCATGATTTTATCCCACCATATTTGAATACAACATCATCAAAGTATTTTAAAGACAACACCATCTTTGAATACAACACCATCAAAGTACAACATCTTCAAATAGACTCGACCATGAATGCATGAATTTCAAGTAGTTACTCATCAACACACATCATTTAATGACTCGACATTACACATCTTTAAATAACTCATCATTAGATAAGACATCGTCAAATATTTTATCATTTATACATCGTTAAATAATACATCAAATACACATCGTCAAATAACACATCAATACATATCATCAAATAATTCATCATCATACATCATCAAATAATTCATTATTACACATCGTCAAATAACACATCAATACACGTCGTCAAATAATTCTCATATTTCAATATTTATCAAGTATTTTGTTATAGAATATTATTTGAGGTAATATTTTGTATTAATAAGCTTTAGATAAATTTTATTATAATTTTAAATACGAGTTTCATTTTTACGAAAAGAATTTATATTCACTTCTAGCTCAATTTGCATTTTATTTCTTCCATCATATAGTAGTAATAAATAAATTCAATTGAAACTTCTTATGAACCACACACGATGGTAGCATCGGTCCCTTCCTCATTACCTATTCTCCCAATAAAATACGAATAATTAAATTAATAATATCAATCAAACCAATACTTATAATAATAATAATAATACTATTTTCCAATAATAATATTAATAAACTAATATTAAAAATCGGGGTGTCACATTAAACGAGATTGAACCAGATGACTAAAGCTATGATTTTTTTTAATTAAAAACTATGACCTTTATAAAATGTAAAAAATCATTAGACAACTAACATAATTTCACAAGTTAATTCTTCAAATTCAAATTCAAATTCAAATTCACTAATCATGATATGCATATTTTATACCTAAACAAATTCATATATGTTTTCATAAATGTTAAAAATTTCTTAAAACAATAAACTTACAAATTTGTAAATACATTATAAAATAATAATGTGCCACTTATAATTTTTCGAGTGAAGTGTATATATACTTTTATTTATGATTTTCTTATATTATAAAATACAATGTTTAAATAAAGTAATTGAACACACATGATTACTAGGGCCGGCTTAAACAATTTGGTGGTCAAGTTCTAATATTTAAAATCGGGCCCTGATAAAAAGATGCATCAAAAGCTCAATAAGAGTAGTTTTATTTTAAACTGTAAAAACATAAAAAATTTAAAATAACATCAATAACATAAAAAGAGTCATATTCTAATCAATAACATCTAATCACAGTGTATTCAAATTCTCTGCAAACTATCTTTTACTTCGAACTATGCGTCTTTGAAAAAATATTGGGTCAATATTTAATTCAATAGCAATTTCATTAGCACTATCCAAGACATTAAAAAACCAGTTTATCTATATCCCTCAAAAAATGAAACCAACCCCTTTACTTTAATTAATTTATTAAATTAAATTTTATTTTGATGCTAATAATATTCTAAAATTACATGAATAATAATATAAATTGAATCAAATTTTTTCATTTTTAAAAAAATCCAACACGACTTATAGTGATACACAACAAATTAAAGTCGTAGTTTTTTTTTTTGACAAGAAATTAAAGTCGTAGTTAAATTGAATCAAACATGATTTTTACCTACAGATAAAGCATAATTGGCAGCAAAATTGTTGTCTTTCAAATGTTTACCTACAACCAAACAACATTTAGTGACCAGTTTTGTTCGAAGGTAGGATTCAATTTCTGATGTGTTGCAAATTTTGAGGTCCTCTAATTTTAAGGTATTGTTCGGCCTTGTTTGTTGGACTTGCACAAGCTAACCCTTGTGATGATGTATGTTCATATAGAGGTAGTTTTTCACCCAAAATAAGTATAGAGAGGTAGGAATATTATTTTTACTGAACATTTTGATGTGATGGTAAGTGATGATCTTCATTCTAAAATAGGTTTTGAGAAGCATTTATGAACAAAAGCAACACCTTATACAATGGTATCATGGTGTCGAAGAAGCAGGTTTGTAAGGAGTTCTACTCTCAACTGTGTCATTTTTCATAAAAAATATATTTCTATGTTAAATCGATCTTCAGTTTAAAAATTTGTCTAGTTTAATATACCATTTGAACCGATCACCTCACCGGTTTTCGGGTGGACCAATCGAATCAAACCCGATCCGGCTTTTAAAAGACCGCTTTCACTCAACATTCTTAATTCAAGTACGATAGATTTTTATGACTAAACAAAAAAGTTTCATTGGCTTTTTTCTTTTAAGAACTTTAATTAGTTACTACTAATAAAATATCTTTCCATACACTTTAGCCTTCTCATTATAAAGTGACAAACCATTCCAACAAAAAAAAAGTGAAAAACCAACCAACCTTCCTAATAAAGAAACTGATTAGATTAATGGTGACTTCTAAGATAGTGCAACGAAATGGTCCATGCACAAGGGAGAAAATATGCTTTTGGTTGAAATAAAAATATAATATCTAAATTATGTAACCATGGTGTTTATAGTGACATTCATTTTAAATTATATAAATATGCTTATAGTGACATTCATTTTAAAACAATTTTTTTTTTTAAAGTGAATTCATTTTAAAATGAAGGTAGTAATACTTTTAAGTGTATTAATTATTATATAATGTTATTTCATCCCTCTATTTGTTTTATGATAAAGAGAGTAAAAGCCGGAAAGAAAACAAAAATGAAATCAACTTAGGCCTAGAATATTAGAAACTCCCATCTCACATTAGCAAGAATCAAATGCTCTAAATGTAACTACGGGTGATCTAGAATTACTTACCATCTATCTCACAATCTGAGTTAGCCAATCCATATGCAATTCTATTAGGTTTTCTCTACAAGAAACTTTGTATGATTACAAGACTTTGGACACTCACAAAAAAAAGAGAGAAATATATAGAAAAAATAATGCGTATTATTAAATAATTAAATGATAATTATTTTTTATGTGCATCAAAATCTTGTGCCCAAAATCTTGTGTCGATTCAACTTTCAAATATTTTCCTTCTGGTACAATGTTGAATACGCACCTTCCATTAAGTCCACACTCAGCCTGGCTAGTGCTCCTTTTTAATGCACCATCAACAACATTGACTCTCACCCAACCCTAGACACCCAACAAATTTGTCTCACCACTTTACCATTTTAATTGGATAAAAACTCAATTTAAAACTTTATTTTAGTAAAATTACTTGTTTATTAGATCTATAATCATCCTAATTGTACTATTACACTAATAAAATAAACTATAGAAATACTTACAACACATTGGACGTCGGTGCAAAACTTTTTTACATTGATAACACACTCCATTTAACTTTTACTCCCTCCGTTTCTTTTTAAGTGTCTCTTTTGAAGAATTTTTTCGTTCCTATTTAACTGTCACTTTCAAAGTTTAATGCAATATTAAATGTTGTTTTACCAATATTACTCTTAGTTATTTATTGCGGAGAGAGAAATATATGAAATAAGATATTAAATGAAAAAGGTTATTATAGTAAAAGTACAACTTACTGTATCAAAGTAGTAACATTTATTAATTGTATTGGTTTGTGCAAAATGTCAAAAAGTGACAATTAAAAATGAACGGAGGTAGTACTAGTTTTTCTTTTGATTGATTTTTTTTAGTTTAATTTTGATATATTGTCATGTAAAATTTTTAACATCATAAAAAAAATGACAATCAATCATGTGCTTGACTTTAAAACTTAGTTATGATTTTTTTGGTAATAAAGAAAAATAAAAAAAAGAAAACAAAAAGTAGAATATGCCCTAACTAGAGTCCAATAAACTCAACACCCATGACATCTACTATGAGAATATATGCGATGTCAGGAGGGGCCTCATGGAAGACAACAATGTCATTGTCACTCAGAACACTATTCTTAGCTAGAAAGTCAGCTGCAACATCACCCTTAAACAAAGTGTGTTGTATATTAACAACACAATCCCTAAGCAGAAACTTTTTGATAACACATATCAAATTTTCATATTTGTGAAACACATTCAAACCATTTTGAACAAGGTACTCTGTAGTACTTGAGTCTGAGTCACACAACACTTCTTTATATCCAGAATCCCAACACAACTTCAAACCATGATACAAATCAAAGATCTTAGTATGTAGAATGCAGGGTCTACTAATGTTGTCGAAAAATCTATATGATTAAATTCATACTTATAATCAACAAATAATTTTTTTAGGGGTGATAATTATAGTTGATCAAAAGTGTCAACAATATTTACAACAAAAACATACCGTTAGAATTGAATCTATTTTTGTGAATTTAGTTCCGTATTTTGTTGATTACACTTTTTAAATATATTTTAGACAGTTTGCTATTAAAATAAAGGTGCGTTTGATTTACAAAACATTAAGTACAAGACAGAACAGAACAACACAACACAAATTTTTATGGTATTGAATAATTATTGGTCTTATACGATTTTGGTGGACACAATGCTATTTTGGTATTTTAGACAATTTGTATACGAGACAAAAAGTTGTGCTGTGGTTTGACGAGGGACAAAAATTTCAATTTTTGTCCTGTCCATTGCGTTCAATTTGTCCTGTCCCTAAAACAGTTTTACAAATAAAATACCGTACAACTGAAGTTGTTATGTCATGTCCTTCATTTTATAGAAAATCAAACGCACCATAAGAGTCAAATTTTTATATAAGTTAAAAATATTATATTACCACAAACTAACGATTACGATGTAAAAAGTGTTTATACTATTTTTTTTTTCTGAGGCATACTAGTAGTATTGTATATCACTCCTTAAAATAACCACATTTTTTGTTTGATTGGATAAAGAAAACACAATTTAGACAAGAGAGAATGAAACATTTCCAGAATAATCCAATGACACGACCCAGCTCAGCACCAATAACAACATTCAGTTTCCTTCCAAAAACACCCTCAAATACAACCCCACAATTACACAAAAACCCCTCCTTTAAATTCTCTCCACCATTAACCTCCTTCCATTTATTACTTCAAATTCAATCAAAACATCATTTCCACCCGTTCCTTCCCTCCTTTAACCTCACAACACAAACACCAACAAATCAAAACCCTAACTCAATTTTTTTTCCATCATTTTCCCGAGAAAATGAGAGAAATCCTTCACATCCAAGGCGGACAATGCGGGAACCAAATCGGCGCCAAATTCTGGGAAGTAATTTGCGACGAACACGGTATCGATCACACCGGAAAATACAACGGCGATTCCGAACTTCAACTCGAACGTATCAATGTTTATTACAATGAAGCCAGTGGTGGAAGGTACGTTCCACGCGCTGTTCTTATGGATCTTGAACCTGGTACTATGGATTCCGTTAGATCCGGTCCGTTTGGTCAGATATTTCGTCCGGATAATTTTGTTTTCGGTCAGTCCGGTGCTGGGAATAATTGGGCCAAAGGTCATTATACCGAAGGCGCTGAGCTTATTGATTCTGTTCTTGATGTTGTTCGTAAAGAAGCTGAGAATTGTGATTGCTTGCAAGGTAAGTTTGTTTATAGATTCATCCTTTTTGTTTTTAGTGATGTTGAATTTGTGTTGTTTTTTTTAGAGAATTGCAATTGCGATGTTTTATGTTGTGAGTTTGTTTGCAAATTCATTATTTTCATTTTTAGCGATGTCGAATTTGTGTTGATTTGAATGAATATCATTTTTTAGTAACAAACATTAAATGATTAAATGAATGATTATGGTTTTTTTAGCAATGTTGAACTTGTGTTGTTTTCGAGAAAATTGTGATTGCTTGTAAGGTAATTTTGCCATTTTATGCAGTGAGTTTTTTTTTGCTTATTCATCCCTTTTTTGTTTTGTTTTTAGCGATATTGAATTTTTGTTGTTTTCAATGAATTCTACTGATTCGAATGAATTAATATCATTATTTAGTAGATAAATTTAAATGATTTTGAATTGTTATGGATTCGTTATGATTTTTTTTGTGTGTGGCAGGATTTCAAGTATGTCATTCATTGGGAGGTGGCACGGGTTCTGGAATGGGAACGCTTTTGATATCGAAGATTCGAGAAGAATATCCGGATCGTATGATGTTGACGTTTTCGGTGTTTCCTTCACCTAAGGTGTCTGATACGGTTGTGGAACCGTATAATGCGACTCTTTCTGTTCATCAGCTTGTTGAGAATGCGGATGAATGCATGGTGTTGGATAATGAGGCTCTTTATGATATTTGCTTCAGGACTTTGAAGCTTGCTACACCGACATGTAAGTTTATAATTTTTGTTTTAATTTTGACGTGATTAAGCAGATTATTTGAAGTTATATGATGTTGTTATGAGTTGGAATGTAAATTCAATGTTTATAGATTAGAATAAGAAGAATAACTCAAATGTTATACAAATTAGATTGTTATGACTCATGATAGTTGATAGATACAAAGCTGGGTAGGATTAAGAATGGATACACTAGAGAAAAAGTTGAGATATCATCTGTTACATGTTATGTAAATATGGTACAACCTTGCTCTAGACGGAGGTTAGATTTTTAGATTTAGAGAAACATTAAGAAAAATTGTGGGTAAAGCTTGTCAATGAACATGGTTCACAATGGAACATTATAGGATTTTTTGATTCATGTAGTTAACCTCACTCGTGTTAGAAGGATTTGGTTGTTGATGTTTTAATGCAGCTTATTCTGCATTGATATATTAACAGTTTTTTATAGAGGTAGCGGAATATTAGGAAATATTAAAAAACAATTTATTGAGAAGAATTTAGAGTTAAATAATTTGTCATTAGAGATGATTCATATAGCTAATGTTAACAAGGAAAGGTTTTTTTGTTGTTGTTGTTGATACAATGGATCTTGTTGTTTATGTTATTCCCATTCTTGTTTTGTTGCTGCTGCATATGTTGTTGTTATTACCATGAATCGTGATTATCTGTGGTTGTTCTGTTGTAGTTGTGTGCTACAGATAAATGGTTAACATTAGTAATTGATATGTTAACATTATATTGATGGGACCAAGGGATTAAACACGATTTAAATTTGGATTAAACACAATTATATTGATGGGACCAAGGGAGGGTTCAAGTGGGTTTAGGGTCTTTGTTCTTACTGATTGCTGGTTGTTATTGTTGTTGAATTTCTGCCTTCAATTTGGTTATCCTGTCACTTTCTCTAAATGAAGTGTATTTTACTTTATTTGCACTTTTAGTTGGAAGTTCAATTTTCAATTTCTTTTTCTTGATTTTATTATTACAGTTGGTGACCTTAACCACCTCATTTCTGCCACCATGAGTGGAGTTACTTGTTGTCTACGTTTCCCTGGACAACTGAACTCTGATCTTCGTAAGCTTGCTGTCAATCTAATCCCATTCCCTCGGCTCCATTTCTTCATGGTTGGGTTTGCACCCTTGACATCAAGAGGATCCCAACAATATCGTGCTTTGACTGTACCAGAATTGACTCAGCAAATGTGGGATGCAAAGAACATGATGTGTGCTGCTGATCCACGCCATGGCCGTTATTTGACCGCATCAGCAATGTTCCGTGGTAAGATGAGCACAAAGGAAGTAGATGAGCAGATGATCAATGTGCAAAACAAGAACTCTTCATACTTTGTTGAGTGGATACCGAATAATGTTAAGTCCAGCGTGTGTGATATCCCACCAAAGGGCCTTAAGATGGCATCGACTTTCATCGGTAACTCAACTTCAATCCAGGAGATGTTCAGGAGAGTTAGTGAGCAGTTCACAGCTATGTTTAGGCGCAAGGCTTTCTTGCACTGGTACACTGGCGAGGGAATGGACGAAATGGAGTTCACTGAGGCCGAGAGTAACATGAATGATCTTGTTGCTGAGTACCAGCAATACCAGGATGCAACTGCCGACGAAGAAGATTATGAGGAGGAGGAAGAAGAGGAGGGTGCTGCTTAAGGCATCTCTTGATTTGTCAAAATTCTTTCGAATATATAAATATAGTTGGCTTTGCGCGAGTGGTATATGTTTAGATTGTGGAGCAGTCAAATTAGATTGGCACGATAGTGTGTATGTTTGTATTAATTCTGGGTTTTGCTGTCAATGCTTTTGTTCTTGACATTAAAGTCTTGGATGTTTGTAATAATGGGTTACATGTTAATATGCATCAAAGTAAAATGATCTCTTTTGCTTTTTTAACCTTGGCATTTTCCTTTTCCATGTGTATATATATATTTGGGCAATGCTATTCATCCCGAGAGAATCACGAAAAGCATTAGGCCAATTAAACTTCTTCATTACCGGAAAACATGGGGTTCATGGCTACAGTTTAGGAAATACAAGAATTTCCCAATAAATAAACGCTCAGGAAATGTTCGCTGCGTTTTCTGTCGCGATAAACATCAATTCCCTTGTATCTTTTGGTGTGAACTTTCCATATATTGAATATATATACATAATTTCGTTTGAATGACAAATGGTTGAATCTTTCAATCACATAAACTGTAACTTGAGTTCAAATTCGGAATTCTCTCGCTGATAGACTTATAAATTCAATTACACATCCTTGTCAAGATTGTTGGTTTTTCTAATTTTGTAGGAGGATGTGCACTCTTAGTCTAAATGTATTGAAATTCTGGCGCAGTAAAGTCCTGATGCTGAACGTAATGATCTAACTCAAGAACAACAGTGTAAAACAGAGTACAAAGTTTCAACGTTGATTTATGAGTAAAACACGCAAAACAATAACAGACAGAAAGTAAAAGGCACAAGATGTTTGTTAACCTACGTCTGGAGGCTACCAAGCCAGGAAGGAAATCCACTATAATAGTATCAATTCGAAGTCCTATGTGAACAACCTCCGGTTCACCGCCTTCTCACTTAATCACTACCCGTGATATTTCTACCTAGGAACTCCTAGATATGAGACCCCTCTCACTTCCCCTCAAACAATCACTGCCCCAGTGATTTTAGACTCAAATAACAATCAAAGACGGAGACACACTCCAAACACACAAACGTCACTCTTGCTTAAAAGCTTCAAGTGATCTACAATTACAACTCAATAAACACAGTCCTAAGCTTGCATCAAGGTGAAACAAGAAAAACTCACAATTAACAGACTTGAAACCTAAGAATACTCTTTCAATGATGACTTCGATTTCTTCCATAGTGGCGTCTTCTATTTATAGCCTTCAGCAGCAACATATATTTGAATCAAATATTCTTCTCAGAAATATATTGAAACAAATATTCTTCAAAAATATATATTTTCCAAAATCTCTTTGAAAATATATTCACAAATAAAAATATTCAATCTTCAAAAAATATCTCACAAAAATATCTTCATTCTAGAAACACACGCAGCTTGGAGATCAAGTAACTTGAAAGAATTCTTCAATTAAATCTTCAAAAGATCAGGTGAGAAAATAAACAGCTCCAAGGCACGAATTCAGGAGTACAGTAAAATGCTTCTGAAGAAGTGCTTCTGAAGGTCTGCGTCTGAAGTTCTGCGTTTGAAGTTCAGCTTCTGAAGGTTCAGCGTCTGAAGTTCTGCTTATGAAGGTTTAGCTTCTGAAGGTTCAACTTCTGAAGATTTCAGCTTCTGAAGGTTCAACTTCTGAAGTTCAGCTTCTGAAGTTCACCTTCCGAGGTTCAACTTCTGAAGACGTACATCTTGTTTGTATATTTGATTTTAACAACAATGAAGCCAACAACCAAATATCCAACAATCTCCCCCTTTGGCAAATTTTTGGCTAAAATTAATTTGAGATTCACAAGGCAAATTCTTCACTCATCATAAGTACACAACCATGAATAACTTAAACTTAGCAACCAAATAGCAACAGAGTCAGCAGCGGCACATAACAAAAAAAATTCCTAACAAGAGATATACTACGTTTCCACACATAACTCCCCCTGAAACATGTCATGTCATTTAGGAACAAGACGAAGCACTCCCCCTCAAACAGAGACTCCCCCTGAAACAGAAAAGCTCTCACATCAGCTCTGTAATGCTTCTGAACTACTGTACTGCTTCTTGAAACTTCTTGAAACACTTATACTTATCTCCCCCTTTTTAGCCAAACAATTTCAAAGCAAAGTCTTCACACAGGAAACGAAAGCTGACAAAGCATCAGAGGCTGCTTTGTCATCAGACTCTGCTATAACTCCTCAAAAAGACAAATGCCTAGTTTGCATCACAACACCATTGATCAATATCAACACCATTATCCTCTTTGATTATCTTCACATGTGCTGCATCAGATGTTCTTTTATGTCTTGCATTCATAAGAGCAAAATTCTTCACCCTACTCTTGTCAATTTCACCTTTGTTGTACCCATGAGATACTAAGAGGGCCTTGTTCCTAGTTACATTACCACCTTCGACAAACTTATTCTTATAGATCCATTTAGTACCAAAGTCATTCACACCTTCAGGTCTAGAAACCAATTTCCAACCTTCATTCTTCTTCAACTGACCAAGTTCCTCTTGCACAGAATTTGTCAAGAACTCATCAGTCAAGGCTTCTTTAATGTTCTTTGATTTGAATGTAGAATCAAAACAAGAATTGGAACTCACATCTCTGGATCTGTTGGTAATTTCTTCATTCAGTTTCCCTATGATCAGATCCTTAGAATGATCTTTTTGGAATCTAATATTTGGACCTTTGCTGTCTTCAACAATCTTGAGTTTTGGTAATCCTCTGATAGCTTCCACAGAAATGGCTTTCTTCATACCCCTTAGGTTTAAATGCCCAAGTTTCTGTTGCCAGAGTCTGACTTCTTCTTCTGTACTTATGAGACATGTGGATAGACTTGCTTCTTCTTGAGGCATCCATAAGTAACAATTGTCCTTTGATCCATTGCCCCTCATTAGCACTTCACTTTTCCCATTAGTTACCAGACATTCAGTCTTGTTGAAGTTCACTTCCATCCCTTGATCACACAGCTGGCTTATGCTAATCAAATTTGAAGTTAGCCCTTTTACTAATAGCACATTGTCTAACTTTGGTAATCCATTACTGATCAAGTCTCCAATTCCAAGAATTTTTCCTCTAGCTCCATCACCAAAAGTCACATAGCTACTGGAGTATGGTTTTAAATTAACTAATTACTTCTTGACACCGGTCATGTGTCTGGAGCATCCACTATCAAAATACCAATCTTCCCTAGAGGAGGCTCTTAAATATGTATGAGCTATGAGGCCAACATTATCACATTTGGGTCTCCATTCCTTCTTGACATTGATTTTGTTTACAATGGGTTCTACTTTTCTTTGTTGAAAGTGCTTGGGGTATCCACACAGCTTGAAACAGAATGGCTTTATGTGCCCTTTTCTACCACAATAATGACATACCCAAGGACGAAATGCCCTCTTGCTCTTAGATCTCTGAGGTTCGTTATGATGTTCCAACTTAGGTTTGCTCATCATTGGATCATATGTTCCAACAACTGCAATGAACCTTTTAGCTGGATTTTGCTGTTTGTTGTTCAAGGTCCTATAATCAAACCCTATTCCTTTTGGTTTCCCTTGGTTTTGACTCTCCAATATCTCTTCTAGCATATCAGTACCAGTGTTCATCATTCTAACTTGCTTCTTCATATGTTCAAGTTGAGAGTTCAGTTGGGTTACCTCATCATTGAGATCAGAAATTTGTCCTAAGTGTTCACTTCTTTCAGCCTGAAGTTGAGTGATAGTTCTCTTCTGTTTTTCCAGCTGCTTGCACACTTCCTCACTCCTAGTATACAGATCTCTGTAAGAGTTAGCCAGTTCTTCATAAGACAATTCTTCATTACTGGATTCAGTATCAGATGGTGCTTCAGAACCTGATGGTGCTTCTGAAGCCTTAACTTCATTATTAAACATGCATCTACTAGTTAAAGCAGTGACATGCTTAGCAGACTCATTCTCCACTTCTCCTTCTGAGTCATCTTCATCAGACCAAGAAACAACCAAACTTTTCTTCTGTCTCTTGAGGTATGTGGTACATTCTGTTCTAATGTGACCATATCCTTCACATTCATGACACTGAACTCCCTTGGATTGATTGCTTTTCTCATCAGTTCTTGTCTTATTCAAGTCATTTGGTTGCTTACTGATGTTGATCTTGATGTTCTGACCATTTGGTTTGGGTCTCCTGTCAGCACGTTCCAGAATCTTGTTAAACTGTCTTCCAAGTAACACAACAACCTCTGACAAGCTTTCATCATCCTCAATATCTCCTTGTGACTCCTCAACATCAGCATTTGTGACAAAGGCAATGCTTTTTCCTTTCTTTTCAGTCCTGTTACTGATAGCTATTTCATTAGTTCTGCCATTATGATGGAAAACACTGTTCTTGCTGATGTCGAATGACATGTTCTTGACATTAGGTCTTGGCTTTCTGTCCAATCTCTTCAAAACTTCATTGAATTGCCTAAGCACCATTGCATATGAGATTCTTTCTTCAGTATCCATTTCACTTTGAACAACTTCCTCATTAGTGTTGGATATGAAAGCTATGCTTTTATTCATCTTCACAGCTCTATCATTGATAGCTCCTCCTTCCTTTGAGTTGTCCATATGACCAGAATTGATTTATCCCTGGAGCTCACCCAAAAACAGAACAGGGTGCCTGCTCTGATGCCAATTGAAATTCTGGCGCAGTAAAGTCCTGATACTGAACGTAATGATCTAACTCAGGAACAACAGTGTAAAACAGAGTACAAAGTTTCAACGTTGATTTATGAGTAAAACACGCAAAACAATAACAGATAGAAAGTAAAAGGCACAAGATGTTTGTTAACCCAGTTCGGTGACAAACACACCTACGTCTGGAGGCTACCAAGCCAGGAAGGAAATCCACTATAATAGTATCAATTCGAAGTCCTATGTGAACAACCTCCGGTTCACCGCCTTCTCACTTAATCACTACCCGTGGTATTTCTACCTAGGAACTCCTAGATATGAGACCCCTCTCACTTCCCCTCAAACAATCACTGCCCCAGTGATTTTAGACTCAAATAACAATCAAAGACGGAGACACACTCCAAACACACAAACGGCACTCTTGCTTAAAAGCTTCAAATGATCTACAATTACAACTCAATAAACACAGTCCTAAGCTTGCATCAAGGTGACACAAGAAAGGCTCACAATTAACAGACTTGAAACCTAAGAACACTCTTTCAATCATGGCTTCGGTTCCAGTCGATTTCTTCCATAGTGGAGTCTTTTATTTATAGCCTTCAGCAGCAACATATATTTGAATCAAATATTCTTCTCAGAAATATATTGAAACAAATATTCTTCAGAAATATATATTTTCTAAAGATCTCTTTGAAAATATATTCACAAATAAAAATATCCAATCTTCAAAAAATATCTCATGAAAATATCTTCCTTCTAGAAACACACGCAGCTTGGAGATCAAGTAACATGAAAGAATTCTTCAATTAAATCTTCAAAAGATCAGGTGAGAAAATAAACAACTCCAAGGCATGAATTCAGGAGTACAGTAAAATGCTTCTGAAGGTACTTCTAAAGAAGTGCTTCTGAAGGTCTGCGTCTGAAGTTCTGCGTCTGAAGTTCAGCGTCTGAAGTTCTGCTTCTGAAGGTTCAGCTTCTGAAGTTCAGCTTTTGAAGGTTCAACTTCTGAGGTTCAGCTTTTGAAGACGTACATTTTGCTTGTATATTTGATTTTAGCAACAATGAAGCCAACAACCAAATATCCAACATGTATTATTAAGAAAATGAAACCATCTGCTCATACTGTCCATTCAATAAATACTTAAGAAGGGTCGGTATTAGAAAACAGTAATTGTGAAGTTATTAAAATCTGAGTTTTGTCAAAATTACGAGCTGTAGGTTGAAGAAGGTTCAAAGTTCCAAATAAAGTTCCAAACATTCTATTATAAGTATCTACCTTATCCAAAAAAAAACCTCCTTTCATTTGTGTAAGAAAAAAGCTTCTTCATTGGTGAAACAGTAGTGAAATGTTACAGACAATAAAACTCATTAAAGTGCAACCGAGTCCAAAGAGTTCTTCAAAAGTGGAGGATTAAAATGAGTTACTGTTTTTATAAATGATTGAAGCATAAATGAAAGAATATTGTTGTGATTTATCGATTATCATTTTACCTATCAATCATTATATGCGCGATACAAACTGTAAGAGACTTAGACTTCTTAAGCAATTGGTTAAAAGTTCCAAAACCGACTTGTGTGAAGAAAATAATTTATAAACAAATAAACTATCTTAATTTTAATCTTACTTTCTACATTTTCTAACTACAAGTTAATCCTCTAAAAAAACTACAATTTGTTAATAAAGAAAATTCATTAAGATTCTAACACCTACATTGTAGTTTTCCCTGACATTGTCACAAGTTGTAGTTTCTAAAAAAACTATAATTTGTGAGAATGTCAGGGAAAATTCATTAAAATTCATTAAGGGCGTGTTTGTTCTGCTAAACAGTAAGTACTGGACATAACAATACAAGAAAGAACAACACAACACAAAACAAAACAACAGAGAACAAACTTTCATGATATTGGATAATTTTTGGTCTTATACGACTTTTTGGTGGACAAAGACTATTTTGATATTTTAAATAATTTGTACGTGGGACAATGTGTTGTGGTTTGATGAAGGACAAAAAATTCAGTTTTTGTCTTGTCCCTTGCCTCCGGTTTGTCTTGTCACTGAACAGTTTTACCAAATTAAACAATGTACAAATAGAGTTGTGTCTTATCATGTCCTTTATTTTTGAGTAGATCAAATGAACTAAAGTTTCTACATTTTTCTTTCATGGTATATTTTATTTTATGTAGAAAATTCAACGCGCATTGGATAGCATTTTAATTTCATAAAAAAAGAAAGACTACCGATTTTGCTATTGTCCTCTTGGATGCGAACATTAGCTCAAATACAAAAATAGAAACCATTGTCATCCATTCTGAATCCTAACTATTATTTTATTGTTTCCTCACATCTATTTTTCCAAATGTTCTTGATGAATGGAAGTGTTGGGTGTTGATAAGCTAAATTAATCAATTAAGATTATTTAGTGAAGGACTAGCCGAATGGAAGTACATCACGTTAACTTATTAATTCTTACCACCATTTCATAAGATGACCATTTCATTTTTAAGTTAGGACGGCATATTTGTCATTGTGGGATTGCAACCAACATTTTACGTATGCGTTAATGCAACCCCACGTACAAATTCAATATAAATATGCCTTAATACGATCCCAATATGCATCCACAAAAAAAAACAATTCATAGTACAAATTTCTATCTTAAAATTATTCTAGGGCTTGCAAGTTTCGAGTTTCAAAGTTCTTATCAAATGGCTAATCCCTCATTCTTGCTGCCTGTTTTAGCTCTTTCATTTTTAGTTGTCTTTGCAGCTGATGCTACTACTCTCCAAGATTTTTGCGTGACAAACCCAATAGGCCAAGGTATATGATTTACAAGTACACATATATGAGTATCTTTTTACTAGTTAACAACAATCAACTAATTCACATTTTGTTCTTGAATCTAAAATTCTTTCAACACCAAAATATTTTCACCGAGTAGTCAGCATTTTCATCTAAAATGTGGTTAATAAATTGAAATCATAAACTATGATATGTATGCACCGTTAATGTAAAATTTGATCAATTTCCTCCCTTCTATTATAAAGTGGGAACTGGGAAGTGCTAGGGCAACACATCCAAACACACTTTTTTATTAGAAGCTGAAATTTAAACGAATCCCACTAAATTATACGTAGCTCACATTACTTTGCCTGTGGTAGAGCCCATTTTCAAAGATCCAAATAAATTTCCACCAGCATTAAAAAGTGTTGAAAGGATATTTTGTGACTAAGTTTGTTTTTAGAACTCATAAATTTAGTTTACAAGATTTTTGCGCGTTTGATCAATTATGGAATTGTTAGGGAATTCGGCATGCAAGGATCCAAAACTTGTTGAGGCAAATGACTTCTTCTTTAGTGGCCTTCACATAGCAGGCAACACTACTAATGCTGTTGGGTCTAGAGTAACTCCAGTCTTTGCATCTCAGCTACCAGGATTGAACACACTAGGGATCTCAATGGCTCGTATCGATATAGCACCAAGGGGAGTTAACCCTCCTCACTCACATCCTCGTGCTACTGAAATATTCACTGTTCTTGAAGGCACATTGGAAGTTGGATTCATCACTTCAAATCCAGAAAACCGCCACTTTCGTAAAGTTCTACAAAAGGGAGATGTGTTTGTGTTTCCTATAGGGCTCATTCACTATCAAAGAAATATTGGATATGGCAATGTTGTTGCCATTGCTGCTCTAAGTAGCCAGAATCCAGGAGTTATAACTATTGGCAATGCAGTGTTTGGGGCTACACCGGAGATAGCTAGTGAAGTGCTTGTTAAGGCTTTTCAATTGGACAAGAATGTCATCAATTATTTGCAGTCAAAGTTTTAGAATATTGGGAGGGAATTCAACTCTCTAATGATCTGGGGTGTGGCTTTGATACTTTTGTTTGTTTGTATATTTCATTTGTTGATCTTTCATTTTCCTATGGTGTTTTATTATCATTCATTACGTTTGATTCTTTCCTCAAAGTGTGAGTATCTACCGTTTCTTTTTGTTTTTTATGTGATATTGATTAAAAAAGATTTGAAGTATTTCCCTTATTTGTGGTAGTTGTTCCCAGCATCAATTGTTCATTTTAGATTTTGGTGTTGTTCTCTTTCCAAGTATCGATTATTTCATTTCACTGTACCATCCTCTAAATAACAGAAAAATTCCAAAACTTGAATTGATTTTTTTTTCTTCATATTTACATTCCAATAAATTATGAAGCCCGAGCACGTACTAATATTGTGGGTGCAATATGTTAGAGAATATTATACTTAACATTTGTTTAGATTTTTTTTTTATTTTTCTTTTTATTTTTCGATTTAAAATTGAATATCATTAACGATACCAGTAAGGTTTATATTTGAAATTTTGGTAGAGTATTTTAGGATTTGTTAGTTTGTTCCATATTTTAGGATATGGCACATCTTTTTTATTTACTAACCCTAATTCTGGGTTAGAGTGTGTGTCCACTATGTTAGAGCAACATAGCGCTGGGTTGGCACTACTAAGACGGTGCCAACTTCCTTACCCATGTTTCATCTTCTTCTTTTCACTGGCACTGTTGGTTTTTTTTTTTTTCTTTCTTCTTTTCAATTCTGTGAAACTGTTATAAACAACTCGCGATTCGCAAACATTCATCTTCTATCCATTCAACCTTCTGCAAACTGAACAACTACTCGTTCTCTCCGACCTTTCCATCTATGAACAGCAGCGATCGCGATCTCATCCTCTCCAGGTTTTCTTTGTTCTATTTTGTTCAATTGTTTGTCTAATTCGAATCTACCGCTGTTGATGCTTGTTAATGGGCTGAAGAAAATGTTTAATATCCCAATTCTGAATATGTAAATTATGATTCAAAATGTTGATTTCACTAACCCTAATTCTGAATATGTAAATTATGATTCCGAAGGTTTTCTAAATAGCTCAGGAAAACCTAATTTACTTATGATTCTGTAAATTACAGTTCAGAATCAATTGGCTTTTTGCTAAATAACATTTCAGAAAAGGAAAATATTCACACGAATGCGTGGAAGCGTTTTCCTTGACTTTCTACATATCCAAAAAATAGCTTCATGTGATAGAGGAAATGTTGATCACCGCTACCATTAGATGAAACTATCATGCTTGTTGCTAGAGAAAACTACTCACCACTATTGAATGTTCCACTTTTTGGATTGAATCTTACATACTGTACTTGTGCTTCTCAGGTTGAATAATTCATATTATATACTTTCAAAACTTTTCTTTGTTGAATAATTAATACTTTATAGATTTGGAAATATGTAAATACAAGAATATGGCATCAGTTTTGAGTGGTGAGTACCCACTGATTTATGTAACAAAAAAAGAAACTGCTGATTTAATTTTTTTCTTTCTTTTTAGGATTTGAATCCGAAAATAATGAAGACAAGACAAATCCCAAAAAATTGATGGTTATAGTATGTTGATACCTTATGTTTCGAAATTCTATGATGTTTGCTAGTCTTTCTTTACATTGATAGAGTTTTGCAAGTAATTGAATCGGTTGGAATTTCATTCTTTCAATTTTTTTTGGATAGTGCTTTAGGCACTTCATTGGCTGCTTGTCCTATATCTTTGATGAAATCCAAAGTTGTTTTAACATAAGATTTTGTGTACTTTTTCAATGTCTAAATTCATAACCTTATAATAAAGGACATAACATGTTAAAATATATGAATATTATTGGAGTAAATAACTCAGGAAAATATAATTTACATCAGAATTATGATTCTGCAAATTATAGTTCAGAATCAATTGACATATTATTTGTTAGTAATGCTATTTGGATATAATCTGTTTTGTCTATCTCTATTTGGATTATATCTCGCATTGAATTATGTAAGTAATGTTATTTGGATATAATTTGTTTGTGACTGTAACACAGGTTGTGATAAATACTTTTAAATGGCTGCAAACAATGGAGACATAAATGTTGAAGAATTGGTCAACAGTAATGGTGTATTTAATGAAGAAGGAAAAGAGGATATGGATACTTACAAGAAGATTAAGGAATTAACAGATGATGATATAAGAGGATTTGAATTTGATTCAGAGGAAAAAGCGGCCCAATTTTATAACATCTATGCAGAATGTCATGGGTTTGTGATAAGAAAAGAAGATGTGAACAAAGATTTTGATGGGAATATAGTTGCTCGTTGGTTAGTATGTAATAGAGAGGGTGAGAGTAAAAATAAGAAACGATCTAGATATCCAAGGCCGACCACTCGAATTAAGTGTCCTGCAAGGCTTCAAGTAGTTTAATATGTTGACACTAATAAGTGGAAAGTTTCTTTATTCGAGCCCTCACACAACCATGAATTAACTCTGGCCCATTATGTTCATTTGATTCCTAAGTAACGTCGATTGAGTGAATCTGATAAAACCCTTGCTGATGGCCTTCACACACACGGTGTTAGAACATGTCAAATTTTGGGTTTTATGCTGGTTCAGAAAGGTGGTCATGAGGGTCTGGGATATTGCAAGGACCTATATAACTACTTAAACAATGAAGGAAGGGCAAAAATAAAAGGTAGGGATGCTTTTGCTGCGTTGAGTTATTTGCAGGCTAAAGCCGATAATGATCCAATGTTCTTTTTGAAGTTCACCACAACAGACGAAGGACGTTTAGAAAATCTATTTAGGTCAGATTCAACCGGTCGGATCAACTACAAGTGTTTTGGGGATGTGGTTGCATTTGACGCAACTTATAGGAAGAACATATATAACAAGCCTCTTGTTATTTTTTATGGGTGTAACCATCATGGAGAAACTACAATTTTTTTTTGTGCGAGAAACAACTGAGACATACAAGTGGATTTTATAAGAAAGAGTAATACTTATATAAATTGTATGAATTGACATTACAAATTGATTATCTGATCATCATCTGTTTTTGTGTATAATAGATTATGATTCTAACCGTCGAAGTTTTCTTCATCTGGATCCCAATCATCAAAAATTTATTTTTCCTTGTTCAAATTAATTTTTGTGTCTTGTTGGCTACAAGTTCATTCAATAAAATTAATGTGGGTTTTATTGAATGAACTTGTAGCCAACTAGACACAAAAATGAATTTAAACAAAGAAAAATAAATTTGTGATGATTGAGATCCAGATGAAGAAAACTTCGACGGATGGAATCATGATCTATTCTACACAAAAACAGATGATGATCAGAAAATCAATTTGTAATATCAATTCATACAATTTATTTGTATTACTCTTTCTTATAAAACCCACTTGTATTTAAAACCCACTTGTATGTCTCAGTTGTTTCATCAGAAACTAAAGCACAACCAAAAAGTGTAGTTTCTCTATGATGGTTACACCCAGAAAAAATAACAAGAGGCTTGTTATATCCGTTCTTCCTATAAGTTGCGTCAAATGGAACCACATCCTCAAACACTCGTAGTCGATCCGACTGGTTGAATCTGACCAAAATAGATTTTCTAAACGTCCTTCGTCTGTTGTGGTTAACTTTGAAAATAACAATGGATCATTATCGGCTTTAGCCTGGAAATAACTCAACGCAGAAAAAGCATCCCCACCTTTTATTCTTGCCTTTCCTTCACTGTTTAAGTAGTTATATAGGTCCTTCTTGCAAAATCCCCGACCCTCATGACCACCTTTCTAAGCCAACATAAAACCCATAATTTGACATTTTCTAACACCGTGTGTGTGTGTGAAGGCCATCAACAAGGGCTTTATCAGATTCACTCAATCGATGATACTTAGGAATCAAATGAACATAATGTGTCGGAGTTAACTCATGGTTGTGTGAGGGCTCGAATACAGAAACTTTCCACTTATCAGTATCAACATTTAAAACTACTCGAAGCCTCGCAGGACACTTAGTTTGAGTGATTGGCCTTGGACATCTAGATTGGCCTTGGACATCTAGATCGTTTCTTCTTACTTTTATTCTCACCCTCTCTATTACTTACTAATCGACGAGCAACTATATTCCCATCAGAATCTTTGTTTACATATCGCAAACCCATGCCATTTTGCATAGATGTTATAAAATTGCGTCGCTTTTTCCTTTGAATCAAATATCAATCCTCTTATATCATCATCCGTCAATTCCCTAATTTTCTTGTAAGTATTCATATCCTTTTTTCCTTCTTCATTAAACACACTATTACCGCTGGCCAATTCTTCACCATTTATGTTCCATCGTTTGCAGCCATTTAAAATTATTTAAGACAACATGGTATTCAAGACTGATTACATTAACACAAACAAATAGCATTACTAACATAATTCAATGCGAGATATAATGAGAGTTAAAAATCAATAATCAATATTCAAGCTATCTCATGTTTATGCAAAATTCTTATACATGAATGATTCTTCAACTACTTTTTATTGTACAATATTGTGTCAACAAAGAAGTTTGTAGCATTGGTTTTGTGCAACAC
The DNA here is from genome assembly GCA_018208015.1 of Medicago ruthenica. Classification (NCBI taxonomy): domain Eukaryota; kingdom Viridiplantae; phylum Streptophyta; class Magnoliopsida; order Fabales; family Fabaceae; genus Medicago; species Medicago ruthenica. The sequence continues at coordinate 22,502,270 of CM031372.1, forward strand.
TTGTTGCCAGTTCTGTTATTCACACAAAATTTCCCTCTAAGAATCACAGTTGTTTTTTGTGTTGTTTATACTGATCTAGATGTGTGAAGAATGCAAAGGCAAACCTACCTTGTGCATAAATTCAACTGCTTTATTACAATAACAGGGAAACAAGGCTCAAATTCTAGATAAGTTGATCATACATGCTACCTTAGAGGCCTAAGCTGATAATGAAGACACATTAGTGATTTAGGAGATTAATTCAAATCTATTTCATTTGCAAGAGAGTTCTACAAGATAGTAGAAAAAAAGAGCTTTAGTGCCACTTTATCCACAAACAAGCTTTAGTTTATATATGATCAGTGACTAATATCAATTGTTCATTTTCCAGATTTTATCGTTGTTCAATTTCAAAGCTATTGATATTACTTCATTTTTATTGTTCCATCCTCTAAATAGCAGAAAAATTCCAAAATTGGAACTGATTTTTTATTTTTGAGCAAAATGCCCGTAATTCTTAAGGGAGGTAACCATATAAAGCCTAAGCTACTAATTTGGAACTTATGATTATTTTCCATTGCTTTGTTGAAATTTTCCAATACTTATCCACACAATTGAACCTTTCTTTTGTCCTTAGCAAAAACCTTGTGTTAGAAACTCTTTTTATAAAACTGCTTGTGGACAAGCAATGGTTCAAGCATGGGGGAGTTTGATAACACTATATTTTATAGTATCTTCCATTGTTAATTTGTTTCATAAAGTTATATTTTGATTTAAGTTTTATTGGTATTTTACTACATTTTAATTTGTTATTGAATAAATGGGTAAAGTGGGAGGTGTATGAAGCAATGATGCAAAATGAGCTAAAATCTCCCAAAAAAACCAAGACTTGTGGACCAAGCTATGAACTATGGCACTCATATGGCATTCAAGACCATTTTCAATGATCAAAGTGTGGGAAATTATTAAGATCCACTTCAGAAAACGTGCATTCAAGATCCATAATCGTCACGTAATGATAGAGAAGACAAGTGATCAAGCTTCTTAAAAACATAAGCTGTTACGATCGCCCGTAATGAAATGTGTACGATTATTGTGTTCTTAACATCACAACTATTTAATATGTGGACAAGCAATGGTTCATGCATTGTGTAGTTACAAATTATTGTGTAGTTTCCACAAAAAAAGCATTGTGTTCTTTGTGGAAATTGAATGATTATTGTGTAGTTGAACTATTTAATCTGTAAATACTGAGTTTAGCACGAATGTAATCGCTCTTAGCCTATAAATAGGCCTCTCCTTGGTTTGACACCATTTACCACCAAGAACAGTAGTACTTTTGCATTTTGCTTCAATATAGTTTTTCTCTTCTATTTTCTTTGTTTATATGTTTATGCTCTTCACTATGAAGAGTGAGTAGTTTCCTTAGGTTCTGGAATCATGGAAAGTAGTTTTATGATAAACTTTCAATGATTCTATTTCTTTCTTTTTATGTAGTAAAGGAAATGCACTCACCTAAATTAACCTTATTGCCTTTCAAAAAAAAAAATATCATGTTATGATTGTTAGAACTTGGCTGACCAAGTTAGATTGGTTTAGGCACTATTATTGCCTTTCATTTGTTGATATTATCAAATAAGAAACAAAATTTGAAGTTGATAATGGAAGGATCGAAAGATCTTAGGAGCCATAATTGACTAGAATCGTAGGTAATCTTCTTATAAGTGAAAGCGAATCAAGATTGATGGAAATATAAGGTTATACACAAGGTTTGAAGCATGAGAATAACCCAAGACCTTTTGGGGTGCAAAAATGGGTATTCGGATTTAACGAGACAAGTTGACATAAATTGCCAAGAGAATATCATTTTGTGTTAGTGAGACACTTGCTTATATTACTAGAAATAAAGTAAGTAATACAAGTGAGAATACCTCATCCTTATGCATGCATTCTTGAAGCAAAATGAGGGAATAACGTTTGATGTGTTCGTCATAACAATTAAATCCAATGATTCCGAGGTTCCTTTTTATTATTGTATACAAAACCAAATATCCAATTACTTTTAATCATCTTGCATTCTTATATAAAAATACAAAAATATTTATTTTCTTTTGCATGTTAGGGAGAAAAAGGCTAATCTTGATGATCAAAAGTAACTGTGGGATCATTATTTTATTACGATGATAAAACCGTATAGTTGCAGTAGTATCAAATTTTTGACACCGTTACTAGAGACTTGTTGAAAACGGAGGTAATATTTTTTCCCCAATTCATTTAGTTTAACATTTTACTTCCCTTCTTTATTTCATATTTACCTATCTTCTAATTTTCTTTTTGTGAGCTGTTTTCTTGTTTGGATGCGAAGAACTCGAAGCCTTTGAGAAATTGTTAAACTATTTCTACTTCCATTAACAAACAAGAAAACAAATTAAAGTATTGAACTTGGATAAAAGTGATGCTTTAAAATGTTATGTTATTCCCAATGCTACATAACCATATTCTAGTATTATGGTCCGGAGGTGGAAGCTAACGATTTTGAAATGAACACTGGATTTTTATAGCATAGTGTGGGTGAGAACTGTTTTGCATTTAATTTCGATCCTAAGAAATGTAGTAATATTCTTGGTCAAATGATATCCATTCACCCAAAGGTCTTGGGTTTAAAAGTTTAGAAGATAATATTATAACAAAGTTTGACGAAATTGAAAAGATTTGAACAAAATGTCCCTGCCCTCCCTAGTTCACAAGAGCACCAAGATGTAGACTCCCTGAGAAGTGAAAAACAATTAGAAGATCCAAAGAATAAAGAAATGAAAAAGAGTGACGAGGAAGAGAATGTAAAAATCCAAGCATGTAAAAACCAAATAATAGAGATTAATAAATGTGAATATTTTTTGGATCAATTAATACACGTAAATGACAATCGTTTCCTTTGTACTTTTTTATATATGATAAAAAAAATAGGATATCTATTTTCCGAATGTACATCTTGGATGCTAAAATTAGCTCCAATACAAAATAGATTCCGTTGTCATTCATAATGAGTCCAAACTATTTTGTCAAAATAAAAATGAGTACAAAATATTCAATTTTTTTAAGTGATATTCTAATTTAATTGTTTCCTCACATTATTTTTCGAATGTTATTGACAAATGGAAGTGTTGCATGTTCAGCTAAATTAAACAAATAAGATTCTTTAGCTAATATATCCGAAAGCGGCACATCACATTAAGTTATTAATTTGTTTACCACTTCAAAAAATGACCATTTCCAAACTCTATGTACAAATTCAACATAAATAGGTCTTAATACGATACCAATATTCATCCAACAATACCACAATTGCTAGTACAAATTCCTGTCTCCAAACTCTACTGCAGCTTTTAAGTTTAAAGTTTTTTTATCATTTGGCTAATTTCTCATTCTTGCTGTCTGTTTTAGCTCTTTCAGTTTCAGCTGTCTTTGCAGCTTATGCTAGTAGTACTCTCCAAGATTTTTGCGTGACAAACCCAATAGGCCAAGGTATAATTAGCAAACACACACACACATATATATACACACGTCCCACAAATCAACAACAATAACCTAATTTTCATTTTGTTTTTTAAATCTAAAATTTCATAGTTTTGCAACTCCATATAAATATTTTCATTGAGTACTCAGTGTTTCATATTGAGGTTGACATATAAATTGTGGTTACCAAGTTGAAATTCATAAATTATGATTTGTATGTACCGTCGGTGTAAAATTTGAACTTCCTTTTATTATAAAGTGAGAAGTGGTAGAGCACACTTTTTGTTATAAGCTGAAATTTAAACCAGTCCCATTAATTTATATGGCTCACATCACATTAATTTTCTTATGTGGTAGAACATATTTTCATAGTAATGAGATCCAACATAAATATCAATCAATAATAAAAAATGTTGAAAAGAGATTTTGTGAATAAGTTGGTTATTACTATTAGAACTTCACAAGTAAATTTTATAAACAAGATTCTAACACTTTTCTCCGTTTGATTAACTATGGCAATATTAGGGAATTTGGTATGCAAGGATCCAAAACTTGTTGAGGCAAATGACTTCTTCTTTAGTGGCCTTCACATAGCAGGCAACACTACTAATGCTGTTGGGTCTAGAGTAACTCCAGTCTTTGCATCTCAGCTACCAGGATTGAACACACTAGGGATCTCAATGGCTCGTGTCGATATAGCACCATGGGGCGTTAACCCTCCTCACTCACATCCTCGTGCTACTGAAATATTCACTGTTCTTGAAGGCACATTGGAAGTTGGATTCATCACTTCAAATCCAGAAAACCGCCACTTTCGTAAAGTTCTACATAAGGGAGATGTGTTTGTGTTTCCCATAGGTCTCATTCACTATCAAAGAAATATTGGAAATTGTAATGTTGTTGCCATTGCTGCTCTTAGTAGTCAGAATCCAGGAGCTATCACTATTGGCAATGCAGTGTTTGGGGCTACACCGGAGATAGCTAGTGAAGTGCTCGTTAAGGCTTTTCAATTGGACAAAACTACCATCAATTATTTGCAGTCGAAGTTTTAGAATATTCTGAGGGAGTTCATTTATATTGCTTACTCTAGTTTTACACTTTGTTTCATTATAAATTTGTTGGTCTTCCTTATTTCCTATGGTACTTTAGTATCATCCATTTGATTCGTTCCTAGAAGTGTGTATCATTCTATTCTTTTTGTTTTTCCTGTAAAATTGATTAAAGATTTGAAACATTTCCCTTTTTTAATGTTGTTCTCAATTTCAGTTTTTGTTGTTGTCTCTTTCCATGTATCGATTATTTCATTTCACCGTTCCTTCCTCTAAATACCAAAATAATTCCAAAACTTGAATTGATTTTTTTTGTTCATATTTACATGCCATAAACTATGAAGCGCGAGCACGTACTAAGAGTGTGGCTGCAATGTGTTTATACTTAAATATTTTTAACAGTTTTCTTTTTTTTAGATTTAGATTTAAAATAATTATCATTAAAGATATCAGTAAGGTTTATATATGAAACTTTGTTAGAATATTTTTAGGATTTGTTAGTTTGTTCCTTATTTAAAGATCAAGATATGTACATATTTTTTTGAATATACAATTTAACTCTATATATAGCCATGGATAAAAAAATAAGAATGAGACTTCTTGATATATAATATATCTCATATAATTTTCACAAATACACATCCATATAGACCTGTGAAGATGGAAGTCGAATCAAGCTTTTTAATGGCTGGTCCTCCCATCTTTGATGTGAAATGCTATGAACTTTGGGAGTGAAAATGGAGGCACACCTATATGCTCTAGATATTTGGAAAATGTGAAAGATTTATTGTTAGGTAAAAGTGTATTCTCATTATTCAATAAGGTTTAGTACAAGACTGCTATATATAGCCAACTGAGATACACAACAAAACTGAGTTACTTGTAAGCTAAGTAACTTCCAAAACTAACTTCTAACTGACTTGTAACAAACATATCCCAACAATCACTCTCCTAAACTGAACTTTATGACAGACAAATTCAGTTTACAGACATACATCATAGAAAATTAAGACATTTCACAGATGCCTAGCTTCTCCCTCAACTTGCAAAAGGTTTCCAGCTTCAAAGGCTTGGTCATGATATCTGCAATCTGTTCCTGAGTACTGCATTGTGTCATCTCAACTACTCCTTCTTTTGTAAGATCTCTAAGAAAGTGGTATCTCACATCTATATGTTTGCATCTCCCATGCATCACTGGATTTTTAGACAGTTTGATAGAGGAACTATTATCACACAGTATAATTGTGCACTCCTTATGTGATTCTTCAAGTTGTTCCAATATCCTTCTGAGCCAAACAACCTGACAAGCACAAGAAGCTGCAACTACAAACTCTACCTCTGTGGTGGACAAGGTGACAATGGGTTGCTTTTTTGAGGACCATGACACAGATCCTGAACTCACTTAAAGACATAACCTGAAGTACTTTTCCTATCATCAATCTCATGCATGCATAGTCTGAGTCTGACCATCCTTGCAGTTTAGAACTAGCTTTTCTCTCATACATGATTCCCATCATAGTTGTTCCCTTGAGGTACCTGATTATCCTCTTAGCAGCTGCAAGGTGATTCTCAGTTGGTCTTTCCATATATCTAGCAGTAAGACAAACTGAGAATGTAAGATCAGGTCTAGTAGCTAGAAAATACATTAAGCAGCCTATCATTTGCCTATACTGAGTAGAATCAATAGCTTTTCCCTTTTCATCTCTTGATAGCTTGCTTCCAAGAACTATAGGATTGCATACTTTGTTATACTTCTCCATACCAAATTTAGATAAAATTTCATTGGCATATTTCTGCTGGTGAATGAATATTCCACTCTCAAGTTGCTTGACTTTCACACCAAGTACCTCATCTTACCCAAATCTGTCATAGCAAATTCCACACCAAGAAAGTACCTCATCTTACCCAAATCTGTCATAGCAAATTTACTCTTCATAGAGTCTTTGAACTTTTCAAACATCACTTCATCATTTCTAGTGTAGATTAAATCATCTACATTCAAGCTTACTATAAGAATCTTCTCTCCAGTTTCTTGTTTTACAAACAATGTATGTTCATGAGGACATTTATCAAACTTCTGCTGGCAAAAATAAGATTCTATCTTACTGTACCATACCCTTGGAGCTTGCTTGAGGCCATACAAAGCTTTCTTCAACTTATACACTTTCCTTTTTTCTTTGTTCTAATAACCAAGAGGTTAATCTACATACACATCTTCTAAAAGCTCACCATGGAGGAAGGCACTTTTCACATCAAGTTGATAGACTTTCCAATCATTACTAGCAGCTACAGCAAGTATAGTTCTAATTGTGTCCCATCTTGCTACTGGAGCAAACACTTCATTATAGCCAATTCCATGTTGTTGAGAGTACCCTTTAGCTACCAGTCTGGCCTTGTGTTTTTCAACTTCTCCACTTTCATTATATTTTGTTTTATAAATCCATTTTACACCTATCTTCTTGCTTCCAGATGGTAAATCAGTTAGCTCCCATGTATCATTCTTTTCTATAACTTCAATTTCCTGATCCATAGATTTCTTCAAGAAGTTGAACTTTGCAGCTTCTTCATAGGTAACAAGATCTTCTCTATTGCTGAAGAAAGCCAAATTATGCAGATTGCTTTCTTCTTCTGCTTCTCTGCCAAAGACATAGTCCTTACTCCATACAGAAGGCTTTCTGATCCTATAAGATTCTTCTTCTTCATTGCTGGAATCAGACTGAATGTTCTCATCTGTATCATCACTACTTTCATCTGTTTCATCATTGTTGGCATTAACTTCTTCAATGTGAACTTCTGCATCTTCTTTTTCAATATTACTGTCCTTCTCATCAATTATATCAGCTTGCAAGGAAGGTTCCTTTTGCTTTTCATTCCAGTCCCATCCCTTTTCTTCTTCAAATACAACATCTTTGATGATTATTACCTTATTTTTAGAAGGATCAAAAAGCTTGTAGCCTTTTGATTCATTGCTGACTCCTAGGTGAACACATTTATTGCCTTTGGCATCCTTTGAGCATCAGGCACATGTACATATGCAACACATCCAAACACTCTAAAGTAGTGTACTGCAGGTTTCAAATCACTCCAGGCTTCTTCTGGAGTCATATCCTTCACAGATAGAGTAGGACTTCTGTTAAGAACATGAGTGGCCCATACAACAGCTTCAGGCCAAAAGATTTTTGGTACTTTTCTTGTAGATAACATGCTTCTTACCAAGGTCATCAGGGTTATATTCTTCCTTTATGATACTCCATTCTGATGTGGAATATAAGCAGTTGTAAGCTGTCTCTTTATGCCATTTATACTACAAAATTCATTGAATACAACAGATGTGAATTCACCACCTCTATCAGTTCTAAGCACCGAATCTGATAGTTAGACTCTTTTTCTACAAGAGCTTTGAATTTTCTAAATATATCAAATGCACTAGACTTGTCTTGTAATATATCAAATGCATTAGACTTGTCTTGTAATACCTGCTTCCTGCATTTGATGCTGGATTGATTGGCCCACAAATATATGAATGAATAAGTTCTAGCTTCTTAGTAGCTCTCCAAGATGCCACTTGTGGAGTAGTATTTTTGTGTTGCTTTCCTATTACACAATCTGAGCATTTTTGTCGCGTCGAATTTCGGATATCAAGCTATTGAGAAGCGTTGAATCACTAATTTTAAATCACGACTGAACTTTTAATTTTTCGGGGAGAAAAGGAAAAAAGTTCGAAATTACCTTTAAATAAGAGATTTTAGGTTCGAGAGTCGATTATGCGAGGGGAAGGTATTAGCACCCCTCACATCCGTTGTACTCAACGGGAACCTCTTAGTCGACTTAGGCTTAGAATGTTTTCAAAGTTTTGCTTGCGTGCTTGAATATATAAAAGGGAAAAAGAAAATATGATAAAAAGGGAAAAAAGAAAGTTTTTTATTAATGGGCTTGACAAGATGTGAATCCTGCTCCTACGTATCTCCCGGTAGACGGAGAATTCAAAGCGTACGTAGCTCTTTGGTAGAAAAAATTTGTATGTTGGTTGATTTTAATTAAAAAAAGATTTGATCGCGCCCGAGCGAAAAAGTTTTGCTTTAAAATACAAAACAAACATGGTCTACTATCGTTATGTTGATAGGTTAATAAAGACCGATAAAAAAGAGCCTTTCACCTACTACCGTTATGAGGGTAGCTTAAAAAAGGTAAGAAGGGTTTGATAAAAAGAGACGGATTCGCACTCGGGCGTGAAAAAAGTTTGAAAACGCACAAAGACGTAAAAGGTTTAAATGACAAAAAGACGGACGCACATTAAGGCGATGGTGTCATACCCCAATTTTTGACCTAAATTTCTTTGTTACTTGTCTTTTTTAGTTCGGAATTTTTCGTCGTCTCAGACGAAATTTCGACAGAGAGGTATTTTAAAATACCTCATTTTTTTTAATTTCGTCCGGGTCCGTCTTTTTGTTTATTTATTTTTATTTTTATTTTTATTTTTATTTTTATTTTTATTCTTTTAAATGTTTTATTGTTATTTTATTTAATACTATTATTTCTTTTTTAGTTGCCTTTTTAATTTTAGAGCTGACTTTTTTTTTTTAGAGAAGACTTTGTTTTCATTTTATTGTGTTTTAATTTGTAACTTATTTGTTTTATTGAGTGTTATTGCCATTTATTTTGTCAACCTATCCTTTATTGAGAATTATCATGGCAATTAGTATTTTTTAAAAGGGGAGCCATCAGGAACAAAAAGAGGGGGGATTGGAAACGCAACAGGGAATCATCAGAAACCAAAATTCCAACACAATTCAGAATTCAATCAAGCCACCAAAAATCATCACAGCCACTTACCAACCAAACACACACACTCCATACCCACTCCCTGTCGTACGGCCGGACCCCACATCCCTTCCCACAAACAACCACACGAACAAGCCAATTCAGAAAATCAAACCCAAAATCAGGACAACACAGCACAGCCACTACCTCCCTCAACACTCCCAAACCACCACCACACATCATCTCTCAGCCACCGTATACAATACACCACCAACCTAAAAGGGTCACAAACTCGAATCAACACCAGAACATCACACAATCCATTCGGCCAACACTACAACTGTCATCATAGAATCAAAACAACACCAAATCATAAATCCAAATCAAAAAGAAACAAGTGTCAAACCAAATTCAGACCACACGGCTAAACATTCACACGGTCAAAACCCTCCCAGACCACCCAATAACCAAAACGCGCAGCAACACTTCCTCCCTACGCCCTCTAACTCACGCACAGCCAAACCCAACCTCACCAACCGGCCGCGGCCACACCACTCAACAACCCTCAATACACGCGCGCCTCTCTCCACCCTTCTCACCAATACAAACCCTAGATTCGGCCAGGCTGTTTCTGAAGAGGAAGAGAGAACACAGAGAGAAGAAGAGAGGTAAAGGTTTTCTTTTTTTAGATCTAGGTTTTTTTGATTTTGTTGTAAAAAAAAATATAAGTGCATAAGAGAAAGTAGAGGGAGATCAGAGAGGAGTGAAGAGATGAAGGGGAGAAGAGAGAGAAAGAAGATTGGAAAATGAAAAAAAACCAGCTCCTTTGGCTATTTTATGTAAACCCTGAACCGGTTCGGTTCACTTGAAACGAACCGGTCTGATTTTCTTTCTCTTCTCCCTCAGCCCAGCTACAGCCCAGCGTGGCCCAGTATTCATCCTTTCCCTTTTCTTTTCTGATCACTTCCAGCACCCCCCCATTTACTCCCTGCACCCCCCTTCTTCTTTTAGTTCATTTTCATTTCATTTTTTTTTAGCATTTAGTTCTTTTAGTCTTTATTTATTTTCATGCATTCCATCGCCTTTATTTTTAACACATCATGCATTTTTATCTTTATTTTTATTTTTTTTTCTTTTATTTCATGCATTTCTCATTCTATTTTTATTCTTAGCATATTTACTTATATTTAGTGCATTTTTATTTCTTATTTATTTTTTTTAGCCATTTTTTAGAATGTATTTAGGACCGATGTAAATATAAATGAGAATTTGCACTGACACTCACTTTATTTATTTTTGCTTTATGTCTTTTATTTATTTTTATTTATTTCGCTTTACAAAAGGAAAAATCCAAAAAATATTAGGTTAGTTTATTTTCAAAAGGGTTTCGTGGTGATCCAACGTCACCACGGAAATTCCTCGCGTTTAGCTTTTAGTTTTATTTTCTTTTAATCCTAGGTCATTATTAACAAAAAAAAACAAAAACATGCAAATAATCAAAAATCAAAAAAATCTTTTCTTAATAAACCTTGATTTTCAATCAAGTGTCCCTTTTTTCTCTTTTATTTTCTTTAAAAAATCATTAATCCACTTTAATTACACTTTAATCATTTTCAAAATAAAAAACACAAACCAATCACATTTTGCCATTTGGCCTTTATTTTATCTTTTAAACTTTTTTTTAAAAAACCAATAAAAAACACAAAACAAATCAAACGGCATTTTTACCCCGAACTACGAGGTTTTGATCCCTCACGGGTACGTAGGCAGAGGACTCTGTCCTTCCAAATCATAAAAAATAAAAAATAAAACGTTTTTCTTTTTCCTCACTACTCAAATTCTTTCTCTTAAAATAAATAAGCAAGTTATAGCCCAAAATAAATAAATAAAATCAAGAGGTTCTCGTAGAGTACTACGAACGTTTAGGGTGCTAACACCTTCCCTAAACGTAACTAACCCCCGAACCCTTAATCTTTAAAATTGTGGTAATTTAGAACTTTTTTCCACTTTTCTTTTAAAAAAATTAAAAGTTCAGTCGTGAAATAAAATTAGTGAGTCAACGCTAATCAATAGCTTGATCTCCGAAAATCACCGCGACAGATGGTATTCGCACAAGGCGTAAAAGTTTGAATTGACCGCGAGGGCCAAGAAAAGTTTTAAAATGGTCACGGGGGACCAAAGAAATGTTAAGCGCGTTGGACGCGTCGAAAATGGAATGACGATTGCCCGAACGACGAGACATATGTCACGCATTCGTGCAATCGGGGTTTGGAGAGACATACGTCAAACCATTCCTTTTTCATTCAAGTCCTTGCTTCGTCGAAACTCAAAGAAATCTCAAAGGGACAAAACACTTGGTTAGAAACTTAGAGGAAAGTTGTAAAAAAGAATCACGAACAAATTCGTTGTTCGAGTTTATTGAAAATCATGAACATGGCTTGTTGCTTAAGTTATTGGAACTCAAGAACAAGTATTGTTCAAGTTTGGAATATGAACATATGCATAAGTTTGGAAAACGCACAAGTTCGGCTCAAGTTTGAGTTTGGTTTTAAAAGTGAGCAAGTTTGGCTCGAGTTCATGTTTTGATTGAAAATCATGAACAACGTTATTGTTCAAGTTTAGTTTTGAAAATAATGAACTTAGCTTATTGCTCAAGCTTGATTTTGAAAATTTAAGAACATAACTTGTTTTGCAAGTTACTCAAAATTAATAGCACAAACTTGTGAAATTTCCAATATCACGCAAAATTCTTGATATGGTTTGAATAAAAATGAGTTTTAACCCTCTTAGGTTCTGAATCAATGGTTAGAACCTCAAAAAATTTGGCCTTTGGAAGCCTGATTCATGTTCTGAGTTTTGCAGCCTTCGCAGAGAAACCAAAACTTGGCTTTGCGAAGTCAGATTCTGTCATGGTCGCACTGCGACCATGACTTTGCTCTGCGAAGTATGCGAAAAATTGAACTCAGAAGCTGCTTCTGAACAGAAGTTCAGAAGCTGCTCCTGAGCAAGCTTCAGAACCTAAAGAGGGTTAAAAAACTTTGCAAATTTGGAAGAAAAGGAGTATAACAACTCAGTTTTAGTGCCTTGCAACTTTGAGATTCCTCTTGAGTTTCAAAAGGGGTTTTTTGCACAAAAAGAGATTAAACAAACACAAATGATGCAAACAGCAAACAAAAATGAAAGATAAGACTTTAGAACACTTACAGAACTCCTAGCAATGCTTGTACAGGAGATAGGAAGTGGCTTGGTTGATTGTTTTTGCAAGGTTGGAATGTTAGAGGTTATGGATAACAAATAGCTCAAATGTTCCAATTGGTTTTTGAACTGTTTTCTCTACTCTCACAAGGCTGCAATGTAATGGTTTTTCAAGTGTAAGTAAGTGTATTCAGGTGTTTTCAATTGTGTGAATGGCTATGCATTGCATTTCCTTAAATAGGCAAAATGAGGATCAATTGCAATGATGGAAAATCTATAGAGTTCAGCTGATTTGTGTGCTAAAACCAGGCTATCTTACTTTGCATTTAATGCAAAAGTGAAAAGGGGACATTGCCTTGCAACCTTGGTCAAGAGATCAGCCAAATCCAGCCATTAATGCAGCTGATCTTGGATAGCAATGATGAGAAAAAATCTGAAAAACAGGGCAGCTTGCAATTGGGTGGTTCTTGGGATCAATCCTTGCAATCTTGGGAGGTCAAGCAAGGAAAACGTGTACTGCCATGTACAGAGGTTGGGGAAAACAAAAGGGAGCATGTGGGCTGGTGTGAGGAAGGAGAAAAACAGCTGAAAACAGGGCAAACCAAACAGCTTTTTTGCAAGTAAAACCAACTAAGTTTGAATGGTTTTGGGGGAGAAAGAAGGAAGAAAAGGGAACAAGCAGCTGGCTGGCAAGCTCAGGATTAATGACAGGTCAATTGGGAAGGATGAGGACTGACCAAGGGCAGCCCAATTGCTTGAGCACATGTAGGTTGGAAGAAAACCCTTCTTACCTCAACCTTTAATGTCACACATTTGATTCTTGCTTTGCTGCATTTAATCAGCCACAATTGGCAATAACAATAATAATAATAATGATAGAGAGTAATAACAATAGCTAAAATGAAAACAAAAGCAAGATAAATCACAGAATTAAAAATCTGCAGAAAATTCGCAGAGTTCGCAGTGCGAAGGTAACTTTGCTCTGCGAACTCCCTTTTTCTTTTTTTGTATTTTCTTTAAAATAAAACAAAATAAAAAATGAATAATAATAATAGTAATGGTAATGGTAATAATGCAAGCGATAATGGAAAAATAGTAATGATAACAATAATAAAGATAATAATAAAATGATGAAAAAGATAATATATTAGTAATTAAAATAATAAATAATAATAATAAATCATTAATAAAAAAAAGATAATAATAATAAATATTAAAAAACAAAAGCAATGGTATTAATAAGGATAATGATAATATTAATAATAATGATAGTAATGATGATGGTGATACATATTAATAGATAAAAATCTAAAAATGAAGATAAAATAATAAAAGGTAAAATAAAATAATAAAAAAATTGGAAATTATAATGGAATGATGAATAATAATATGAACAAAGAAAAATATGAGTCAAAAATTGGGGTATGACAATTTTCTACCAATTTCCTTCAATATTGGTAGCCCTTTCACCATTTCTTTCTTTGCAAGAGTACTTAGCCCCTTAAAATTGAGGAGAGCATATCTATGATGCCATAGATTTCTAACTTCTTCTTTACTAATTTTCAAACACATAGGCAGAATTACAGGGGCAATAATTACAAACATTCTATTTGATGACATCTGAGTGCTCATCACTAATCCTCTTTCAGCATGATATACTTTGCATGTATCTTTATGAAAAACTATAGTGAGATTCTTCTGCTGTAACTGACCAATGCTTAACAAATTATTTCTTAAACCTGGTACATAATACACATCAGTTATGACTTGTATATTACCCCAAATGCATAACTTCAGATTTCCTTTCCCCATTACAGGCATCTTAGAATCATCTCCAAGCTTTACTGATTCTTTAAAAGTATCATCGTAATCAAACAACCAGTCCTTTGTTCCAATCAATTGAAGTTACATCCCGAATCCAAGAGCCAAACTTCTTCTTTAGCAGTTGTGTTTGTCTTTTCTTATGTCATAAGCAATAATTCTTCAGAATCTTCAAATTTGGTGTAATTAGCATTTTCAACTTCCCAACTGGGAAATTCATTCTGATAGTGTCCTAGTTTGTGACACTTGTAACATTCAACAAACTCTCTTGTTTGTCTTCCTCTACCCCTTCCCCTGGCTCCATTACATCCTCTACCCCGCTTAGATCCTCTTCCAAAATTTGATATCTTCAAGACTTGTGCCTCATCTTTGTTCTTATGAGAGATCATTCTTGCTTCTTGAACACGCAAGATGCTTTGCAATTCATCAATAGAAAGAGGAATCTTAATGATGAAGAACGCAAAGAGAAACTGTTGTAATTAATTGTAACCAACAAACTAAGAAACTACGTTTTCTTGATTGAATCTCAGAGAGTTTTTGCCAAACTTTATACAGGTTCCTAAACGGAGCTCTAGATACTAATTGTTAGGTAAAAATATATTCTCATTATTCAATAAGGTTTGGTACAAGACTGCTATATATAGCCAACTGAGATACACAACTTAGTTACTTGTAACCTAAGTAACTTCCAAAACTAACTTCTAACTGACTTGTAACAAACATATCCCAACATTTACAATATTTCTTTGCTACCAGAAAATTCGACAGTGGCCCAATGAAAATTCATTAAGAAAGAAAAATCAAGAAGACAAATGCAAAAATATGTTTGTTTGCAAGTTTCTTACAATCGGTTTTAACTAGAATCATGACTCTCAAAATATCAAAAGACGAAACGTATTTGAAGAAGCATGCATGCGTTAAATTTAATGAGAGTTGAGTTAAATGTTTGTTTAAGATCACTTTGACAAAAGTGTTTCATGCATTGCAGACACAAGAGTAAAGGAGACTTATGATACAAGAAAGAAATGTGGAAGGTGTATATTTAATTATTTATCCAAATGAAAGAGAACCTATAATGAAAAAATAAAAACCCAAGAAAAATGAACCATTCCAAGATTCTGAAAAGAACGACCATAACTAAACCCTCACACATTGTTTGTTTTAAGTGATAGTGGAACGACCATAACTATAGTGGTAGTGATAGTAGAGAGGACTGAAAGTTTATGGAAAAGTGAGATTCCATCGTTTAGTTTACATGTCGGAGAGAAAAGAAAGTATAATTTTTTTGTGGACCCCATTGCCAAAAGCCTTTCCGTCTATATTGGGAAGAAAGCTGAGAAAGAACATCAAGTTTAGTAAAAGACCGAATAGCCCTTGTTTTGGAGCATTTTTTTGCATCAGTACCTGATCTTACATGATCAGAAATGGGCTGCCGGTGCAGTAGAAGGATTATATTTGTGAATGCTCGCTGTAGTTGGAACGGCGGGGGGCTGTGTACCTGCAGGCACTCCGACGCTCAAGTCAATATGAGTGTAGAGAGAGAGGTTAAGAGAGTAAGGAGAATCTAACCTTGGGGACTGCTCAGAGTCCCCGTTTTATAGAGGTGGGTGGTGCAGGAGCTGGTTTGTGTGCTAGCAAGTTTAGAAAGGATGTCTGCTCGGGCGTTATGCTCGCGGGGAACGTGTACCACTTCAACAGATTCAAACTCTTTCATTTTTGTTTGAACTAGCTGAATGTATCTCTCTATGCTTCACCCACTCTTGCTCATACACTGACTTCGGCGTCGGAGCACCTGCAGGTACAACACCCCCTTTTCCTCAACGGGGTTGCGGCAAACACATCCTCGGAGCATCGCCATCAACGGCCGGAGCACCCACTTCCGTTGATCCACCACCACTATGAGTATCCTTACCCTCCTCAGGTAAATTCTTCTGTTTGTTCTGAACAGTACCCAATTTTTGCATCAGTACCCAATTTTTGATTTATTATTATATGTTATATATATGTAATAAAATGTTATATTTTAAATGTGGGGTACTTGTGTCATTTAATAATTATATATGTTTCTTTTCTTTCACTTTCTTCTCACTTTAACTCATACCAAACAACCAAACGATCATCTTACTATCTATCATTCCTTTCCTTTAATTTTCTTTCTCTACTCGAACAAAGCATTAATCTTTTTTACCATGTTCTTATTGCAAGAAGGCCAATCACCAACAAAAAAAAAGATGTTGATGGAGACCGGACGGAAAATGTTAAAAGCAACAAACCCTTTAAACACTGGATTATTGACGGCGGTTGCACAAATCACTCAATAATTGTGGTTAAAAGGCACTCAGGTTTAATACTAATTTTCAATATTTTATATGTTTTCATAATTGACTAAAATATTCTAAGTGTTGTTCAGTTGTTGAAAAAGGCTACAAAGTGTTATTTGAACATAAAAACTACAAAGGAATTATCACAACTAAGATGAAAGGCAAGATATTTGTTTTATATTTCATGAATAATGAGCATATTATCGATGAAAAAGAGAAAAAGAACGGATCTGAATACGAAGAAGATCATGAAGATGCATGTGTTTTGAAGAAATTTCAATTTAAGGAGGAGAATAAAGATGTATGTAAGAAACCATATCTAAAACCAACACATTTTTTTCCTCACAATTTTGTTTGGCTCAATTTTTTTCCATAACATTAATTGAGGGGTTGAAATAAAGAAAAAACAGACAATTTTTTTCCCTATAGACATAAAGTCCAGAAAAGTGACCAAGAGGTCAAATTTTTCATTTTTTTACTGGAATGTTTAGGACGTTAAAATAAGGCCTCCCAAAAAACATAGATTTCTCCGACAAGACACAGATTAATTAGGAATTTTTAAAGCCCAAAAAACTTGAAAACCAAAACAAAGGAAACCTCGACCTAAAAATCGAATTTTGAGCTGATTTTCTGCAGAGGCCTCAATAAAAATACATAGAAAAAATCAACAAAGTTTCATATCATTTTGAATACGCATCAACTTATTTTGATTTTTCGACCAAACCGTGCAAAATCACAATTTTGTTTTGAGTAAGCATAACTCACAAGTCAAATTTCGTTTCCCGATTTTGAAAGCATGTTTAAAACATAATAAGAACCTACACCATAAAATTTTGGAGTTTTTAAATGAGGGACAAATTAATTATGAATTTTCATTCTTCCTACTTATGAATTTCTTAAAAGATTCATAATTAATTTGTCCCTCGTTTCAAAACTACAACATTTTAGGGTTGAGGTTCATATGATGGTCTAAACATATATGTTTGCAAAAAAAAAAATCATTAAAAAATCCGAACTCTAGATAATTTTTCTGAGACTTTATATCTAGAAGGGGAAATTTTTTAATTTTTTTCTTTATTTTAGTCCTTCAATTAATGTTAGCAAACAAAATATTTTTGAGACAAGAAAAAAATCGTGAATTTTTTTTGCCACATCATAAAAAAATCCACATGGCAGCAGCCACATGAAAAGATTCCCTGCCACATTAGCGCCTCCACTATGACTGGGTTGCTGGAGTATCAAAATAGGAAGAATTTCAAATTATATGGGTATAATTTGTGTTTTTATTTTAAAAGAGGCTATATCCAAACATCGCTAAATATATCACGTATAATTTCCTTAAATACATATATGATAATTTTTTAAAATTTGAATATGATACAACTTAGATACTTTAAAAAAAATTATACAGATATGGATAATACCTGGAAAGAAAGATGCATAAGTTATTCTTCGTTAATATACAATCAAAATGTTGATAATTTGCGATAGCTAATACTCGTCATCAAAACACAAATTATAGGTATTTGTCGGTCTAAATCATAATATATTTTAATTCTTATGTTGAGATATCAACAAAAGCGCAACAACCTTGTAGTCCTTTTATTTTTATTTTTTTGAAGGAAGAAAATGTTCCAAATACATGAAGGAGCATCATCTATGATGTGGGAGCTAGGATTTAATGGAGTTGCCTGAGCTTACTCGTGAGCGACTGCATTTACTTGCCTCCTATTGAACTCGACATGAAAGTTCTGAAATCTATTTTGTAACAATCGTTTACAAGCAAAAATTATACAACCAAACTCACTATTATCATCTACAGCTGAATTGTATTTATATATCTTTAGTTAGCTTTTTCAAAAATAAGTCTTGACTCTATACAATAACCAACATTTGAATAACATTTTTATTAGATTATTGTCTAATTCTAACTAATTCATAATCTTCTCCCTATTACCATCATTTATAATAACTTCTTAGTTTGTTTCATCAAAGAACAAATTTACCAATTCAAGAAGTTCAACACATCTTAAAGTGAATCATGTGTATATATATCCACTCATGTCCCACGACCTTGTATATTTTTTTATTAACTTCAGTTTGCTAGGGTACATTTGCATATGTTCGTGAAGTATCACATACATATATTGTAAAATATTAACCTTGGAATATATTTCATATAATTTCCGTAAATACATATGCGATAAATTATTGAAATTCAAGATACAATACAATTTAGATATTTTAATAAAAATTCATAAAAAAGTTATACAAATATTTATAACACGTGTGAAGAAAGATGCATTGGTCATTCTTTATTAATATACAATGAAAATGATCACAATTTGCAAAAGCTAATACTTGTGATCAAAACACAAATTGTAGATGTTTTTCTGTCTAAGGCAGAATATATTTTAATTCCTATATTGAGATATCAATAAAAGCGCAACACCCTGTAGTCATCTTATTTATATATCTAATGATTGGGGCCCAAAACCTTTTCGTTTCAATAATTTTTGGCTTCAAAACCGAAAATTCAAGAAAGTGGTGGAGGATGAGTGGGGAAGAGTTGGGAGGAGGGGTTGGATGGGGTTTGTGTTGAAATCTAAATTGAAGGGGTTGAAGACTTCTATCAAGGAGTGGAATAGAATTGAATATGGGGATGTGGATGTGAAGATGGATAAATTGAAGGAAGACATACGGGGGCTTGATGATAGGAGTGAGATTGGTTTGTTAACGGTTGAAGAGGTGGAATTGAGGAAAAGATTATTTGAGGATTTGTGGAGATTATTCAAAAGTAAGGATGCAATGGTTGCCCAAAGGTTGAGATCGAAATGGCTTAGGGAGGGTGATACTAATTCTAAGTATTTCCATAATTGCATTAAGGGGAGATCCTCGCGTAATTCCATTAAGGCTCTCAAAGTGGAGGGGGAGTGGGTGCAAATACTGAGATTAGAAAAGTGGTGGTGGATTATTTTAAGCGTCATGTGGAAGGTAGTGTGTGGAACCGGCCTAGGATGGAGGAGGTGCATTTTGATTCGATTAGTGTCGAGGACAATAGGGTGTTGATTGCCCCTTTCTCATTAGGGGAGATAGAGAAGGTGGTAAAGGAAAGTGATGGCGATAGAAGCCCGGTCCTGGATGGTTTTAATTTTGCTTTCTTCAAGCACTTTTGGTATTGTTGAATGAACAAAAGTAAGTATTAGTTTTTATATCGTTCCACAGGGATTAATGTGATATCATAAACCGTTCAACGTCGATTATCGTTTTAAGTTAGGGTTTATCCATTTTTTATACTACACTACTCAAACATTTTAAAAACATAATAAATAAATAGTAGAGAAATAGGACATAGAAGGTGTTAGGATTAACGTTCATCAATCAAACATCGTTTATATTCGATTGATTACAAATACGGATTCTAGCTTTTCTTATATATGACATTATTACGTATTGCTCAACAACATCATTGATTTCCCAAATGACGTCGTGAGATCGATTGTATCGTTTAATCGATGATTTCTCAATCTATTAAACGATTCAAAAGCTTTACGATCCAATACTATAATGTAATTATCAAAACCAAATCCCATTTCTAGAATTTCTTATCTTGATAGAAAATCATTCTAAACCTAGATTCAAAAGTCTTTTTCAACAACATTTAAATCAAACATAAGATTGAAAAGCAAGAAGAAATTCAATGGTATATAAAAATTGCTAGAATCATATATTGAATAACCAAAAGTTTACAACATGATTGATTGATTACCTATTAATCCCAACAAAGGAGATTAGTTGATCATTGTCATGACAACTGTTGCAAAATAAGAAAGGAAGATGAAGATATATGAGAGCTTGATGTCTCAAAGCTTCTTAAGATCTTCTTCAATCCAAATCAAATTGCTATTTGAAGTTTTCCTCCTTCTATGCCTAATCTCTCTCTCTCTTAGGAATAAGCTCTTAAATTTCGTGTGTAATTTCAGAGTGCAACCTAAGAGGGGGGGGGGGGGGGGGGGGGTGAATTAGGTTGTATGACTTTTAATGGATAATTTTTCTGGTTTATTGTGTTCTTGTAAATTTTTCCGGAATTTTGTATGAATGTATGAACGAATGCTTGGAAAAATAAAGAGTGTAGGGAAGAAGAAGATGGACACAAGGAATTTATAGTGGTTCCCCTACTGGTACTCCACTCCCCCACAACCCTGTGAGGAATTTACTATGTTAGAATCTTTGTTACAAGCAATCTCTCCCCAAGACCCCCTAACAATCTTTCTAACATACACAAGATAGCACCCCACTATCTTTCAACAATTCTCACCAACAATGGCAAGAAAACTTTACAACAATGTAATTGAAGAATAACAAATGTATGGCTGTATATTTTTATCAATATCACTCTTAAACAAATGGACTTAATGCTCAGAAAACTTTTTAATAAATGTTAAAGTGTGGACAAAGTTTTCCAAACAATTTGAATGAAAGTTTGAAAGCAAGTGATATTGAAAATTCACAATTGAGAATTTGAAAGTTATTGTCTTGTTTATTGCTTTGATTCTCAATTGAATTTATAGAGACCAAAAAGATGTTTATGAAGCAATGCTACTTTTCAAAAAGAAATAGTTGCCAATTAAATTTAAAAAGTAGCCGTTGTCACAAATATGAAATAGGCAACATATTCTTTTTTTTATGAATAGCCTTAAAAGAAAACCAGCCGTTTGACAATATTTGAGAAATAGCCGTTGGCTTTGATGTGCAAATTTCCATAATAAAAAATTGAATTATAAACAACAAATACCATATGTAAATCAACGACCATATAAATTTCATTTTCAAATTCATAATTGATTATGATAAAGTAA
Organism: Medicago ruthenica; assembly: GCA_018208015.1. Taxonomy (NCBI): domain Eukaryota; kingdom Viridiplantae; phylum Streptophyta; class Magnoliopsida; order Fabales; family Fabaceae; genus Medicago; species Medicago ruthenica. Next base: position 22,523,768 of record CM031372.1, read on the forward strand.
AATGCATGCTAAAATATATTTTTCAAAAATCAATTATAATTTTTCTCATAAAAAATATTTTCATGCAAAATCACATTTAAATAAAAAATCATTGTGAGTGTGTGATTTATTTTCAAGAAATTTTTAGGCGTTGCTTTATATGGCGACTTAGAAAAAAGTTTGTAATTATTTTCTGAGCATTCTAAGTTGTTCCATAAGTTAAGAATGATAAATCAAAAAATAATTTGTCATACTTACAAAGTGTATAACCAAGAAGCCTAGACACTAATCTTTATTCTTAATCTCCATCTTGTGCCTCCATAGTTTTTCTTCTTTTGTGATGTGAGTTTGTTATCATCAAAACCCAGCCAAAGTCACAAGGAAGGAAATCTTCTTCACAATCTCCCCCTTTTTGATGATGACAAACCATATCATGTTGACATTGATGTGCAAAGAAAGCTCCCCCTGTCTTGTATATCTCCCCCTTTGATTTGCAATTGGATAACCTGTAAAATGTCAAAGTACAAGCACATACCTACACTTTCTCCCCCTTTTGACATCATCAAAAAGAAGAAAGATCGGCAAAACAGATATCCAACCAAAAATATGCATACAAGACAAGTAATAATAATATAAAACTTAAAACAAAGTTATCCGAATCCAAACTTATCAAGTACCAGAAGCAATACAGAATTAGAAAAAAAAACAACTAGGAATGAAAATCAACTAAAAAGTCATGAGAAACAAAATAGAACAGAGAAAAACAACATGAAAAATACGGTTCACTTGAGCATCATGCTTAATCATAAAAATGCATATAATCCTATATATAAAAAATCATATAATTTGAAGAAATAGACACCTAAAATAAAAATAACATTTTTTTGCATGTACATATGTTAAATATCATTCTCATCCAAGATTCCCAATTCTCTTCTTATTTTAAAAAATTGTTCTTTTGCCAAAGGTTTTGTAAAAATATCCGCTAATTGAGAATGAGTATCCACAAAAGTAACTTCAACATCTCCTTTGAGAACATGATCTCTTAGGAAATGATGTCTAATGTCTATGTGTTTGGTCCTGGAATGCATGACTGGATTTTTAGTTAAATTAATTGCACTGGTGTTGTCACATCTTAAGGGAATGCATTCTAAATTTAAACCAAAATCACGTAATTGTTGTTTCAACCAAAGAACTTGTGCACAACAATTTCCTGCAGCAATATATTCTGCTTCTGCAGTACTCAAGGCTACACAAGCTTGCTTTTTACAAGACCAAGAAACTAATGCATTTCCCAAAATGTGACATGTACCACTAGTACTTTTTCTATCAGTCTTACATCCAGCATAATCAGAATCAGAATAACCAACCAATTCACATAGACTCCCTTTGGGATACCACAAACCAACATTGGGAGTGCCTTTTAAATATTTCATAATTCTTTTAACAGAAGAGAGATGAGATTCTTTTGGACAAGATTGAAATCTAGCACATAAACAAACACTAAACATAATATCTGGTCTACTTGCAGTAAGATAAAGGAGAGAGCCAATCATACCTCTATATTTTGTAATGTCTATTGGCTTACCAGATTCATCTTGATCTACATAAGTGCTAGAACTCATAGGTGTTGCAATCTCCTTGCAATTATCCATATCAAATCTTTTAAGAAGTTCTTTGCAATATTTTGATTGATTGATGAATATTCCATCCTTTGATTGCTTTATTTGTAGACCAAGGAAGTAATTAAGTTTTCCCATCATAGACATTTCAAATTCTCCTTGCATCATGTTAGAAAATTCTTTACACAACGATTCATTAGTAGCACCAAAAATGATATCATCAACATAGATTTGCACAAGCAAGGTATGATGATTAATTCTTTTTATAAAAAGAGTAGTATCAACTTTTCCTTTTTCAAAACCTTTTTCACAAAGAAAATTGCTTAATCTATCATACCATGCTCTTGGTGCTTGCTTTAGACCATAAAGTGCTTTCTTAAGCTTATATACATGAGAAGGATTTTTAAAATCTTCAAAACCTGGAGGTTGTTTAACATAAACTTCTTCATGTATATAACCATTTAAAAATGCACTTTTGACATCCATTTGATATAATTGAAAATCTAAGGAACATGCATATGCTAAAAGTAATCTTATGGCTTCTAATCTTGCCACAGGTGCAAATGTTTCATCAAAATCGATCCCTTCTTCTTGATTATAGCCTTGAGCAACTAATCTGGCCTTATTTCTTACAATAATACCATTTTCATCTAATTTATTTTTGAAAACCCATTTTGTACCAATGATATGTTTATCCAAAGGCCTAGGTACTAATTCCCAAACTTGATTTCTTTCAAATTGATTTAGTTCTTCTTGCATGGCTAAAATCCATTGATCATCACTTAAGGCTTCATCAATTTTAGAAGGTTCGATTTGTGAAACAAAAGCCATATTTAAACATGCATCTTGAAGATTAAGTCTAGTAGATACTCCCTTATTTATGTCACCAATGATGTTGTCAATTGGATGGTCTCTATGAATTCTCCATTCTTGTGGTAGATCATTATTTGTTTGCTCTTGTTGTGGCATTTCTTCTTCTTGGTGTGCATTGTTTTGTTTGTTCTGTTCATCTTCAATGTTGACTTCTTTTGGTGAACTATCTTCATCATCTTCATCAGAAAGAATAACTTTTTCCTCCTTGGAGGGGTTAGTTTCATCAAAAGAGACATGAACAGATTCTTCAATAGTAAGGGTTCTTTTATTGAAAATTCTATATGCCTTACTAGTGAGAGAATAACCAAGAAAGATACCCTCATCAGATTTTTCATCAAATTTACCAAGGTTATCTTTCCCATTGTTCAAAACAAAACATTTACAGCCAAAAATATGAAAATAAGCAATATTGGGTTTTCTACCCTTATAAAGTTCATATGGAGTTTTCTTTAAGATAGGTCTTACCAAAACACGGTTACTTACATAGCATGTTGTACTTACCGCATCTGCCCAAAAGTACTTAGGCAAATTTGTTTCACTCAACATGGTTCTTGCAAGTTCTTCAAGAGACCTGTTCTTCCTTTCAACAACACCATTTTGTTGTGGTGTTCTAGGTGCCGAGAAGTTGTGTGAAATTCCATGTTCATCACAAAACTCTTCAAAAAATGTATTTTGAAACTCTCCACCATGATCACTTCTAATAGATACAATCTTCAAGGATTTTTCATTTTGAACCAATTTTGCATACTTCTTGAAAGCTTTAAAAGCATCACTTTTATTTGCAAGAAATAAAGTCCACGTATATCTAGAGTAATCATCAACTATAACCAAGGCATAATAGTTTCCTCCAAAACTTCTAATTCTTGAAGGACCAAAAAGATCCATATGAATTAATTGAAGAGGCCTAGAAGTTGAGACTATATGCTTTGGTTTGAAAGAAACTTTTGTTTGTTTACCTTTTTGACAAGCATCACATAATTTGTCTTTAATAAACTTAATCTTAGGCAACCCAACAACAAGGTCATGCTTTATTAATTTATTCAAATGATCCATGTGAATGTGTGCAATTCTTTTATGCCATAACCATGCATCATTGTTGTTGTTTACCACAAGACATTTAAGCTTTAAAGACAAATCATCTAATGAAATCATGAAAATATTATTTATTCTTTTTCCAACAAGTTTGATTTCATGTGATGCTACATCTTCAACAAAACAAGAATCTTTATTGAAATTTACTCTAAAGCCTTTATCACATAATTGACTAATACTTAGTAAATTATGTTTTAGACCTTCAACATATAGCACATTATCAATAGTAGTATAGGGAGGCATACCAACTTTACCGATACCAAGAATCTTTCCTTTATTGTTGTCTCCATAGGTGACATATCCTTTTGATTTTAGGGTCAAACTTGAGAATCTTGATTTGTCTCCCGTCATATGTTTTGAACAACCACTATCAAGATACCACATGTTGGTTGAAGATTTCAACCCTCCCTACAAAACAGAAAGTTTAAGTCTTGTTAGGTACCCATTGTGATTTGGGTCCTTGTGGGTTAATACCTTTCCTTACCCAAATATATTCACCATAAGGAACACCAAAGTTTCTTATGTAGCATGTATTTGGAGTATGGCCTTTCATGTTGCAATAGAAACATGATAAATTTTGAACATGATATACACTAGAATTACTTCCATTGGAGACATTATTTCTAACCTTAGAATTTGTTTTCTTATAAGACTTGTTAGAATAATTTCTTCCATAAGAATTATTTCTAGTATTCATACTTTTAAGAGGAATTACAACATGCATTTTCTTTGGTTCCAAGTTGTTGGAAGTTGTGCCTGCTTTAACAAAGATTGTTTTACTTGTACTTGGTTTATCAAAATTTGAAAATCCAAGACCGGTTTTATTTTTTAAATCTCTTTGTTTGCTAAGAACATCTTCCAAACTATTGTGACCTTTTTCAAAATTTTTTATTACTTGATTTAATTTAATAATTTTTGTTTCATGTTCTTTACATTTATTACATGAAGAATTTTTGACCTTTTCTAAATCCACTTGTGCATCAAAAACTTTTCTTTCAAGTGAAACAATTAATTTCTTCTGTTTTACACAAGTTTTAGAAAGTTTACTACATTCTTCATATAATTCATCAAATGCATTTTGTAATTCATCATATGAAGGTTTAATATCAAGTTCAGAATCACTAACCTCTTGTTCATCATCAGAGTGATGAGATGCCATTAGTGCAAGATTTGCATACTCTTCATCCTCTGATTCAGAAGATGAACTTATGTCATTTTCTTCCCATGCAATGTAGGCCCTCCTTTGCTTGAATTCTTTCTTTCCTTTGTCACCATTTTTGTTTGTAAAAGATGGACAATTTGCTTTCATGTGACCTTCTTTCCCACATCCAAAACATGTAATGTTTTGGTTTGACGTAGAGCCCTCATTCTTCTTGAAAGATTTTCTTTTATTACCAAACTTGAAGGACTTGTCCTTTTTAAGAAATTTTTTAAAACTTTTTGCAAGAAGATTGATGGTCTCACCTTCATCAGAACTTTCTCCTTCATTTTGTTGTTTTGACTCAACTCTTAGAGCAATGCTTTTGTTCTTCTTCTCTTGCCCTTCATGCTTTTCCAATCTTCCAAGTTCCATTTCATGTTCTTGGAGTTTACCAAACAAAGCGGCAGAAGTCATTTTAGAAAGACTTTTCTTTTCTGATATTGCAGTCACCTTTGGTTGCCAAGCCCTTGTTAATGATCTAAGGACTTTGAGATTTAATTCATCATTTGTGAAAGTCTTTCCAAGAGCCATCAAGTGGTTTGTTAAGTGAGAGAATCTCTTTTGTAAATCAAGAATTGATTCACCGGGCTGCATTCTGAACAATTCATATTCTTGTGATAAAGTGTTCAGTTTTGATCTCTTCACTTCTTCTGTGCCTTCATGGGTTACTTCTAGAGTGTCCCAAATTTCTTTTGCAGTTTTGCATTGAGAAATTCGGAAGAACTCATCCATGCCAAGGGCTGAATGAAGCATGTTGATTGCCTTCTTGTCAAACAACAATTTTTTCTTATCATCATCAGTCCAAGATGTTTTTATTTTTACTTGGACAACATCATTCACAACCGTTGTAGGAATGAATGGACCATTCTCAACGACATTCCATATTTCTTCCCCTTGTGCTTCCAAGTATGCACGCATGCGAATTTTCCAGAAATCATAGTATTCACCAACAAAGCATGGAGGTTTGTTGCTACTACCACCATCTTTGAACACAATGTTTGAATTTGAAGCGGAAGCCATTTTTCTGGATCAAGGAGCAAATTACCTTAACTTGCTCTGATGCCAATTGTAATTTCAGAGTGCAACCTAAGAGGGGGGGGGGGGTGAATTAGGTTGTATGACTTTTAATGGATAATTTTTCTGGTTTATTGTGTTCTTGTAAATTTTTCCGGAATTTTGTATGAATGTATGAACGAATGCTTGGAAAAATAAAGAGTGTAGGGAAGAAGAAGATGGACACAAGGAATTTATAGTGGTTCCCCTACTGGTACTCCACTCCCCCACAACCCTGTGAGGAATTTACTATGTTAGAATCTTTGTTACAAGCAATCTCTCCCCAAGACCCCCTAACAATCTTTCTAACATACACAAGATAGCACCCCACTATCTTTCAACAATTCTCACCAACAATGGCAAGAAAACTTTACAACAATGTAATTGAAGAATAACAAATGTATGGCTGTATATTTTTATCAATATCACTCTTAAACAAATGGACTTAATGCTCAGAAAACTTTTTAATAAATGTTAAAGTGTGGACAAAGTTTTCCAAACAATTTGAATGAAAGTTTGAAAGCAAGTGATATTGAAAATTCACAATTGAGAATTTGAAAGTTATTGTCTTGTTTATTGCTTTGATTCTCAATTGAATTTATAGAGACCAAAAAGATGTTTATGAAGCAATGCTACTTTTCAAAAAGAAATAGTTGCCAATTAAATTTAAAAAGTAGCCGTTGTCACAAATATGAAATAGGCAACATATTCTTTTTTTTATGAATAGCCTTAAAAGAAAACCAGCCGTTTGACAATATTTGAGAAATAGCCGTTGGCTTTGATGTGCAAATTTCCATAATAAAAAATTGAATTATAAACAACAAATACCATATGTAAATCAACGACCATATAAATTTCATTTTCAAATTCATAATTGATTATGATAAAGTAAAATGCATGCTAAAATATATTTTTCAAAAATCAATTATAATTTTTCTCATAAAAAATATTTTCATGCAAAATCACATTTAAATAAAAAATCATTGTGAGTGTGTGATTTATTTTCAAGAAATTTTTAGGCGTTGCTTTATATGGCGACTTAGAAAAAAGTTTGTAATTATTTTCTGAGCATTCTAAGTTGTTCCATAAGTTAAGAATGATAAATCAAAAAATAATTTGTCATACTTACAAAGTGTATAACCAAGAAGCCTAGACACTAATCTTTATTCTTAATCTCCATCTTGTGCCTCCATAGTTTTTCTTCTTTTGTGATGTGAGTTTGTTATCATCAAAACCCAGCCAAAGTCACAAGGAAGGAAATCTTCTTCACAATCTCCCCCTTTTTGATGATGACAAACCATATCATGTTGACATTGATGTGCAAAGAAAGCTCCCCCTGTCTTGTATATCTCCCCCTTTGATTTGCAATTGGATAACCTGTAAAATGTCAAAGTACAAGCACATACCTACACTTTCTCCCCCTTTTGACATCATCAAAAAGAAGAAAGATCGGCAAAACAGATATCCAACCAAAAATATGCATACAAGACAAGTAATAATAATATAAAACTTAAAACAAAGTTATCCGAATCCAAACTTATCAAGTACCAGAAGCAATACATAATTAGAAAAAAAAACAACTAGGAATGAAAATCAACTAAAAAGTCATGAGAAACAAAATAGAACAGAGAAAAACAACATGAAAAATACGGTTCACTTGAGCATCATGCTTAATCATAAAAATGCATATAATCCTATATATAAAAAATCATATAATTTGAAGAAATAGACACCTAAAATAAAAATAACATTTTTTTGCATGTACATATGTTAAATATCATTCTCATCCAAGATTCCCAATTCTCTTCTTATTTTAAAAAATTGTTCTTTTGCCAAAGGTTTTGTAAAAATATCCGCTAATTGAGAATGAGTATCCACAAAAGTAACTTCAACATCTCCTTTGAGAACATGATCTCTTAGGAAATGATGTCTAATGTCTATGTGTTTGGTCCTGGAATGCATGACTGGATTTTTAGTTAAATTAATTGCACTGGTGTTGTCACATCTTAAGGGAATGCATTCTAAATTTAAACCAAAATCACGTAATTGTTGTTTCAACCAAAGAACTTGTGCACAACAATTTCCTGCAGCAATATATTCTGCTTCTGCAGTACTCAAGGCTACACAAGCTTGCTTTTTACAAGACCAAGAAACTAATGCATTTCCCAAAATGTGACATGTACCACTAGTACTTTTTCTATCAGTCTTACATCCAGCATAATCAGAATCAGAATAACCAACCAATTCACATAGACTCCCTTTGGGATACCACAAACCAACATTGGGAGTGCCTTTTAAATATTTCATAATTCTTTTAACAGAAGAGAGATGAGATTCTTTTGGACAAGATTGAAATCTAGCACATAAACAAACACTAAACATAATATCTGGTCTACTTGCAGTAAGATAAAGGAGAGAGCCAATCATACCTCTATATTTTGTAATGTCTATTGGCTTACCAGATTCATCTTGATCTACATAAGTGCTAGAACTCATAGGTGTTGCAATCTCCTTGCAATTATCCATATCAAATCTTTTAAGAAGTTCTTTGCAATATTTTGATTGATTGATGAATATTCCATCCTTTGATTGCTTTATTTGTAGACCAAGGAAGTAATTAAGTTTTCCCATCATAGACATTTCAAATTCTCCTTGCATCATGTTAGAAAATTCTTTACACAACGATTCATTAGTAGCACCAAAAATGATATCATCAACATAGATTTGCACAAGCAAGGTATGATGATTAATTCTTTTTATAAAAAGAGTAGTATCAACTTTTCCTTTTTCAAAACCTTTTTCACAAAGAAAATTGCTTAATCTATCATACCATGCTCTTGGTGCTTGCTTTAGACCATAAAGTGCTTTCTTAAGCTTATATACATGAGAAGGATTTTTAAAATCTTCAAAACCTGGAGGTTGTTTAACAAGCTTCCCCTGTTCCAGAAAATCCCTGCCTCACTTCGCCAACCTTTCGCTGTAGGATCGCTAGGCGAAAATTCTCTGTCTCACTTCGCTCAGCAGTCGCCACAATATCGCTAGGCGATAATTCTCTGCCTGGTTTCGCTCAGCAGTCGCCCTAGGATCGCTAGGCGATTGTCTTCATGCTTCTCTTCAATAATTCTTTTGATGTTCAGGTCCTGGCTTGCTTTTTCCTACACAAATGGGGAAGAATGAGATATACAAAGAATAATTGGCATTTATTCATAAATTCCATGCTTTTCCTAAGATAACTTGCACAACAAGTAATTAAAAGGCATTATAAAAGACATGGATTTATTCATAATTTGCCACTTATCAGGTATCTTGTAAAGAATGAAATTAGGATCTTTTTCGATCAATTCCATGGGAATGCGGTGTTAACTAGAGGTTTGTTGTAGTACTTTGTGACATTAATCCCAAAGGTTAAGTGCCCGAGTAGTGTGAAGGATTTTAGACCTAATTCCCTTTTGGGAAGTCTTTATAAGTTGCTTGCTAAGGTCCTTGTTGCGCTACTTCCCAGTCGGCATTCCTTAAAGGTAGACATTTGGTGGAGGGAGTCTTGATTGTTAATGAGGTGGTGGATCTAGCTAAAAGAAGAAAAAGAGAATGCTTTATTCTTAAAGAGGATTTTGAAAAGGCATATGACTCGGTGGAATGGTTTTTTTTGGAGTATATGTTGAATAGGTGTGGCTTTTGTTGTAAATGGAGAGCTTGGATGAAGGCGTGTGTGTTCGGTGGGTGCATGTCAATTCTAGTGAATGAGTGTCCAACGGAGGAGATTAATATCCAAAGGGGCTTAAAACAAGGGGATCCCTTATCCCCATTTCTTTTTCTCCTAGTGGCGGAGGGATTTAGTGGTTTGATGAGGAATGCGGTGGAGCGGAATATGTTCAAAGGCTTTGAAGTCAAAAGGGGTGGTGTAACTCTCTCACATCTTCAATATACGGATGATACGATTTGTATTGTGGACTTTGAAAGCGTTGTTGAGAGGGTTTGAAATGGTATCGGGTCTATAGGTGAATTTTCATAAAAGTTGCTTGATTGGTGTGAATGTAGCTCCGGAATTTATGGATATGGCGTGTTCCTTCTTAAATTACCGGAAAGGGGTCTTGCCTTTTATGTACTTGGGACTTCCGGTGGGTGCTAATCCTAGGAAAGTGGAAACTTGGGAACCTTTGGTGGAGCAATTAAAAAGAAGGCTTCTCTCTTGGGGTAATAAGTACATTAGTTTGGGAGGGCGCATTGTTCTTCTTAATTCGGTCCTTAACTCAATTCCTATTTTTTATCTTTCTTTGATGAAATTGTCAACGAAGGTGGTGAAGTCGATTGTGAAATCCAAAGGAATTTTCTTTGGGGAAGGGGAATGTGAAGTAGGAGGTTATGTTGGGTGAAGTGGAGACAAGTTTGTCAACCAAGGAAAAAGGGAGGTTTGGGGGGGGGGGGGGGGACATTAAGCTAGTAAACCTTAGTCTCCTTGCTAAGTGGAGATGGAGGCTTCTTAATGATAATGGCTCTTTATGGAAGAGGGTGCTTGAGGATAAATATGGGGAGAAAGTGGGGAGCTTGGGTGTTAGAAGTGGTGGCACTTGGCGGAGACTTGCTTCAAATTGGTGGAAGGATTTGATGACTTTGGATGGCAATAGTGGTGAACCTTGGTTCAAAACAAAGGTGATAAGAAAGATTGGAAATGGTATGGCTCCTAGTTTTTGGAATGATAGTTGGATGGCCGAAGGGGTGCTTTGTGAACTTTTTCCGAGACTTTTCAATATTTCGACTCAAAAGAATATTATGGTGGGAGAGTTGTGGAATAGGAGCGAGGATGGGAGGAATTGGGAGTTTACTTGGCGTAGAGAACTTTTTATGTGGGAAAGGGTGATACTTCAAAATTTGTTTCTTTTGTTGGAAGGAGTGATGATAGGGGAGGGTGAGGATGTTTGGAGGTGGCGTCCGGGAGTAGATGGTGATTTTACGGTTAATTCTTGCTATAAGTTGCATGAGGGGTTGTGGTTGGTGGAGGGGGATATTGATAGTATTGAAGAGGTGGTGTTTGATTATCTTTGGAAGAGTCGAGTACCAACGAAAGTGTTGGCATTTGTTTGGGCAACACTCATTAATCGAATTCCAACTAGAGTGAATTTAGCAAATAGAGGTATTTTGGAAGCGGAAAATTCTAGAAGTTGTGTTTTTTGTGGGTTGAGGGAGGAACGGGGGTTCACCTCTTCTTGCATTGCGATGAGATCCAAAGGGTTTGGAAAAAGCTTATGTCTTGGCTCCAATGTTATTTTATCGTGCCTAATAACCTTTTTGTGCACTTGGAGTGTTGGTCGAATGAGGTGTCTTCTAAAAAGCTTAGACAAGGTTTTTGGTTAATTTGGTATGCTACCTTGTGGGTGATTTGGAAGGTGAGGAACGACATTATTTTTAATAATGGTACTTTTGAGGTTGATGTGGTGGTGGATAATATTAAGGTTCTCTCGTGGATTTGGAGCTTGAATAAGCTAAAAATCGTCTCAAGCTTATATTACGAATGGTGTTGGAACCCTCGCGAATGCTTAGTTCGATAGGGATGTGGTGCTTTCTGTCTTTCTGTTTTTATCGGAGCGTTTTTCGCGGGACTTTGAGGCAGGACAGGCTTCTGGCGGCTGATGCTGCTGGTGGTTATTGGCTTTGCTACTGTTTTTCCTTTTCTTATTGCTCTAGGCAGCTGTGAGCTTGGTATGGGGAGTTTATTTACTTGTTTTGTTTAAGTCCCTGTAATGCCTAGCGCTGGGGCAGCTGTATGTTTGCTGTTGGCGGCAATCCCCTTTTCTCAAGGGATTGTTAACTTCAATATATTTGGCAGTTCAAAAAAAAAAAAAAATCTTATTTATATATCTTTAGTTAGCTTTTTAAAAAAAAAAATCAAAAGCTTCATTAAAAGAACTCAAAATAAATCTTGACTCTATACAATAACCAACATTTGAATAACGTTTTTATTAAACTATTGTCTAATTCTAACTAATTCATAATCTTCTCCCATATTACCATCATTAATAACTTCCTAGTTTGTTTCATCAAAGAACAACTTTACCAATTCAAGAAGTTCAACACATCTTAAAGTGAATCATGTGTATATATATCCACTTATGTCCCACACCCTTGTATATTTTTTTATTAGCTTCATTTTCTTAAGGTACATTTGCATATATTCGTAAAGTATTTCATACATATACTGTAAAAAAATTTGAAAATAAAAAACATTTAAAATATTTATCCAATATTTATGAAGTATCAATATTCCGTATCCAATACAAATACCTATACAATTTTAGAGTAATCAGGCTTCATAACTAATAAAACTATAACAAGGGAAATAATGTTGTAAGATACGTTGAATACACTTCTACAGATTGGTTAAACAGATATTTTTTTTCACATAAAAAATATTCATGCATGGAGTAAAACTGATGTTAAGTAAAATAAAAATAAAAGTAAATCTTAGATGTAAAGATGAAGTCTGCTAGTGCTTAACAAAAATTGAAGAAGTTCCTGTATTGAGTGAAATTGGAAATTGCTGTTCTTCCTGTAAGATATATATAGCCCTTGACTAGGCAATAGTAACCAAGTAATTTGGGGAATATGTGTCCAATGAGAGTAACATTTATGAAATGTTTCAAACAAACAAACAAACTAATGCAATTGAGTCCAAAGAAATTTGCACTGAAACTTCCACATGCATCAAATAGTATTTTATTGTAATCAAAACAAAATAATACATCCCTTAAAAAGAACCAAAATAGTGCCTATTTTATTATATCCCTTTCGGATACCAACATTAGCTCCAATGCAAAATAGATACCATTGCCATGCATTAGAAGTCCAAATTACTCTTATTTTAATGTTCACTCACATTTATTTTTTCCGAATACTCTTGACAAATGGAAGTGTTGGATGTCGATCATGATCAGCTAGATTAATCAATTAAGATTATTTATTTAGTCAAGGACTAACCGAATGACCATTTCAAAAGATGACCATTTCAGTTTTCAGTTAGGACGGCATATTTGTGCTTTTAAATTTCATATAAATATGCCTTAATACAAACCAATATTCATCCACCAATACCACACTTCATAGCACAAATTCCTATCTTAAAATTATTCTAGGGCTTGCAAGTTTCGAGTTTCAAAGTTCTTATCAAATGGCTAATCTCTCATTCTTGCTGCCTGTTTTAGCTCTTTCATTTTTAGTTGTCTTTGCAGCTGATGCTACTACTCTCCAAGATTTTTGCGTGACAAACCCAATAGGCCAAGGTATATGATTTACAAGTACACATATATGACTATCTTTTTACTAGTTAACAACAATCAACTAATTCACATTTTGTTCTTGAATCTAAAATTCTTTCAACACCAAAATATTTTCACCGAGTAGTCAGCATTTTCATCTAAAATGTGGTTAATAAATTGAAATCATAAACTATGATATGTATGCACCGTTAATGTAAAATTTGATCAATTTCCTCCCTTCTATTATAAAGTGGGAACTGGGAAGTGCTAGGGCAACACATCCAAACACACTTTTTTATTAGAAGCTGAAATTTAAACGAATCCCACTAAATTATACGTAGCTCACATTACTTTGCCTGTGGTAGAGCCCATTTTCAAAGATCCAAATAAATTTCCACCAGCATTAAAAAGTGTTGAAAGGATATTTTGTGACTAAGTTTGTTTTTAGAACTCATAAATTTAGTTTACAAGATTCTAACACTTTTGCGCGTTTGATCAATTATGGAATTGTTAGGGAATTCGGCATGCAAGGATCCAAAACTTGTTGAGGCAAATGACTTCTTCTTTAGTGGCCTTCACATAGCAGGCAACACTACTAATGCTGTTGGGTCTAGAGTAACTCCAGTCTTTGCATCTCAGCTACCAGGATTGAACACACTAGGGATCTCAATGGCTCGTGTCGATATAGCACCATGGGGCGTTAACCCTCCTCACTCACATCCTCGTGCTACTGAAATATTCACTGTTCTTGAAGGCACATTGGAAGTTGGATTCATCACTTCAAATCCAGAAAACCGCCACTTTCGTAAAGTTCTACATAAGGGAGATGTGTTTGTGTTTCCCATAGGTCTCATTCACTATCAAAGAAATATTGGATATGGCAATGTTGTTGCCATTGCTGCTCTTAGTAGCCAGAATCCGGGGGCTATAACTATTGGCAATGCAGTGTTTGGGGCTACACCTGAGATAGCTAGTGAAGTGCTCATTAAGGCTTTTCAGCTGGACAAGAATGCCATCAACTATTTGCAGTCAAAGTTTTAGAATCATGACAGAAAATTAATTACACTTCTTACTCTTGTTTTACACTTTGCTCAGCTTGTTTAATGATTTGGGGTGTATTTGATATCTTTTTTTTTTTTATGTATGTTTCATTATTTGTTAGTCTTCCATATTTTCCATGGTATTTTACTATCTCTCTTTTTGAGCTTTGTGTTAAGTGGTTTGGCATGTTAATTAATGTATTTGGTTATTGAATTTTGTATTTTTTGTATAATAAGGATTTGAATATGAGAGTGAAAATTTGAGATTATACAAACTACAAATGAGTAAATAAAATTTTCCTTCCCTAAACAAAAGTATATATTTTCTATTTGATATCGTATGTTACTTTTATTTTTTATTTTTTTTGAGGTTGATATTGTATGTTACTTATTAATTGACTCTGGTGTGACTCAAATCTGATATTTTGAGCTATAAACAAACATTCAGATTCGATACCACACACAATTGTTTTATCTGAAACGTTTAGTCAAATTTTATTGCTATTTTAAGCCTTCAGATTCAATACCACACAATTCGATACTTTCTTCTATATATACCTTATTTCTCCTTGAGTGAAATTTTGTTAAAGCTACAAGAACAAGGAAGGAAATATTTGAATTTGGCTCAGCATTTTTTAACTTTTTTTGGTGATGTTTGACTCAGTTTTTTTAATTGACTCATGGATCTATAATTTTTCTAGAGGAGTGTTAATGACACTCTCTTTTTTACGCTCTCTCTAACACTTATGTTTCGTAATGGATATGGATATGAAAGGCACCTTTACAATGTGTTGGAGATGGATATGAAAGTAACCTTTAAAATTGAGCAAAGTATGTTCAACGGTAATTAACTGCGGATGAGTTTGTTTATGCGTTCCTGTGTATGGCAGGTCTGGAACAGCAATTAATTACTATTTGGGAGAGAACGGTAATTATTGTCGTTGAGGTATTTTGGTCGGTTTGAGGTGCCTATGAGCAAACACTAGGTACCTCGAGAGCAATTCTTAAGCTTAACCTTCTTCCTTTCCTGTAACTTTTAGAATCCATAAGCAAAGTCCAATTAATATTAGTGATGAATCTTGCAACTAAATTTAGAAAGGACATCAAGATATATCATACCATAGTTTTGGCTATTCAACTTTGCCTACATAATACACAAATCAATAATCACTCAAGGATTCATAGCAAAACAAGATTTTATCTAATTAATTGTACAATTTTTTTCTCTTCCAATCTTAATTTTCCAAATGCATCTCTTCATTTATTAATTAAGAGCAATAATTTTCCATTTGCTTATGTCAACAGCAACTCATTCTGTATTGTACTGTACACAGCCTATATATATATATATATATATATATATATATATATATATATATATATATATATATAGTTTCAAGAAAACTGCAAGCAACAATGAATATGATATCAGTGTAATATGATTGATAATGTTTGATATATATTAATATGAGATGTTTTTTCATATATGCTTTTATTCGTTATAACAAATAGTCAAATAAGAGCTAGCATTTAGAAGTATATGTGTATTGATTTGTATATCAATTCATCATCAATTTTACATTTTACCAAATGAACTAATTGCTGGAAATCAATTATGAAAATGATTATGAAAATGAACGTCTAAATTCAAAGAGAAAGAGTTATCAAGTCCAAAAATAATAAGGTAAGATAGTAATTATAAGAAAAATATGTTTATGTTTTATTTCACGTATACAATTGTGAGTAAATAACCTTAGGCTGTTAAACAACCATATCATCCAACTTATTTGATGATTGGATATACTTTATTTCTATAAATAGAAGCAGAAAAATTCTCTTCATTTGTTAAACAGCGAAATTATCTCCTGCAAACAACTCCTTCTCCATCAACACCACTTGTGCAACTCATGCTAGGGAGCATAAGATCTTCCACCATGGCAATGTCATTGTTGGATCCAACGTTACCAACAAACCGAGTCACAGAACAATCTGGAGAGAACAAGCTTGACGTTTCATACTCTTTGCCACCTCCCATTATTGGCATTTTTGCTCCAATATTCACACGACTCACATAGTTAGGTTTATATGTTTGGCCCAACACACCACTCACTTCATTGCTCAAAGACAAGAATTTGAACCCTAAATCAAGATGAGCAAAACAATCATCTTTTGTGATACCATAATTGTGAATCCTCGAGTCTTCTTCGGTTATAGGGACAACCTTAGCAGTTATCCTAAAATTTCCTTCAACTTCAACAATGATGTTGTTTGTAGAAGTTTCCCGAACAAAGGACACGCCAGATGATTCCCATTTCGCACCTTCTGATTCGTGAAGGGTGATGGGTTCGCCGTCAAAGGAGAGGGCAAGACGATCCACAGAGTCATCCCATGTTGCTGTTTTTTGGGCTCCAAGGAAAAGTTGGTGATTGTCAAAGAGAATAACAATGGATTGGACCCATGTGAAGTCTCTTTTCATGTTCTCATTTCTTCTACCTATGAAGTGAGCATTGATGTGGAGGTTGTTATCAGAAACAAGGCAGAAGTTGTTGTCTTTCTTGCCATGGAAGTAAAAAGTGATTCCATCACCACCAATGAAACGAGGATCTTGGCAAACAGATCCTGGTTTGTCACACTCTGCAATTCATTGTGTTCAACATAAAATTATTTAAGTTTTTTATTTACTTTAATATGCTCTTTGATATAAGAAATAAAAAAAAAAATGAAATTTGTCTCTAGTTTTTGTCTATAATTCAACTTTATCTAGTTATAAATATTAATAAATCATTATTGTCTAATAAGTCATTGCATTCATGCAAAAATTGACATAATTGATTCCAAGTTTAACGCAAGGCAAGACCCTTCAATGCAAATTTTGAGATGTAAAAAAATATATAAAGACTTACTACAAATTGGTTTGCAAGTGTTGCAGTCAACCTCACATCCACCTCGGCATGCATTAGGACAGACATGTTCCATGTTGTAACATTTTGGGTAGTTCTTGTTCCCACATCTAGCAGTTTTGTGTGAGGCTGAAGAAGAAGATGAAGAGGAGGAAGAAGAAGAAGAAGAGGAAGAGGAAGATGAAGGTGTAGATGATGAAGATGGCGGTGGGTTATGTGGTGTAGAAGGGCTGTTAGGTGATGAAGAGGAAGAGGAAGTTGCTGAAGAGGAAGAAGAAGCAGAAGAGGATGAAGAGGAAGATGAATTAGAGGAAGAAGAAGATGGTGTAGAGGATGAAGGTGGTGAACTTTGTGGTGTAGAAGGGCTTTGAGGTGATGACGATGAAGAAGAAGAAGAAGAAGAAGAGGAAGATGAAGATGAAGATGAAGATGAAGAAGAAGAAGATGAAGAGGAAGATGAATTAGATGAAGATGGTGTAGACGATGAGGGTGGTGGGGTTTTCGGTGTAGAAGGGCTTTTAGGTGATGAAGAGGTGGAAGAAGAAGATGACGATGATGAAGAGGAAGAAGAAGAGGATGAAGATGGTGTAGAAGATGAATTGTGTTGGTTCTGTGGTGTATGAGAGCTATTAGGTGATGAAGAAGAAGAGGAGGATGATGAGGATGAAGAAGATGAGGATGAAGGTGAGTTATGGGGTGTAGAAGGGGTAGGGTAATCATGTGAAGGATTTGTGCCCCCAACACAAATAGGTTTGCAAGAGGCACACTCCACGGTACACTCATTAGGGCAAAACTTAGGACATACATGCACCAAATTATAGCAATGTTTGTACTTCTTTATCTTGCAGCTTGCATAGCCATACTCATGATCTTTAGCAATACCTGGAGGAGTAGCCGCTTCCACTGCCACTAGCATAAGCAGGATTGACACCAAAACTTGAACCATAATTTGAGCCATTGAAGGTATTTGCTAGCTCTTCTTAGATACAAATAGCTATTAGTTGTTTGATGAGTGTGAATAACTTGCCAAAGAGCATTGCCTTTTATAGGTGTTGAAGAGAATCTATCATGACGTGAAGAAGCTATACAAGTGGCTAAAAACAGCATATTTTCACATGGTTATTCCTTCAGAAATTAATTTAGTTGAAGTCACTTTCTTTTGACTATACACTACTCATGCATGATAAAGCTATAGGTTTGCTTCTATCACTTTAAAGTCATCAGAGAATTGCATGTCACTTTAATTAAAACGAGGTAAAGGGATAGGCTTTGTTTAACCCGGAAATAAGGAATGGAATTTTTATGAAATTATTTCCACTGAATTTTAATTTTGACCCTCACAAAAAACAAAGAGTTCAGATTAATTTCTGAGTAAAAAATGTAGATTTTAGTCACTTAAAAAAAAGGCACATTAGTCCTTGATGCGAAATCGTTTTTTAAGTGATTATCTGAACGGTTAAATTAGTCTAATAAGAAAAGTCTATTTTAGTCTCTTACAAGTCAACAAGCTAATGAAACCATTTACTTCCAAATTTAGATATACACTCCAATATATATATATATATATGACAACAAGTATCCTTAAGACATTCTTTAAACATTCAAAAATAGTAACTTTTACATTGAAAATTGTGTAGTTGTGACTTTTATATGTGTTTGACTTATATTTTCAAAACAAAGTTTTTTTTTGTAGGTTGCTTAAACAATGCCCTTAAAACACTTGTTAGCAAAACTCATATATATATATATATATATATATATATATATATATATATATATATATATATATATATATATATATATATATATATATAATATGATACATTACTTCAACATATAATATGATACAACAAAAGCCAAAATTACATAAAAACACCTAATACACATTGTTTTCAAATTATTTCTTTCAACTTTACTTGGATTTTATTTTACTGAGTTTTTATTGCAGTCGTATTCCTCTTCAACTGATTAAGTTTAGCTTCTATGACCTTTAAAAAAAAAGTTTAGCTTATATGAGTTCCTACTATTTTTCGAGA
This sequence comes from Medicago ruthenica, assembly GCA_018208015.1. Taxonomy (NCBI): domain Eukaryota; kingdom Viridiplantae; phylum Streptophyta; class Magnoliopsida; order Fabales; family Fabaceae; genus Medicago; species Medicago ruthenica. The sequence continues at coordinate 22,542,814 of CM031372.1, forward strand.
GATAAACTCACTCCCTTAAGATATAGTTACATAAGGTGTATAATTCAGCGCCAACAAACAACAAAGTTCAACCACTATGTCGACCGGCTACATTCCGCCACCGATCTTCGTTGTTTGCCATTGTGTTAGAACGTTAATGAATAACGAGATTTATCTGGTAACGTGTGATGTGAAAGATCCGTGGTTGGGAAGACGCAGAAACGGTGGGGCAAGGCGCAATGGGCGTTATGGGGAAGATGCAGTGCAGGTCGGTGATTTCTTTAAAAAAAAATTTAAATGGATAACCAATTATTTATTTTCAGCCGTTGATGTTTCTCTATGCCACGTGTAGATCATGTGGAGTGAAATTGAGATTGTCATATACATCATTTATTGAATGAACCTAATGTGAATTTTTGTTTATAATAATGACCGGAGGATGTATATTTGTAGAGTGCAATTTTTTTTTCAACGTGAGTGCAAATTGATGTTGTTCTTAAGGGTGAGAATAGATCAGACCGTCTGACAAAGACCTATGTCTTGACCTATTTACGGCCCAGCCCGGCCTACCATTTTTAGTAAAAGGTCTATATAACACCCTAAACCCCACATACTATTTTTAAATAATAATGCAACAAAGATAAATAACATTTCAAAGTGCTACTTTTCATCATTTAAAACAAAATCCAAACTCTATCATATAATATGATATCGCAGCGGAATAATCTCAACAACATAAGTCATACATCATATCTCAAAGTAAAAACTTCCTCAAAAGAACTCAAGGTTCGTCAAACACAATCTGATAAATATAAATAAACCCAAACAGTCATAATCAGAGCAATATTATGCTAGACTCCAAAGAAAGCGATAAAGAACGAGTAGGCTCCAAAGCCATCCTCGGGAAACTCACATAAACTAATCTTCCTCAACCTGCAAATCTACATCACAAGGGCATAGGCGGAAACCCGCAAAAGGGTGAGAAATATTCAACACATGGAAAAATACGAACGCATGTATAGTTAAAGGATAAACAAACATGTCATCTATACGTTCAACATATAATCATCATGAATAAGCAGCAATTCATACTCAGCATATATATATATATATATCATGTGTCATCATATCATCATCATTGTAAAATTAATTCATCTCATCAAGCATCATCATATCCTCATATCAAACCTTAGCATGGTTCCATATCAACAATGCATACATGTCATCACATTTTCATTACTTGTGAAACATTTACTAAAATCAAAAATCAATTCACAAGCTTCTTATATGTTTAATCTCATCCTATTATTAATCCTCTCAATTGCCATATTTATCCAAAAACATTTCCAATTATATCGTACTGGTTATTCTATCTCTTTAGACCAAAATCGTCTCATTTCACCAACTTCCCATTTATCCATTTTATTCCAAAAATATCATCACATAATCATTTTCAACATCACTACACATCATCATGCAATAAATAATCAAAAACAACAGCAAAACATCACTAAAGGAATACCCAGGGATGTCCGGAAACACCCCCAAATGACCAAAACATACGGAACAACTGAAGAATAGAAGAAAATCAAGGCATCACAAGAAAGAGGAAATTGGGCCACGATTTCATAATTCGGGCCACGATTGGAGGCCCAAAACAGGGTGGACATTCACACAAAATTGGGCCACGATTTGGGTAAATCGGGCGCCGATTTTGATGGCACATCTGAGCATAATTTGCATTTTGATCTCATTCATCCCAAAATCGTTGCACAAACATTACCCATAGTTATTACACTTTGATTGAACAATTATTACACAACAAAACACCAATTCAACATGGATTCTCATGATTATTCACTCAATTCATCAAAAACATAAAAACTAAACAACAACACAAACAATTCATGGATTTAATTTCATAACATCATGGATTCACAAATAATCATATACCCATAATCACAACAACATACTAGAACACAATTTCATCATCAATTTATCATTAGAACATGAATTTAGCAAGAATCACACAAAACCTTAATCTACCCATTTGCTCATAAATTTCCAAATGAGAATATAACTCACACCCATACATCTTAACCTTCAATTCTAGCCTCCTCTAGCTTGGATCTCCCTCTACTCTTAGCTTCCTTGAGCTCTCATCTTCTTTCTCTAGATTCTTCTTTTTCCTCTTTTCCTCTACTCTTGCCTCTTTCTCAAGTGTGTGTTTTATGAGTCTAACCATAATTCACCAACACCACAATCTATTTATATTATCTTGTTTTGGGCTTTGGTTCTCTCAACACTAAATGAGATTAATTTCTATTCATTCTCCACAAATAAAACACTACTCATTTGCTTCACTTAAACCTCTTATTTACTCATACACCTCTATTTTACTCAACTTCTCAAAAATACCCTTCACTCCAATTTTCTAATAAATCAGCTAACCCATCAATTCAACCACATTATAAATAAATAACAAATAAATAAATAAACTAATATTAATAAACTAATAATAAAAATCGGGTTGTTATAGTCTAGGCTTATGCTTTTTTTTAAAAAAGCCTATTTATTTAAATAGGTCAGGCATAGGTATAAAAATAATACTATCAGGCCTAACAGGCTGGCCCATATATATATATAGGCTTTTACTTTTTCCATCTATCATCTACTCGTGCACCCAATTTTTTTTCCCGAAAATACCTCTAGTTCGGATTTTAAAATCCGAAACAGATTGTTAGGGATTTTCGGATTTTAGAATCCGAATTAAAACGAACTACATTTTCTGTGTTGTATTTGATCCCAAATGTCTCTGCTGGCCGCCTTAGAATCCCCGCATAAACTGCAAAACAATCGCAGGGAATCTATGAACGGTCAGCAGTGACCATGTCATCATAAACACTTCTAAAAAACTAAAAAAAGTTTAAGAAAAAGTAAGAAATGATGGAAAGTGAAGAATGAATGAAATTGTTGAAGCATGCAAGGCTATTTATAGCATTAAACGAGTCCTAGACTATAACTACAGTCAAAGGAAATGTTTTCCATGGTCCAACCGACGAAAAATGCATTAAACACACCACAAATCGTCCAAATGTGGGTGAAACACCACAATCCACTTATTTTGGGAGGTTTCGGATTATTCAATCAGAAACTCTCTAAATATTTTAGGATTATACAATCCGAACAACACCAGACTGTGTTTAAGTTTGATTTTTGGTAGGTTTTCATGGCGAATGACATAGATTTTTTTTAAAAAAAGGTACAAAAATAATTAAACAGTTTAAAACAACACAATAACAGAAGTGATGAATCTTCTGGGAAGGTGTTCGAAGAGGTGTTTTTGTACTTGATCCAGCTGGCATGCCAACTGACATATTCATAATAATTTTCACAATGATTTTTCATTAAGCTTGATAACCTTTTCTCCATCCTTCCCCACTTAATCTCAGACATCGCATAAGTACTGCTTGGCTGAGGGACTAACGACTTGACCAAGAAATATATGTTCCTTAAGCCGTTGAAATATCCCATACACGTCTTAAATAATTTTAGACGAGGATGAGAAAAAGAAGCCTATTTCTCGCGAGGATTCCTTTCCGCCAAAGGTTGAAAAATATGACAAAAAAGTAGGGTTGATTTCTGAAGGCTTGGCCAAATAAATCACGCGTGAGTTAACAAAAAATATGACAACGAGATGATGCTATTATACCCACATGAGTTAACTCACGTTGACTGTTGATGCTATTATAAGCTAGCTTTCATCATTTAGCTGTCCTTTTCTGTATGTAATTTATAGTAGACCACCGTGGGGATAATTTCTCATACATCCCACCTTAACACGTGATTAAAAACAGGGTACACGAGAATTAGTGGTTGGAGAAAATTGTGAACCACATTGAATCCTGAAATACAAGGAGAAGAAGCTAAAACCGGCGAAAAATGTTAGATTTTTTATTTCACTTTTTTTATTTTGAAATTTCATTTTTCACGATATCCAATCCATGAATACAACTCTATATGCTCAAAAGAAAAAAAGATAAGTTCAATGGATACAAGTGCAAGGTGAAAATTTATCGAAGGCAAATGCAACTTCCTTCTTGATGCACGTGCTTAGCAACATTTTTATTTATAGAAAGAACTATATCCATTAGAATAAATCAACAAAACACACAACTTCTCTTGTCCAAAAAAATAAAAACACAACTTCAAATAAAAATGATTTTATATTCGCCCCCTGGTTGGTTAACAAATGCAACATTGAAATTTATAATAACATCTCATTTCACTAGAGTCTAGAGCAGCGTGATTTAACAACGTGAGGGTATATCGAACGTGAATTAACTAACGTGAGAATATACCGAACGTGAGTTAACTCACGCTAGAGGTATTTTGTTCAGTTCACGTGGGAGTGAGCAATTTTTTATGGGAGAAAAACAATTTTCTAAAACTTTTTAACCAGACCGAAACAAGAACGTCCAACATAAATATTTGGTGGAATATTTTTTTTCTAGATTTTAGTTATCTTTAAGATAAACTATAAATTATTAGGATCCATGTTGAGTGCGACCTAAAATCTCATCATATATAAAGAGAAAGAGAAAAAAAAAATTCGAGCGGGTTTTGAATCATGATAATAGTACATAACTATAGTACCAATCTGAAAATATTGAATCAAAAGAGCCTGAATATTTCCCATATTTGGCATGGCAAGTGTTTTAAAGATCACTGTAGTTATAACCTTTGGCTCCTTACAATTAACAATAAATCCACCCATAATTTCTAACATAAGATAATGCATATTATCGTAATCATTTCAACTTCAATTTTTTTGAACATATGTTGGATCAGAACCAAAAAAGAAAACAGAGACCCTCTGTTTAGATAAGCACTCTCTCTTTAATTTCTATTACTTGAATGACAAAAAATTACATTATCTACTTGATGTCAGGTCATATTACGTTATTTTTAGTATGTTTTTGAGTTAGTTTAGTAGACATTTGAAGTAATAATAGAGGAGTTTTAGAGAAGTTGTTCATGGTGTGATGAGCATTTTATATTGTTTTCATTTGAGTAATGTAATTCCGTTTCTATTCTAGCCTAGACAATTTCATAGCTGTTTTGAGCCATTTTTTTTATAAATCATGTAATTCGACAAACAAAACACCTCATGGAAGTTTTAGAAGACATGAAATAAAAATTATCAAGGTTTTAGAAGGCTTCAATTTCAAGTTCCAAAAACAAGTTAGAAATTGCAGGTTCTAAATATTTTTCAATCTTCCTCTTGAAAAAACTGTGTTTTTATTTTACTATAGACCTATTTTCACTATGAAAGTCAGATCTCTAATTATATAGGGACGGCATTCCCCCAAGTCTCTATAACACTTTATTTTTATTTAATCTATTTCCTTTCGTGTAAAAAAAATTGGTCATGTAGAAAAAATTGTGCAAAAAAAAGAAAATGCATTTTTAAACTTGAGTGGTCTGCAATCGACAAGATAATTAAGATAAACATTTAAAACATAATATATAAATATATTTCATTACACGTAAGAGACATGAATACATAACAAGAAAAAATAAAAAGAGACATGAATACACAATTTTTGAAGGTTAATCCAAAATCATTCAATTTATTTGATGATCTGATAATATATAAATTTTTTTTCTTATTGAAGTATCATCTGCGTGCTCTTTTGGACAATAAAATTATCTTCTGCAGACAACTCCTTGTCCATCAATTCCACTTGTGCAGCTCAAACTAGGGAGGGCCAAATTCTCCAAAGTTCCAATATCTTTGTTTAATCCATTGTTTCCAATGAAACGTGCTACAAAACAATCTGGAGAGAACAAGCTTGACGTTTCATACTCTTTGCCACCTCCCATTATTGGCATTTTTGCTCCAATATTCACACGACTCACATAGTTAGGTTTATATGTTTGGCCCAACACACCACTCACTTCATTGCTCAAAGACAAGAATTTGAACCCTAAATCAAGATGAGCAAAACAATCATCTTTTGTGATACCATAATTGTGAATCCTCGAGTCTTCTTCGGTTATAGGGACAACCTTAGCAGTTATCCTAAAATTTCCTTCAACTTCAACAATGATGTTGTTTGTAGAAGTTTCCCGAACAAAGGACACGCCAGATGATTCCCATTTCGCACCTTCTGATTCGTGGAGGGTGATGGGTTCGCCGTCAAAGGAGAGGGCAAGACGGTCTACAGAATCATCCCATGTTGATGTTTTTTGGGCTCCAAGGAAAAGTTGGTGATTGTCAAAGAGAATAACAATGGATTGGACCCATGTGAAGTCTCTTTTCATGTTCTCATTTCTTCTACCTATGAAGTGAGCATTGATGTGGAGGTTGTTATCAGAAACAAGGCAGAAGTTGTTGTCTTTCTTGCCATGGAAGTAAAAAGTGATTCCATCACCACCAATGAAACGAGGGTCTTGGCAAACAGCTCCTGGTTTGTCACATGCTGCAATTCATGTGCGTTCATCATAAAATAAGTTAAGCAGTTAATTTACTTTGTTATTTATCTCTATTTTTTTTTTCAAGAAATCAACTTTATCTAGTTGTTGTAAATATTATTGTCTAATAAACCTCTGTTGTCAAAATCCCGACTTAAGTTCTTTATTCCAGGATTTTGAGACTTTATTCACCTTCAACGACTCAAATTCATAGCAGAATCCCAAAATAGGCAAAATACTAGTAAAATCGCACAAAATCGTGAAATCCATACAAAATTGCAGGATTTTAAAGGGTTTTGAAGGATTTTGTCCATTTTTTTAAGTCAATTATGTATAAATATTTTGTGGACTTTAAACTGAGATATTTATGACTATATACGATTTATAACATATATTTAGAATTATTTTTGTTTTTGTAAAATCCATCGATTTTGATTGCGATTTTACGATTTCTTATATCGATTCTACAAAAGTAGTCGAGTAAAATCCTTCGATTTTGATTACGAATTTACGATTTTCGATTTTGCTCTTCCCTTTCGACCTGAAGCAAAATCCCGATTTTGCAAACCTTGACAGTAATCATGCGAAAATCATGTAACTGATTCGAAGTTTTATGTAAGACCTTCGATGCAAATTTTGAGATGTAATAAAATATATATGAAGACTTACAGCAAATTGGTTTGCAAGAGGCACACTCCACAGTACAATCATAAGGACAAAACTTAGGACATACATGAACCAAATTATAGCAATGTTTGTACTTCTTTATCTTGCAGCTTGCATAACCATGCTCACGATCTTTAGCAATTCCAGGAGGAGTAGCTGCTTCCACTGCCACTAGCACAAGGAGAATTGACACCAAAATTTGAACCATTAATTTAGCCATTGAAAAGATTTTCTAGGTTTTTTTTATTCAAACAGATATTGGAAACTGTTGAATGAGTGAGAATAAAATGCAAGAGCATTGCCTTTTATAGGCATAGAAGAGAATCTAACATGACATGAAGAAGCTGTACAGACGGCTAGAATTCCAAAACTTTCGGACCACGTCTTTTATTGTTTCCAAAATCAGCATATTTTCACATGGTTATTCCTTAAGATATAAATTTAGTTGATATTTCATATAACAAAAAATTAGTTGAGGGCACTTTATTTTGGATATACACTACTCATATATATACATGCACGGTATTGTATGTCACTTTAATGAAAACTAGGTAAAGGGATATGAATTATTGCAGCCAGAATAAAGGGTAAATTATTTTTTAGTTTAGAAATATATTGTAGCGTCAAGTTTGCCGTTTATTTGCAGAGCGCAAATTGAGGCTGTGCCACTATTTTTATTTTTATTTTGAAAGATAAGCTGTGCCACTATTATTATCTAATAATGTGAATGAAGTTCCAAGTAATAAACCACTTTCTTGTAAAAAAAATATTAAACCACTTTTTTATACCATCCGTTGGTGAACCAGAAAATTGATTTTCTTGTACCATAGACAACAAATAAGGTTTTACCTCGAAATTGTTAGCCTCTACCTCCGGACACACAATACTTGAATGAGGATTTGTCGTATTGGGAGAGGCATAATCCTTAAATGTTCTTTTTCACCCATACCAAAATTTTGTTCTTATTTTATTGTTCTCCTATGAAGTATTCTTTCTATCTTGAGTATTGGTTGAACAATATCTCCAAAACTTCATACTCTTATTCAACCAAAAGAACAATGAAGAATAGAAAACATAAAAGAACTTTTAGACTAATGGATCAGGAAAATAGAATCAATATCCGATCAAAGTCCCCGACAAGGGCACAAAAATTTAATTGGTCACAAGTGCACTGGTATATCGCGTAGTAAAAATACCAATTCCACAAAGACTTTGTTTGAGTACCAAATCCTTTTACTATATTGATAAGCTAAAATAGTGATTGTGCCTTGAACCAACAAAACGTCGTATTCTCATGGTAGAATTCTTGATAAAACTCATTAAGAATAATTATCTTTTATCATCTCAACAAAATCTAGAATATTTTCATGTTTTGATTCTCTTGTCCAATCTTATATGTCGGATATCAAACTTCACTTTTCGGTTCTTCATTTGATATCTAAAATCATGAAGTTAAGGTTTCTTATCTACAAGTATAAATAACAATAAGATGGATTAAAAGATTTGAAATCTAAAACAAATATAAAAAAATTTGGATTATAGAAAATCTATCATTAAATTTCACCCACAATCCCAAGACAACAAAATCTACTCACTCATAGATGTAGTAAAATTGAACAGTAAAATTAAATGAATAAAAATATGAATTTTATTAAATATATATAGGAGTTGCAAGAACAAAGAAATAGATGAAAATAAGGGTAAATTAAAGTTTGAAAGTATGAATAAGTCTCTACTCTAAGCTAATTTGTGCCTCTAAACAACCATCATTGACAACTATGTACAGAAAATAAGTAAAAGTCCAAAAGTGTAACCGGCAAAAATGAGCTATTGAACTGGTTACGGCTGTAGCACTTGGCTACGAGAAAATCGTAGACGACTCTAAATTTGTTCCCAGATCTTCTTTCTTTCTTGGCTTCTGGCTACAGGTGTAGCCCGTAGTCTTCTCTTAAATTTTCATTTTTTTGTACTTACTTGGTCTTCAAGTACCAACATTGCATCCATTAACTTCAAGACTTTAACCATTGCAAGGAGGTTACCAGCAGGAAGATTTTACAAGAAAGGCAAGGAGGTTACTAGTATTTTACAAATATATATGTAGACTAGACTCTCCTTTTTATGGGAAATAGGTGGATTTTCTGCTTCCACTAACTCGTAGTAGAATATATCCACGTGTCGGAGTAGATGCCATTAGGTTGCAAAAATTATAGTCTTGAATATCGTGTCTATTTTTGTCATGTGATGATTCTCGAACGCTTCTTTGTTAATGGTTGATTGTTACATGTATTTGATATGATTTATCTCATTCGATTATATTCTTGAAGTTATAACTTACTTTGTATATTCCTCTGTGGCTACTTGTGCAATCTTTTGTGTTGGTAGATCACAAGATGCAGTTTCTGAAGAGGAGATTGAAGACTAAGTAAGGAGTAATCAGCATGTCGCCATCACATTATATTTATATTTAGTTTACTTTATGAAAAAGTCAAATATCGCTTATGCAACTGATATTTGGGTTTATGTTTAGAATTAGCTTTATACAACGTGACAAACTATTTAGGGTTGTACTCTTTGAATTTGTATGATATTTCACAAGTTGACTTTGTGTTATTTTCTAAGTTTATTATGTTATATATTTTATTCTTGTGAATGTTTCGAAATGAAAAATTATCCCGTAATTTTTCCATCATTACAAATTTAAACATTTTCGCGATAAAGGGTGTCGTATTGTATAAATGTGAAAAGTAACTAATGTATGTTGAGTCATATATATGTGTAAAGTGTAAATGTGATCCTAGCTTAGATGATAGAGTGACTTAGACCTATGAAGGAAGAGAAATATGTGTTAAGACTTATGATCTAAGTGAAGTGTGTTATGTGGTCATCATACGAGTAGGGCCTGACAAGACTGTGTTGGAGAACACATACGATTCGTGTTCGATATTGATGATCTACTTGTTAAATAATACGGGTATATTGAGGGAGAAATTCCTAAGTGGTCTAGGTAGTAATTCTTCGGTGTCAGGAGATATCATGCAACCCCTTGTGTGTTTGGACATAGGTATAATTATATGGATTGCGGTTGAGTTGAGGGAGTATGTGAGGACTAAAATGTGGCTGCCTCCTGAGTGAGAATATTACCATGTTCAATGACATATGTTCAAAATTAGATGATACCAAAGTGAAGTGTCAAGTGTGTGTTCATGTGTCTTGATGCTAAATGTGAAACTACATTATTGTGAAATGTGAACCTCTTGATTAAAGGAATATGTGAAGTATACATTACATGCTTATGTGCCTATTTTTTCAAGTTTTTTGTATTTCTTATTATAATTGTGTAACTTGATTACTCACCTCTTTGTTACCTGTGCATGCATGTTTGACATGACGCAAACAACCCACATGAACCAGGTGAAGCTTAGATGATGGTTATTTTTTTTAATGTTTTTTAAGTTTGAAGTTGTTTGTTTTTATGAGACTTTCTTGATTGACCTGGTGCCAAATATTTATTCTTGGGATTTAATTACCCTCACTCTCATAGTGACATCAAAGGATTTAGGCTAAATTACATAACTAGTCCCTTAACTAATTCTGAGGTTTCATGTTAGTCTCACAATTAATTTTTGTTACATTTTGGTCCCTTAATATAACTCAAATCTATTAGCCAAATAAATCCATTCCGTTAAATATTGTGGAAAAAACGTTAACATTCATCCTCCATTCATCATCTTCATCATCAAACCCAGAAAATTCATCATCTTCATCAATAAACCCAGAAAAATTAATCACCTTCATCATCAAAACCCAAAAAAAAAAAAAAAAAAAAGAACTCAAAAAAAAAAAACCCATAAGTTCAAACACCAAATAACAAATTAAACTCATTTACCGAAATCCCAACAACAACAACAAATAAAAATTTGTCCTCCTTCCACTTCCAAAATGAATTGAAACACAACTAATAATATTAATTATCAATAGCGCTATTGATAATTAATATTATTAGCTAGCTAGCACATACATACCCACTCCCTCCTTCTACTTCCAAGTTCACTGCCACACCCCTCCCCCATTCCCACACCCCTCACGTATCTTCTTCTCCCTATTCTCACTACAACAACCAAATCAATCCACGCCACCCTCCTCTCCAAAGCCATGAAATTCATCAAAACACTAATCTCTCCACCACCCTCATTTCAACTTACATTAATTTATCCATCTCTTCTCCTACATCCAGTGCCTCTCTCCAATTTCAAGGTTTGTGTTGAATGGAGAGAAAGAATTGAGAATGGTTACGAGCAAGGGTTCTGGATTTTTATCTTTTCTGGAAATTCGTTTTAAAATTTCCCTTTCTTATTCAAATTAGGGTTCATCATCTAATTCATCTTCTTCATCTGAAATTTTTCTCAAATCAAAAGGGGAATTTTTTTTTCTTCTCGTTCCTAATTTCATTTTCTGGAATTGAGGAGTTGCGAATTCGAGAAACTTGGAATTGAGATGTGCGAATTCGATCTCAGAACAAAAATGAAATTGAAAGTTGGAAGTTGAGAGGGGTTAATGAATTCATTTTGAGGGATTTAGGATAAAAGTTTGATTGAAGTTAATAATTGAGAAAACGATTTTGATGTGGAAAAGTATTTTGATTTTGATCGAGGTTTAATGCAAACGAGTTTTTCTGGATTTTCATGGTTTAATTTTTTTTTCTTCTGGATTTTGATGATGAACTTTTCTGGGTTTATGAATGAAGATGATGAATTTTCTAGCTAGGTTGGATGATGAAGATGATGAAGGGGAAATGAATGTTAACGTTTTTTCCACGGGATTTAATAGAATGAATTTATTTGGCTAACAGACGTGAGTTAAGGGACCAAAATGTAACGAAAAATAATTATGAGACCAACATGAAACCTTATAATTAGTTAAGGGGCTAGTTATGTAATTTAGCCAAGGATTTATTAATATGTTTTGTCTAATACTTTATCATCAGTTTATGATTGGACATGTCTAAATATATTTTGGGACAATTTCACGTGTTTGAGGCAGTTGATCCTTTTCAATTTAAATTAGGCATGACAACAAAACCCATACCCGTGGGTACCAGCCCGAATGTTGAAAATCAATTTATTACCCCTTTTATATAATTAGAAACTTAAACCCTAAATCATTTCACTCATACAGGCAGAGTCTCAGTCTTTTAGTTGACACTTATTTATCATAGTTCTCTCTTTTCTCCTTTCATATCTCACAATCTCGGCCTTTCTCTTCTCCATCATCATAGCCATTGATCGTCATAATCTCTTTGCTAGATAATGCATTACAACATTGCGCTCGGGGCTGAAAAATACTTTTATTGCGGGGATGGAGATGGGGCAGGGATACACGAACCCGTCGGGGACGGGGATGAGATTCGATTTCTCATCTCCGCTGGGTATTGGTAGGGTAATGGGTAAGTATATGAGAGTAGGGTATGGGGACGGGGAAGGTAAAACCCGTCCCCACCCCGCCCCATTGCCAGGCCTAATTTAAATTATTTATGACTTAATTAATTGTAATTATGTGTGACGTGACTTGTTCACGTGATTAGTGATATCCTAAGTCAAAGTGAGAATGTATGTGAAAGGTTTTTTAAAAGGGTAAATTACACTTTTGGTCCCTTAAATAATTTTGAGGTTTCATATTGGTCCCCTAATTAATAAAAGTACCGTTTGAGTATCCTAATTACACTTTCGTTTGTCATTTTGGTCCCTTCTGTTAACTTAAGTTAGAAAACGTCAAATTGAGCCGAGTTGAACAAATGACATGGCTACACATATGCAATATCCCGCTCATAACCCTGTCCGACATTAGTTATCTGTATCGTTTAGTTACGCATCTGAGAAAAATTTAGTAACAAGGGTAGAACCGTAAATTCGGCCCAGGGACTATATAAGCCTCATCCCTTCCTTTTTCCCTCATTTCCTCTTCACCTTTCTCTCTCTAGCAATCAGAATTCTCCCTTCTCTCTCTCTCTCTCTCTCTCTCTCTCTCTCTCTAACCTCAAGCCACCTACTCCCTCTTCTCCAATCCACCAATTTCAGCCAAAACTCAATGGAATCCACATGCAAATGAAGGATTTTGTTCCTTTGGTTACATTAAACCAGTAGCAATTTTGGATTTTCCTCCTCTTTTCCTCCTGTTGGCGGAGCCACTCTTCTCATTCCTTAAGTTGGGATTGTTCAATTCAAGTCTAGTAGAGGTTATGCATGGGTGTGACTTTGGAGCTGCATAGGTGTTGTATTGATGATTAGAAGCAAGAACTTGAAGGAAAATCATGGATTGAAGTTAGGGTTTGTGATTGAGTGGAAGAATAAGTTGTTTTAGGGAAGAGTTACAAGAAGTGTTTAAGCTATTGATAAGCGATTTAGAGGGTCCAGATCAATTAAGGTGAGTTCCTTAGATTAGATCCCTCTTTGGATAGCTTATGATGTGTTTGTGAGATAACTATTAAATTCTAAGATTTAATGTTGTTTTAGTTGCCCAGGTTATTGCATGTTACATTTATGATCTTTCTTGCCTAAAACACAAATTTTTAGAGTATACGGACTTCCTGGTATTGAGAAATGGTTGCTGGTCGAATTGGGAATTTTCTGCAAAGTTACAGGGCTGTCAACACTGGAATTTTCGTGCCACGATCATACTGCATCGTACCACGATCATAATTTTCTGGACATCATCGTGGCATGATGGAGGTCTCTCGTGCCACGAAAATTACAGTGTGACACCCTCAGAAAAATGTTATTTTTCTTGACCAGGGACCGTTCTCGCATCGTCAGAATGTTTATATACATACACCAATGGGAGAAAGAGGTCATAAATGAACCCTTGCATTAACGTATGAGTGTTATATGAAATGGAATCAAGTTACTTACGTGGGTAGGTTACTGACCCTGGAGTGAGTTATAGTTTAAAGACGGGATTACTACGTCTTCAAGTTATAGATTAAGAGCACCAAGCATACTGAGACGTGCCTCTTGCTGTTTACGCTAGTGGGACACTGAGGGTCACATTTAAGTTAAGAGATTAATTACAAGTTAAGTCGTGTCTTTCGTTGTTCACGCTAGTGGGACACGGAAGGTTCATGCGTAAGTTAAGACTAAGAATGTAAACATGTTAAGTCGTGTCTTTTGTTGTTCACACCAGTGGGACACAGGAGGTTCACACTAGTGGGACGAGTTCTTTTGTTGTTCATGTCTATATATATATATATATATATATATATATATATATATATATATATTATTTTATGTAAACAATATGATCAATAACACAAACATTATAATTCCCACATTATAAATATATTTTATTTCATGTAAGACATACAATAGTACATTATGTTCAAATGTTAAGCACATGAAAATCATCCAAGTTATTTGATGATTTGATACATTATTGCATTTAAAATAAATAGAAAATCCTCTTATTATTGAAGTATCACTTCACATGCGTGAAAACTTTAGATCTCTGTTAGAGAACAAAATTATCTCCTGCATACAACTCCTTGTCCATCAATTCCACTTGTGCAACTCAAGCTAGGGAGAGTCAAATTCTCCACCATCGCAATATCATTGTTGAATCCGTTATTACCAACAAAACGAGCTACGGAACAATCTGGGGAGAACAAGCTTGTAGTTTCATACTCTTTTCCACCTCCCATTATTGGCATTTTTGCTCCAATATTCACACGACTCACATAGTTAGGTTTATATGTTTGGCCCAACACACCACTCACTTCATTGCTCAAAGACAATAATTTGAACCCTAAATCAAGATGAGCAAAACAATCATCTTTTGTGATACCATAATTGTGAATCCTCGAGTCTTCTTCGGTTATAGGGACAACCTTAGCAGTTATCCTAAAATTTCCTTCAACTTCAACAATGATGTTGTTTGTAGAAGTTTCCCGAACAAAGGACACGCCAGATGATTCCCATTTCGCACCTTCTGATTCGTGGAGGGTGATGGGTTCGCCGTCAAAGGAGAGGGCAAGACGATCCACAGAGTCATCCCATGTTGCTGTTTTTTGGGCTCCAAGGAAAAGTTGGTGATTGTCAAAGAGAATAACAATGGATTGGACCCATGTGAAGTCTCTTTTCATGTTCTCATTTCTTCTACCTATGAAGTGAGCATTGATGTGGAGGTTGTTATCAGAAACAAGGCAGAAGTTGTTGTCTTTCTTGCCATGGAAGTAAAAAGTGATTCCATCACCACCAATGAAACGAGGGTCTTGGCAAACAGATCCTGGTTTGTCACACTCTGCAATTCATTGTGTTCAACATAAAATTAGGTAAATTGACATAAGAAATAAAAAAAAACAAAATTTGTCTCTAGTTTTTTGTCTAGAATTCAACTTTATCTAGTTATAAATATTAATAAATTATTATTGTCTAATAAGTCACTGCATTCATGCAAAAATTGATGTAATTGATTCCAAGTTTAACGCAAGGCAAGACCCTTCAATGCAAATTTTGAGATGTAAAAAAATATATAAAGACTTACTACAAATTGGTTTGCAAGTGTTGCAGTCAACCTCACATCCACCTTGGCATGCATTAGGACAGACATGTTCCATGTTGTAACATTTTGGGTAGTTCTTGTTCCCACATCTAGCAGTTTTGTGTGAGGCTGAAGAAGATGATGAAGAAGAAGAAGAAGAGGAAGAGGAAGATGAAGGTGTAGATGATGAAGACGGCGGTGGGTTATGTGGTGTAGAAGGGCTGTTAGGTGATGAAGAGGAAGAGGAAGCTGCTGAAGAGGAAGAAGAAGCAGAAGAGGATGAAGAGGAAGATGAATTAGAGGAAGAAGAAGATGGTGTAGAGGATGAAGGTGGTGAGCTTTGTGGTGTAGAAGGGCTTTGAGGTGATGACGATGAAGAAGAAGATGAAGATGAAGATGAAGATGAAGAAGAAGAAGAAGAAGATGAAGAGGAAGATGAATTAGATGAAGATGGTGTAGACGATGAGGGTGGTGGGTTTTTCGGTGTAGAAGGGCTTTTAGGTGATGAAGAGGTGGAAGAAGAAGATGACGATGATGAAGAGGAAGAAGAAGAAGAGGATGAAGATGGTGTAGAAGATGAATTGTGTTGGTTCTGTGGTGTATGAGAGCTATTAGGTGATGAAGAAGAAGAGGAGGATGATGAGGATGAAGAAGATGAGTTATGGGGTGTAGAAGGGGTAGGGTAATCATGTGAAGGATTTGTGCCCCCAACACAAATAGGTTTGCAAGAGGCACACTCCACGGTACACTCATTAGGGCAAAACTTAGGACATACATGCACCAAATTATAGCAATGTTTGTACTTCTTTATCTTGCAGCTTGCATAGCCATACTCATGATCTTTAGCAATACCTGGAGGAGTAGCCGCTTCCACTGCCACTAGCATAAGCAGGATTGACACCAAAACTTGAACCATAATTTGAGCCATTGAAGGTATTTGCTAGCTCTTCTTAGATACAAATAGCTATTAGTTATTTGTTTGATGAGTGTGAATAACTTGCCAAAGAGCATTGCCTTTTATAGGTGTTGAAGAGAATCTATCATAACAAGAATTGGCTAGAATTCTCAAAACGTGCTCTTTTCTTCTTTGTGACAACATCTTTTCACACATGGTACCTTCCTTAAGAAGAGATTAAATTTTTCTGAAGTCACTTTAATTTGGCATTATTCATACAAATACAAGCATGATAAAGCTTTAGCTTTGCTTCTTTCACTTTCAAAGTGATTATGTAATGTGTATATGTCACTTAAAAATGAAGTAAAGATATCCATTGTTGCACCCACAAAAAAGGGATGCATTATAATATACCTACATGTAGTTTTTAGATTTTACTTGTTTGTTTATTAAAACAATTGGGGTAGAGGATGATGCTTGAGTCTCAAAAAGATTTTCGAGCTCAAAAATACCTACAAAGATATTTTCATTTAACTTCCCACTCGTAATTTTTAGATTTTACTTTTTTTGAAAAGGCAAAAGCAAAAGAAAAAAAAAAGAAGAATAATATATGAAGGGTAATCATAATATAAATTTATTGACATTTAAATTGTTTTGTCTATTTCCCTGTTTTTACGGATTCTTGTATTGGACATTATCATGGCGTCAATAAGTAAATAGTGGATTTTTTTTTTTTTTGTTAAATCTTCGGTTTTTAGAGGAAGTAGACCTAGTTTTTCGGAGTTCGATCTAAAGAGGTAAATAAAGAATAACAAAAAATTGTTACACTTAAAAATTAAACTCAGATTCTTTCGAATGATGAATCATTAACCACTTGATCTAATCACTTTGTTACAAATATTGGATTTCTCAAATAAAAGTTAGGTTTTTTTATAGGATTTTTCTATCATGTGCAAATTTGCACATGTTAAGAAGTTTAAAGTAATAAGATTGTATCGGAACTTGTGCATTTTATATTAAACTAGCAAAAGACTCGTGCATTCGCACGGGTCGGATAACATTGCAATAATAATTATATAAGAACGAATTACATTAGTAAATATTGTGAAATGTTTAAGGATTTTGAATAAAAATTATTAGTATTAATGTACTTTTTATTAAATGTGTTTTTTCTTTTAAATACAAAAACCCGTTAAATATTTGCAATGCGTCCGTTGTAGATTTTAGTTGCTAATATCTGCGGAATCAACTTTTTATTTACCGATATGAGAGATTTGATATGATAAAATTTTGAAAACTCGTGGCTATTTTTAAAGTATCAACATTAATAAAATGTTTCTATTAGTTTTTTTATATGTAAAATTTTCAAAATATCAAACATTAGTATATAGTTTTTATTAGAAAATAATATTTTATATACAAAACACCGTCAAAATATTTATATATGTGGAACAAAGAATGTCGATATGATAAAATTTTAAAAACTCATGACTATTTTCAAAATAACATTAATGTAAATATTTTTTTTATATACAACACACAATAATTGCACTGCACTCATTGAAATTTTTTTGTGCTTATATCCGTGGAAGCAAAAATTTTATGTATCGATATAACAAAGTTTTGAAAACTCGTAACTATTTTCAGAAAATCAATATTAATGTAATATTTTGATATTCAAAACACTATTAAATATCTGCACCGTGCTCGTTCCAGATTTTATGTGCTTAGATTTGCGGAAGTAAATTTTTATGTACTGTTATAAGAAGATTGATAATATAAAATTTTGTAAACTAGTGACTATTTTCAAAATAACAACATCAATATAGTGTTTTTATTTAATATTTTTTTTTTATTTTATATGCAAAACACCGTCAAATATTTGCACTATATTCGTTGCAGATTTTATGTACTTAGAATGTATTGCTGAAGCAAGAAAACTGATATGATAAAACTTTGAAAACTCGTGACTATTTTCAAAATATAAATTTTAATGTAGCGTTTTTTAAATATTTTTTATTTTATATTCAAAATATCGTTGAATATTTGCATCACACTCATTGAAGATTGTATGTGTTTAATTTGGCGGAAAGATTTTTTTTATCGATATAAGAAAGTTTATATGATAAATTTTTTAAAACTCATAACTATTTTTTTAATACCAACATTAATGTAGTATTTCTATTAAATATATTTTTTTTGCCAAGTAGCCTAGTGGCTAGAGCTCACACATTTTAAATGTGGAGAAATGGGGTGTCCGGGGTTTGAACCCCGGCCCCTTGCATATAATATGCAATATCTCTACCAACTGAGCTAAGCTCACGGGGATAATATTTTTTATTTAATATACAAATTAGTGAGATTAAGAGATTAGCCAAAGACTTTATAATTTTCCAATTTATTGGTTTCCAAATAAAATTAGTAATCATGCAGTTATTGGTTGAAGTGTTAGCGTAAAATTGAAAAAATGGGGATTAGTACTTTGGTTTTTTTTTACAAAAATGAGGATTAATACTTCTTTTCAACAAATTGTGTCTTTTACTCCTTAGTTTCTCGTTGGAATTGGAAAGTAGAATTACTTATCAGACTTGAAATAGTAGGAGTGATCATTAAATGATTAAAATTGACATTGAATAATTAAAATACAAAAATACCATTAAGTAGAAACAAAAGGTGTTGTGGAAAAACAAAAAGTGTACAACTAAAATTGTTTGGGAATACGAAAAGTATTCGGTGTGCAATAATTGCTCTATTAAGAGAAGTTTAGAATTGATTAAAGTGAGGAAATGACAATTATACCCGTAAAATAAAAGATTTAGTGAGAATTAAGAAGGGTAGTTATGGAGATATGGTGGTAATGAGTTTTCTTATGATAGTAGTAGAATACTTGAAATAGTAGGAGTGATCATTAAATGATTAAAATTGACATTGAATAATTAAAATACAAAAATACCATTAAGTAGAAACAAAAGGTGTTTTGGAAAAACAAAAAGTGTACAACTAAAATTGTTTGGGAATACGAAAAGTATTCAGTGTGCAATAATTGCTCTATTAAGAGAAGCTTAGAATTGATTAAAGTGAGAAAATGACAATTATACCCATAAAATAAGATATTTAGTGAGAATTAAGAAGGGTAGTTATGGAGATATAGTGGTAATGAGTTTTCTTATGATAGTAGTAGAAGTAGTAGATATATATTTTTTTTAAAAATAATTGTTCTTTTTCAATGTAAAGTTGCTATTTTTAGTTCATTTAACATGTGCAATATTGCACATGTTAGACAAACCCTTTTTTATATATATTTGGATTTCATAAGTTTATTTTTATTTCATTTTTAAATTCCGTGTCTTCTTTTATTTTAAAACAAAATTCGAACATACTAATATAGATACTCACTAATTTATAAAACAAATAAAAAAATCATAATACAGATACAATTATCATCTCCATATAGGTAGATAAAAAAGAAAATCTGATAGTTATAAATTGGCTTGGTGAGAGAGAGAGGGTTCAATATAATCACTTTCTTCAATGAAGTATTATGATTTTTATTACGAGACTAATATAGTATACTGTTATGTTGGAGGAGTGTTATGGACACACATTCTCTTATTAAATGAAACTCGTGTGAATTTCACACTTTATAAATAGATCCCTCATAAACTTGTGAGATCCACATGGATTTTATCTAATAAAAAAATTAGTGTGTTGGATAGAGTTTTTGAAAGGAAGTGCTCGTAACATTTCTCAAAAATGTTGTGTAGTAAATGTGAGTTGGAAGCAAGAGCGCCAGACTCAAGTTTTTACCTCAACTTGTTTTCCCTAAGTAAAATCGACTCATAACCTCGACACGTAAAATCATACGAGTTTACCTAAAATAAAAATTATATTAAAATTATTATATACATGACATATATATACACACACTTACAATATAATGTTGTAAATAGGTAAGTAGGCCAATGTTTCAAAAGGTTAACTTAATTATAAATTAGATCAGAGGTCCTATAAGTTATTTATTTATAACAATTTGGTCTTTTAAGTTCTTTTTGTACCACTTAGTCCTTTAAGTTTTTTTTTGTTACAAATTGGTCTTTTAAGTAATAAAATATTTGCACTATTATCCAAATTTCATCAAACTCAATCAAAAAGTGTCTATGTGGATGTTTACTGTTAAGTTGGTTTGTTCAAATTCATTGCTCTCAAAACTAGAGTTCATAGGTGTGTTATTCGGTCTTGATTCAAAACAAAATTGACCGATTACTTGATTTAAAATATTGTTGATCAAATATTTATATGTAACACTACAAGAAATCAGCCTTTTAGAGACTGAATATTCGGTCGCTACATCATCAAAATCAGTCACTAATAGATTTAGTGACCGAAATAGTGACTAGAAAAAAGAGTTGCTAATTCGCTGGTCGCTAATCCTTTGTGACCGAAACAGCGACTGGTTTTTAGCGACCGATTTTGCAACTAATATTAGGGACCGATTTAGACACCAATTTAACGCTTCCGACTATAGTGACCAACTTTGTGACCGAGTTTAGTGACAGAATTATTGATTGATTTTTCGAGACTGAATTTGTCACCAACATTGGTGACTGACTTTGTGACCGATTTTATCAATCTGTAAAATAATTAGTAACTAAATCAGTCTCTAATTTATTTTGTGTAAAAAAAATTTAATCTGACAAAATATGATTTTACATTTATTTGTATATTAATATCATACATAACAAGATATACATTTATATCTTAAACTCAAACCAACCGTATACACAATAAAATAGGCCTTAGCCAATTGGTAGTATGATATTACATTAACTTAGAAACTAACTTTATCAAGAAATACAAAAAAAAAAAAAAATGAACCAAACTGCATATATTCTTAAATAGTTGGAATTATTGGATCTCCATTTTTTTTCTTGCATCCATAACTCTAATTTTATTCTTGAGCACCACCTGCCAATATCAAGCAACTTGACATCATAATATACACACTTAAGATGCTTAAATATAAGAAAGAGACAATAAAATTCAATGAACATATTGTCTCTCCCAAGTCTGTTGAGCTTGGACTTACTTGGACAAACATTAATGTTTCACAACCTCCTCATACATTTTGATCCCAGGTCAAATACTATTAGCTACTAGGTGCTTTCAAATCACAAAGGGACAAGTCGTTTTGCAAAAGATCGTAAATTTTAAAATGTTGAACCGAAACCTCGCATAATGAGCTCTATAGTATATGAGTGAGCTTCGAGTTTACGTCTCAAAGATAAAATGCAAATGTTAATGATATGATTAATCATTCTACAAGAATATATTCAACAGACGAAAAGAAAATTACCAGTAAGGATATGGGTTGCTTTGGAAGCAAGCACAGAAAAAACATCACCTAGTGTTGAAAAACCACATTCCTTTAGTCTTTCTCCCTACTAAGTCTAATACCCAAAAGGTGACCCCTTGTTTTCTGGCCATTGATTAAATTATCCCCAACAATTGTTACTCGCAACAAGTTGCATAAAAAACCACTACATTGTCATTACCTATAATATGCAATAGCTTATTCCTAGATCAGTGGTTACCATGGATGGTTGTAATATGGTTAAAATATTTAGTAATTAAGGTATTTAAAATATAAAATATCAAAATGTAATAAGGCTGACTATGAGAATCAATACAATACCAATGGGAACGGATGCTAAGCTCATTAGCAGAGGTGGACCCAAGAGATTCGCATACCAATGGAAACGGTTGTAAGCTCATTAGCAGAGGAGGACCCAAAAGATATGACTGTTTCCAGTCTTTAGAAATTCCCACACATCTTTTATTCCATGAACACGAGCTTCAACAAGTGTCGGGACTTACTGTGTTACTTCTGCATCCATATTATTAGACTAACACATTAACTACTAACTAGGCATATGCCCAACTACTCAGCTGTAGAGTGAAGAAAATCCTTTTCCATGAGAGGATTAAATATGTTGAGGCCAATAGTCATTTATGTTGGAAGTATCCTTTCATGCACTACGAAAGACTAATTCAGTATGTTCATCAACTAGCAGCCATCTTCACCAAATTATTGTAGGGTCTTAAAATAGCATACCAATGTAATACATTGAATGCATATGACATGTATGCTTTGGAATGAGGAGTGTTAACGTTCTATATTCCTTCTTTATTTTCTTAATATGATTTAGATGGAGTAGTTAGCTCTGATCTTTTCTAGATCCCCTAAATTTTGGGGATTCCTATTTCCGCACAGTTTGTGTGTGTGTGTGTCATATCAAACGGATTGTAAGAGACAAATACATCGATTACAATTAAGTCAACCATAATATGATCCCAGATTTCTCTTTATCTTAATCATCTAAAGGGAAGATCAGAATTGAGCTTTAGCAGTAATGCAGCATTGTTAAAACTATAACAAAGGCCAAAAGATTTAAACTTGTGATAGTTAACAACAAGCTAGAAATTCCAAAGCATGACCATGCTCTATAAAGATATGCCAGATTATAACCTGCAGAATGTCTTCCGTTGACGAGGAAGCTTCCAACTTTGAACTCCAAGACTTTCTGTACCTTTTTGTCCAAAAAGGTTGCAGAGCTTCTTGGGGAAGGGTTACCTACGATCCATAGTTAAACACTATCAGTAAACAAGAAACAAACAATAAACAGTGACTTTATCTAAACATATTAGCATCTTCCCATGTGCAATTTTACAATGTCATGCTATGTCAACATATCTCAACCATGTATTTTTTCAATAACAAATAATCAGTTAACAATTAAAAAAGAAAAATTTAGTGGGTAGTTTTCACTTTTGTTTCCTATCTCTTTGTTCCTTTTGGACTGTGGATTTCTCCTTCCTACATGATTTCAACTACAATTTCTTAGTCTCCAATGTTCAGGGCTTGTGCTCCTGTGTTTTCTTCAATGATTTTCATGATGTTCCTGCAATGGTTCATAATTCCTGTGTTTTCAGCTATCACATTCATGATGATGATTCTATCTTTCCCCCTACTTGCAATAGCCACCAAATTGCAAGTATTCTTTTATTACCCCCAAGTCCAATGTATATTTTACTAACTTTTACAACGAGAGCTCGAACAAAGACATCAGAGGGAGAGGGAAACCAGGGATAGAGGAAGTGGGAGACAACATCTGTAGATGAAACTACCACTAATCTGTAATTTATGCCATTGATTTATTTTTAAAATAGAAAGATGACTAAGATATATAAAAGATGACAGTCATGTTAAATCGTCACATAAGAGGATCCTGCCCCTAATAACAGCTATTTAGAACTTAGTTATATCTAACTACTCCATAAATCATAATCAAGATAAAATACATAGATTGTCACCTCAACAATTGACAAAAGGATTTTGAGCAATCTCATCCTCGTTGAAGAAGAGGATGAATCGTGAAAAATATCTGCGTCAATATTCATCTTGCCTTCAGATTGAGCAATATGTCCATAAGAACTAGAGTTCCCCTGACTAGTGCTGAAAGTTCTATGGCACGAAGAACATTGCACTTCTCTAGAGAAATAGACATGACCACACAAATCACATATGAGAAGTAGTTGCTTACACCTCTTCTTCCCAAACTTCATTGCAGATGATACTGAGCAATTTAGACATTCCTTTCGCATCCATTTCTCAAAGTCCAAATATCTCATATAAGCATCTTTGTTCTCAACTTCATTTCGTCCAAGCTGAACCATAAAAGATGTTGACGCCACTGATGTGTCCAAATCATCAATGCAGACAGAAGTAGAACAGTAAATATTAGCACTGCAATCTAGGTCTGCAGCCATTTTAACTGCTTCTGTCTTGAGATTCTTGACAGTGTCTCCTTTTTGCATTATCATCTCACCATTTTGGACATTTCTTCTAACAGATTCTTTGAAGGACGTCTCAATTCTTTGCAACATCATATGCAAGTGGGACTCTCGGATCCCACGTAAGTCCAATGATACCAAAAGAGCATCAAAACCCTGGATGTAAAACAAATGCAATGAAGAAAACCATCACAAAACAAAAAAAAATATCTAGGCTAAACTACGACGTACAATTACAACAACAATAAAATCATCCGTTGAATATTTGCTTGTGTCATATTATTTATCATATTAGAATACTAGCGAAGCATTAAATAGTTTTTCCACCCATAATCTTATTTATCGTATTTCAACCCACCTAACTACTCCATTAACTACTTTATCACTGTTAGTTAGTCAAGAAAGCTCAGTATATCATGAAATTAGTACACTAAATGATTTTTTAAAGAAATGTACATAGCCTTAAATGACACTTCATATGAAATTGAGAGTAGCATTCATGAGAATGAAGGGGGGCCACAAGGTGTAAAGGTTAGAGTTGTTTGTGGAATTAGTGTCTTGCAAATGCAAGGTGAGGCTGACCACAATAGATTCGTAATGGGTCCGAACCTTCCTTGAACCCTGTCATGGCGGGAGCATTGCAGCACCAAGCAGCACTCAAGGCAATAATACTTCATATCTAAATGATAACGAATGCTGATAATCTGCTACATGATGATTGGATAAGCATACACTTAATGTAAATGATGCTAATAAGAAAATGCACAAAAATAACACTTGCAAATCATATTATGAATTAATGATCATTAAAGATCAGTTCAGCTTCATAAGCAAATACCTCTACAGAATCAATCAGCTTCCAACAGCCGTCATGTAATTCCACAAAAATCCTACCAGCACCTGGATCATTTTGAGAAGCAGAAGTAACAAATTGCAGTATCGGTTTCGTCTTCGATCCAAACCAAGAGGCAATGATCTATACATGTAAGTTTGTTCCGCCAAGTGATCAATGTATGATTTTAAATTTGACCTTGCTTCTTCGGCAGTATATATAGATTGTTGGATTGAATAATTATCTGGGCCAGTAGAACAATCTTGACTTTGCATGTTCACTTGTAATAAGGAATTCTGCAGAGGATTTTGATTTTCCTGTAGTGCATTTATCTGTTCACGCTGGTCACAGGAAGTGAGTAAAGCCTTATCATTTTTGACATCAACTGTATGCAATGGGCACTGTTTTCCCCCCAATAATGGAAATGTAACAGCTGGTTCATTCTTGTTTCCCAAATATGAGAAAGACTGCATTTTAACAAAATTATCCTCTTTAATATGGCGTTTATCAAGCTGTGCCTCAGCCAACATCTGTTTCTTTAAGGCATTTGCCGCTTCTAAACGTTCCTGAAAGATTGCTCGTAATTATTACATACAGATATACACACAGCAGTAATTTCTAAGGCTAAACACAAGTCAACAATGAGAAATGAAGGTTGGAAACTGAAAGAAATACCTCAAGCGCAACACGAATAGAATTTCCTTCATTTGCCACAGTAATCAAAGCAACTCCTATATTTAGTTTGAGAAAACAGCCTCTGCATCATTATAACATAAGATTCTGGATATCATTCACATTCACACCATTAAACATGTTTCCATCCACCAAATCAGAATTTTCCTGTTGGTAAATATCAAGTCAAACAATAATTGATAAAAGGGTTCATGGATAAATGATTGAATTAATTAAAAAAAGATTCTGAACCTTAGATACCAAACACACACAACACTGAAAAGTCACAAACACACAACACCTTAAAATGTTACTTCCAAACCACAACATAGATAATTGATTTAGGGAACACTATACCAACCATTAACCATTCTAGTTATATAGATAAATTTAACAGAACATTCTAAAAACATAGATAAGTAACATATCATTCTAACAACATAGATAATTAACAGAATATTAAAAAAAATAGATAGGAAGCGAACCTGTCATCTTGTCTCCAAATTCCAAGGAAGCTGCAACTTTAGCTATATCCCTCCTTGAAGCAAACTCCATGACAAATTTCCTTAAATACTCATCATCAAATTTTGACCTTAGATCTGTGACAGATTAAAAAGATTTCCTCTAATTCTGGACCTTCTCAATCAAGAACGTTTTGGGAACTTATCTGAGTATAGATTTGTTTTGTCTATGAGAAACAGAACCACATATTGATTTGTATGGCCGTGAATCATGGTGGAGAAAAGGAATCGATAGAAAATTCATGGTGGAGAGGATCTGGGTTTGTGGTTGATTTAGGGTTACGATTCTGAATAAAGGAGGTTTTGAGTGAAGATTCTAGGGTCTTTGAGTTCAGAATCGAGAAGATTTGAGAAAGAATAGGAAAGGTTCTCAGTGAGGGTTTAGATCAGTGAGATAAAAAGAAACTAAATTGAAGTGAATAAAAAGCATTGTTTGAGTCTTTGAGATGTGAGTGAGACGAAAATGGAGCCGGGTCGTGCAACCAAGAGTTGGAGCATCCATACCCGATTGGAGATAATCGCCAAATACCAAGTCATGGAACGCATCGGCTCCGGAGCTTACGCCGACGTCTACCATGGCCGTCGTCTCTCCGACGACCTAACAGTCGCCCTCAAAGAAATCCACGACTACCAGTCCGCATTCCGAGAAATCGAAGCGTTGCAGATGCTTCAAGGTTCTCCAAACGTCGTCGTTTTGCACGAATACTTCTAGCGCGACGATGAAGAGTAGATTGGAACAGAATTGTGAGGGAGAAAAGTTTAATTTTATTATTTAATAAAGCTGGAAAAAAGAATAAAATAAAAGTATAGCTTTTGGAATTACTAAACCGATTAGTGACCGATTTATCCATCACCAAATCAGTCTCTAAAATAATTTGCGACTAATTTAGCGACTCAAGAAAATTTGGTTATGAAGAAAAATATACGGTCTCCAATTCGGTCTCCACAGTGACTAAATTATTTTGGTCGCTAAATCGGTCACTAATGGCGAGTTTTCTAGTAGTGTAAAATTATGCTTGAAATTCAAAAACAAGAAGAAGAAAATGTGTATAAGTAATCATGTTTGATGTCATAAACACTTTTGGACATACCATCTTAATGTTAAATGGTCTATAAGCACTTTTTAACGAAGTTGGCTGAAAAGATGGATGACAATGTAAATATTCTATGACTTAAAGGACCAATTTATAACAAAAAAAAACATAAAGGACCAATTGGGAAAAAAACCCTTAAAGGACTAATATGTTATAAACTTATAACTTAAATGACCCTCGGAGGTATTTGGCCTAATTGATTGTAACAAGTTGGTCTCTTAAGTTTTTTCTGTACCAATTAAATCCTTTAAGTTACACTACAAGAAATCAGGCTTTTAGAGACTGAATATTCAGTCGCTACATCAACAAAATCGGTCACTGATAGATTTAGTGACCGAAATAGCGACCAAAAATAAAAGTGGCTAAAACGCTGGTCGCTAATCCTTTGTGACCGGTTTAGCGACTGATTTTTCGCGACTGATTTTGTGACTATACATAGAGACCGATTTTGTCACTGAATTTTGAGACGGAATTAGAGACTGATATAGAGACGTCTTCGGAGACTGATCCAGAGACTGAATCTAGCCACCGATTTAGACACCCTTTTCTTGGCTGAAATCAGCTAATTTAGTGACTTATTTTGTGACTGGGTTTGACACTTAATTAGCCACCGAATTTAGAGATCGAATTTGTGACCGAAATTTATTTATTGTATTATAAATTATAGTCGCTATTTCGGTCGCTATCTGGATTTTTTTTTAATTGTTTGCTGAATACTATACTGGTCACTGTTTTGTGACTAAGAATTACAATATTTTTTTTTAATATTGTAATTTTTTAACTCACATTTTTATCAAATTCCATACAAAAGATCAAAATAATTCAATGGTACATACATAAACTAGTCAAAATATAATACTAAGGAGGAGATTTGTGTATTCACAAAAGTCTTTGCACTTGGTAGTCTTAACAAAATACATAATACTAACCAAAAGAAAGTTGCAAGTGATAGGCTTAACAAAATACTAATCCAGATAGATTTGGGAATTAACAAAACACATCAAATTATCTATTCAGGAACATTTTGTGCTTCCAACTCTAACTCATCATCAACCTCATCATTACCAACCTCATTATCCTCATCATCATCAACCTCATTATCATTAGCTTGGTCTTCCTCATTGCGTGTAAATTCTTTCTGTTAGGATGGACAGAGAAAGAAAGAAACCTTGGAGTACAGTGTCAACTGCTGCGTTAGGGACAAAAAGCCCTACGACACGTCTGTTGTTATCTGATGTAGTTTCCACACGAACAACGCGTAGCCTATTAAGCATTTGTCGGGACTGTACATATTTTTATTTGCAATTAGAAGTAATTTGCATGATAAAATGACTATTATAATGCTCTATGAGTAAACAATCAACCAGAGGCTCAACAAAATCAGCACATTTTTCATTAAAAAGAAAGTTTCTCAGCTCCAAAGTTACTATAAAAGTTAGTTTTCATACTATATCACAACAAAAGCTATCTATTACAATTTCCACACAATATGATCAGATATAGAGGATATCATAAAGTGACAAATCGATACATCATACGCGAATTAATAATTTTAGCATCTGCAAAATATGTTCTTTCTCATGAACGCTTTATGAGTTGGTGAAATACCTTCTTAGAAATCGCCTTTAATATGTTTCCCCAAATAGGAAAAATGACGCCACCTAAGACATTTACTTGCTGAAGTCTTGAGCCAACTGAACAGAACTTGCCATTCTTACAATTAGGACCATGCATGCACTGACAACAAAAGTAATAAGTCAAAATGTGAGATGATGTGAATTTGAAAAATCTACATAGTTTCTCACCCCCATGACCAAATGAGTGAGTGCACACCAACATGCATATAGTGCACATGCACATACAGATGGGATTCTAAATTATATAGATGATACAGCAAGGTAAAATACAACTTTATCTTATCCTAAAATCGCTAAAATATGAATGGTTCAGTTCCATGTGTGCCAATTAGGCCACAAGTTCACAACCATGAATGAACAAGAAACGTGTCCAATTAGGAGAAGGCCTCTGGAGATAATGATGGGACATATCCAGCTAGAGGGGGATAATTCATTTGAGAAAAATAGCTGCAAGGGGGACATGTGTCACCGAGGGGACGGGGAAGTGTTGGAATTGATGGACATACTCGGAAATCTGGTTGGACAGACCTGCTGATCTCAGAGAGGAGAGTCCTATCTACTGTTTTGTTCTGTGTTCTGGTTTCCATACTCATTGAGGAGAGTCTCAACTGTAAGCTAGTCTCTTACCGTAAGGGATTACTCCCGTTCTTAAATACTAAATAGTTTCATCTTTACTCTGTTCTTATCAGTTTCCTCGCATGAAGTTACAATTACGAGAAATAACTTATGGTATGTATACCTATTTAGATGAAACTTCATATTCGTTTTCCCAACCAATTTGGGCCTCCTTCAAAGAAGAAACTTTTGAATATTTTAAAGTTAATTCTGCCAGATGCATATCCCTACAATTGCAGGGGAAAATGGGTAAACAATAATATTAAACTAAAAGAAGGACAAGTAACTGAAATACATACCGAGTTGATTCTCCGGTAGTGGGACGAACTATCTTATACATAGATGGAGCAGA
Organism: Medicago ruthenica; assembly: GCA_018208015.1. Classification (NCBI taxonomy): domain Eukaryota; kingdom Viridiplantae; phylum Streptophyta; class Magnoliopsida; order Fabales; family Fabaceae; genus Medicago; species Medicago ruthenica. The sequence goes on from CM031372.1 coordinate 22,572,934, forward strand.
ACTGGAACAGAAACAAAAACCAACATAATGACATCAGTAAATGAAACCAGAAATCTTTACTATGTACTCCCTCCGGCCTTCTTTATAAGCAAAATTCATCAAAATTTCTTGGCCTCAAATATAAGCAAAAGTCACCAAATTCAATTCTATCAAATAGTTACACAACAAGGACGACAAACACTAGAAATGATACCTTTCAAATGCTAAAATAACATGACGTTTTCCCAACCACTCCCTCTTGGACTTATAGAATCCGTCACCAGCTGAAAAAACTTCAACCTTCTGCTTCTCATGGAGCATTGTATTTGCCATCTGAGGCGTAAATGATATCAACAAAATATGTATGTTAGAGTAAAGAACAATTTAGTTAGAACATTTGAGAAAGCATATGCACCTCCCACGAAATCCCACGATCCAAGGTGAATGTGAACAAATCAGTTGAAGCCCCGCTCATTTGATCAACATAGACTGTCTGCATCAAAGAAAATTTATCTTCAGTCTTAAATTTTCTATGCATAAACATACGAAAAAGAGTGGCAGCCCGAAGTTTAGGAGGAAAATAAATACCTTTGGAGTCCCTTGCAGTTCAATGACAGTAGCTTTCAAGTCAACAATGCCTGTGTCAAAGTTACCTTCAATGCGAGCTTTGTGAACAAGAAGATCCAAAATATTCATAAATAACTCAAATAGCCTGTTGATACCGAAAAAATTAGTGTATTGAACCAAATGTTGAAAGTTGACGTACCAAATCAATTCATTCACAAAATACAAACCTATTCTGAATCTCAGGAGCTATTCCCAAAAGCCGGTTAAGAAATCGACGAATATTGCGTTTATCTTTATCATCCATGTCGCAATCCATATTACCTCCTTTAAATATAAGAAGCCAACAATTAATAACAAGGAAAAATAAAGATATTATGGTATCATAAACTTCACATCAGTAAATCATGAAACCATAAATACATTTTGATTAGATATTCAATCTAATATTAGACAAGGGAAAACAATGATTACCAAGACCGTCGTCCTTAAAAATTTTAACTGAAACAAGGGCAGCTTTTGCCTGCATAATAAAATCTTTGATTGTATCTGGTCTGTCGGATAAGCATCCTGGAGGTACAACAGGAAGAGGATCCTACATAATTACATTTATCAGTTGATGGATTGGACTTGTTCATTTCTTATTAAACTTATAGTCAATATGCACATCTGTTATTTTAAACGAAAATTAGATACCTCTCCCAGTATTCCACTGTACAAAAGCTCCAGAGCCCTCTTCCCATACTCACTATCATAATTATATGCATTTAACGAAGGTCCAGCCCTGTAAAGTTCACAGGCAGTCAGGAACAACATTGACTAAGATTATAAATAAAATTTATCCATATTGGCTCATTGAAAACACAACTGATGAATCCAGTTTACCTACGATCTCCCTGAGTCAAAGCTCCAAGGGATTCCAATCTCTTAGCAACAGCTGATGCAAACCGGCGTTCTCCACCAAGGTTCGAAAATAGTAACCTGAAGAAAATATATAAGGATATGAAATCGCGTCAAACAACAGCACCTGTCACTGCAACCATTTTAAATCAGATTTAAAGTGCTTCGACCTTACTCTCTCTGATCTTATAGTAACCAATGAAGCATTATTACCTTTTCTGGAGCAATATTCTCAGTTATTGTATGTCAATCTACCTAACTACTTTTGTGAAGAAATCAAATAAATATAAATGTTAAAAAATTCAAATGATACAAGGCTATAGACTTATAGTGACTGCACCACAACTTAAGGACATTGGGTTATTGGCATTAAATAATCAGTTGTCAAAGAAGAAAACCTCGTAGTTTAAATAGTCAACGAATTATGAAATCCACAACTCACCATGGAGCAGCATCTATTAGGCCTGAACGATCAATAGACAACCCAGAATCCAAGTATCATCTCCACTTGCAGTGAGATGTTTGGAATCAGGAAGAAAGAACTCCATGTGCAACAGCTTATTTCCTTTGAGAAATGCCATGGTTAAGGCTCCACTGACACAACAAATTGTCCCTAATATCTTGGCCACGTTTCTTAAACTTCGAAGATTGATTTTCTCAAATCTAATCATTCAAACACCAGAAAATGTCATCCATTGCATATTAAGTAAAAAAACAAATGTAAGTATAACTAGGCATATTGATTTAATCCTGATATAATTTACTTTGACACTATTAATTTTTGAAAAACAATTACCCCAAAATTGCAGCAAATACAAAAGTTAATGCAGGTATCAAATTACTCATGGCAGTGGCTGCTGTAGAAGATGCATAGAATAAACCACTAAAATATGCATTCTGATTTGCTGTCACCCTGCATATAAACAACAACAGAAACTGGTTAAGTATCATCATCATCATTATTATAATGATTTATTTTGTTAAAAAAATAAATAACACAAGCAACAAAAGTATAAGAATCAAAGGTGTTTTGCAAACTATACCCAATAAGAGAGGTCATAAACATCAAAGAGAAACTCTTTAATCCTAATGAAGCCTTAAAAGATTGTCTCCTACAACAGAAAGAACAAATATATATATAATATATATGAGTGGGTGAGAATAAGAAGAATGAGAGTAATTGGTTAAGAGAGGGAAAGTTCATCCAACTAATCATATATAATATACCGCTTATTTGAGGAAAAGATGATAGGTGCCAATGCCAAAGTGGCTATGCCTTGCCTATACACTACAAAGACTGTGGGAGTCAATCCATCTAATAGAGCAGCTCTTGTAAAGATGGCTAGCAATGAATAATGAAATTGTAATCCTATCATAACCATTACCGGAAGATGGCTATATAATACCTCAAATTTAGTTCTCCTCCCTTAGGGACTATGTTTAGTGTTCAATTTTTTGTTACAAACTAACATGTCTCGAGTTGGGAACTCCAAAGAACTATTTGTAAAAAAAAAATTAGAGACAAAATTGTGATTGGTATTTTGTCAAGAAACTAAAATGAACTTTAGAAATCAAATATAGTATATGCAGAATGGAACAGAAACACAACTTAGGTATTATCTCTTCCATTTCTTGCTGAGTCTTGTTCCGAAAATCCGATCCCTCTATCGTCAGTCCATCTGTCAAGATACTGCATTCTCTAGCTATAGCTTTAGCAGTGTTTATATTATCACCAGTTATCATTCTAACAGTAATTCCAGCATCCAAACAAGAAAGAATGAACTAGAAACGTTGATCACAACAAAGATAACAATAAAGAATGAAAACCAAAGTGTAATAATAATATTAGAACATAATGTTAACTTTAGAATATAAATATATATTAGGATTCAGACTATTCATACTGTTTAGCACACCACAAAGGCATAAACCCATATCCATATTGTTTAGCAGAATCTTTGCACAAATTAAAGGTATATAGAAAAATGACCACCTTAGAAGCATCTTGTTGATGAACAAATTTTCACATATAAATACTTTAAGCTGAAAAAGGCTTAAAATCATAACCATGTCAATTATTAAAGGTTGTTCTGCAAGGAGCATCCCTATAAATCCATACACCAAAACATGGATTCTTCTTTTGACCAAAATTGGGTGGTGAGGTGATCAAGACAAACTAATTGAGGTTTATACTATGAAAGCATGTACTTGAAATACTTGGTATTTTTAACCAGTGTACAACATGAAATGTATTCCAAATCAAATATAATGATAGAATAATCAGGGTAAAGAGAAAGTACCTCATCTAACTCAAATCAATACATGTCTATAATAAAGACCATCAACACCAAAGCAAAGCCCCAAATCGGCCAGACAGAGCGCCTCACTGATATGTTGGTGCTGTTTGGGCTGGTGTAGCTGCTGTGTGCCTGCTGATCTGTTGCTGATCTGCGCTAATTTGGCTGTGTTTAGGCAGAATTTGGATCTGCAGCAACTGTGTAGCAGTGTTGGCCGGTGGTCTGGGCAGCAGGCGTTAATTGATGTTGTTCCGGACTGCTGGTCTGACAGAATTTTGGTGTTTGCGGGTGTGGTTTTGTTTTGTCGGCTGCCCTGTATCGCATATACGCTGGGGTTTTGTCGGCTGCCCTGTATGCAAACACCAGAGTAGAAAAAATAAAAACACAGCAGCAGTAGACTTTGATGAAAAAACAACTGATAAACGAGCCAAGGGGTGCTCCAAAAGATAGGAAAAAATAGCAGTTGTAGACAATAACTGCAGTCTACTTGTTCAAGTTACTATCCTTAATGCTCCAAAGTCGCTACATACCAACATGATCGTTCAATTTTGCAAGTCTTATCTTGTCATGGCCAGAGCCCCAAATCTAGAAACATCGAGTACAACACCACTATAGAAGTTAAGAAACAGATTACACAAGACTAAAGAGCTATAAAGTCACTAAGGTAACACCAAACCCCACCAACTTGACTAAACTAACTGAGAACTTAGACATGCAGCTAGACTAAACTGACAAAACAAATACAAAGTTGCTACCTGGAACAAAACAACTAGGAAACCAGCCAAAAGCCAGAAGAACCTAAGCAACAAAACTGTGTTTGAGAAAAAAGCTCCCTTCTCACAGCGACAGTTTGACAGAAAAAGCCACCCTTCAAACTAAACCACCCCTACCACAACCAAACAAAAGCATTAACACAAGACAAAAAAAAAAACGATACGCCAAAATATTGCAGCGACGATTTGGTTATCCAAACTCGAAAATAACAACACTAACCACCAAAACCAAAACATACAGGCCCTCTTTGGAACAAACAACACTACTACCAAAATCACACAAAGAAACTGCAAGGGTCTCAATATGATTCGCATAAAAGACAACGAGAAAGCCTTTTCCTACTCAACGATATACCAGATGATGTCTGTTTATGTAGTGCTTCCACTGTCATTTACCAAGATAAAAAGTATATATAATTATATAAACACCAGTAGCATTAATATTGAACTCCAGAAGCATGGGGTCAGCTTAAACTACTCTTCATACACAACTTTAATAAAATTTGCAGCACTTAAATCAAATGAATAATGTCATTTCACATAATATTACACTCATAAATTCCTAGTCCATTTAGGGATATAAAATTAGAAATAATGACATTTAATAGATAAAAATCAAAGAATAAGATTTACAGGAGAGGAAATTAGGGTTTTCAACAAAATTTTAGGCCTTTTCAACAAAAAATTTAGGGCTTTTCAGCTTCAAAGCATAAACGGGGCATAATAAGACAATCAAAAACTTACCCATGGGAGAAGAAGACCAAGGCGAATGGAGAGGTTTGACGCGGTGGTTCTGTCAAAAAGTGTTGGAATAAAAGTAAAATAGAGAGAAACTAAGAATAACTCAGTAAAGGAGAATAAAAAGGAAAAGGAAAGGAAGAATACACAATTACCACGATAAAGGAGAAAGGAGAAGGTCAGATCAAGGTCGTTTCTTTCTTGAAACAATTTGGTTAAGATGAAAGGTATCGTTAAGAGGAATGCGAAAATCATATTCTTACTTCAGATCTGATGTCGCAGAAGATATGGGAAGGCCAAGGAAAGTAGCGGCGGTGCTAGGGTTGGGATTCGAAGGGGAAAGTTGGTTTGATTAAAAGCTAAAAGTCTGTGTTGACGCGAGCTAGGTGGGAGGAGGAAAAAAAATCTGATAACTAGGTTTAAAGTGGGACTCAGGAGGTTTTATTTATTTTTTATTTTTTATTTATTTATTTATTTTTTATTTTATAGTAAATACGTCTCTAAATCAGTCTCTAAAATATTTTGTGACCGATTTAGACACTAGCTTGTATTTGGTTAAAAAGGCCAAGATACCAGTCTCTAAATCGGTCTCTATGGTGACTGATTTATTTCGGTCTCTAAAATGGTCACTAAACGACATGTTTCTAGTAGTGTTATATAACCGTAACAATTTGGGGATATTGGATCTTAAAAATGTAAGTTATTCGGGACCTAAAAGTTACTATTAAATAACTTAAAGGACCTAACTGTTACCAAAAATACTAAAAGGACTAACTTGTTACGATTAAATAACTTAAAAGACCTCCAGTGTAATTTAGCATAATTATAATTAAAACCAAAATATATGTATTCACCAATAAATCGTCATGCTAAACTTGTATTAAAATACATAAAATTATTCCACACAATCATAAAAACATCCAACAAACGATCTAAAAAACAAGTTAAATTGGCTTATGGGCAAGAAAGAAAAAAATTGGGCCAGTAAAAAAATGTTCTTTTTAAAAGTAAAATCGAAAAGTCGCCTAAAATCTGACATTTTACTACCGAGTTAAAACTAAATCCACACCTAAAAACGTAAACTCAGGCGAGTTTATGAGTTAACACTAGAGTTTGGGAACACTAGTTAGAAATCTTATGGTGTTTGTTAAATAGAGGTTGAACACTTTATAAAAGAGAGGACCCATAAACTTAATGTCTTAAAGTTTTGGGTAAGTGTGGTGTTCAACATGTCTGGTTGCTTTTAGTAAAATATGGATGGTCTTCAATCTTCATGATTCCTCTCATGATCCAATAGTTGTATTAGAGCATGTGGTTTGACAAAGGCTCGACCGACTCTTTATGTCAAAAATCTTTCTGACAATGATGGTCAGGCCACATGTTCCGTTGGTACAGTAGCAACGACGGTGTATGTACAATTGTGAGTTAGAAGTCTCACATTACTTTTAAAAGTGGAGTTTAAAAAATTTATAAATAAGAGGATCCATAAGGTAATATCTTATGGTTTTGAGTAAAGATGTAGTATGCAACTCATACTAGATCTTGACTCAATATGAATGATCCCCCTTATTTCTTTCATGACCAAAAGAACTAGTAAATAAACATTTACTTGAATTTAAATTTAAATCATACAAGTACAATAAAACTTATCTATCTATTTATTATTATAATAAAATGGAGAATAGTGTGCAAACCCTATTCCCCAATCCTAATACTACTTAATTTGTCTAATTTGCTCTTATTTTTTACCACCTAATTCCAATTTTGTCCTCTCACTCACAATAAAATCATATTAAGTTCTACATGTCCATAAGGTAAAGAATGAAAACAAACGTTTCAATAATGGAGAGACAATAACATGACCCCTGTCTGGTAAAAAATAACATAAGGTAAAGAATGAAAACAATCATTTCAATTCCCAATACAATTATTGTCTGGTAAATAAAAAAAATAAACTTTTACCCATGACCCCTGTCTTTATATAGTCTACACCTTCCGATCCTATTATAAGCAAAAGTTGATTTTTTAAATTCATTCAATAAATAATGTATGTGGTAAAGTGCACTTTGATCTCTATCTCTATATACATGTATTCTAGGCTACACTCTTCTAACCAATCTGTCATACTTACTTTTTCAATTATTTTCTCAATCTAGGCTCACTATTTTTTTCATTCCTTTTTTACTTTTTCATCCACTTAAATCTTTGATAATAATTTTTTTCCAAGTCAATTATTATGCACTCTAACTCTTTTTTGTTGGTTATTATATTATGTATATGCAAAAATTATAAATACAAATATATAAAATATATAACAACACTAGCGTGTCGCACGGGTCATGAGCTAGTTTAGTTAATGAGAACAACTAACATGTCTAAATAACTAATTAGTGTGATTAAGATTTACATCTAATAGTTTTTTTAAAACAAGCAAAAATTAAATTAAATTACCAGAGGGATAAGACTACCAAGCACAAGGTCTGCCAAGAAGAAAAGGCTAAATCAAGAGTTTACAAAGTCAAAAAAAGGAACCGACAACGAAAGAAAAATACAAATTAAGTTATAGTTCCCAAACATATAATTGGCTTAAGTCACCGAGAATGGTAATCAAAAGAGAAAGTATCATATTTTGCTTTCAACCACCAAAATATCTAAAGCGTAATTTTGCCGAGTAGTTGATGTAAAGAATGTTCATTACACTTGAAAATGTGACCGTATCTTTCATTTCATATCACCCATATGCAAGAAAGCCATAAAAGATGCATTGCTTACCGATGATGCTTTGATGATCCACCTAAGTGATAGAATTGAAGTAAGTGGTCGGAAATGAGAGCGGGAATCATTGTCACATAACATAGTCAATGCGAAACCAATGTACAAATAGATCCAAACAAGTTACAATCCAAGAACAAATACTTAATATCCTCATTAGATCCGCAACCATCCACACATGGTTGTTGGTGATTCTGAAGCAAGTCACGCTGCAAAAGATTATCAATAGTAATAATGCGGTTCTGAAAATGACGGCAAGCAAAAATACTAGTTTTCAAAAGAATTCTCTTCTGTCAAATGATGTCTGAAATTTTTTTAATTGTATCATTTTTCAAAGATGTCAAGTAGTGATGAGACAATATAATATCTCAAATAATTTATTTTTGTGGGTCGAATACGTATTGTGTTTCACGCCACAAATGTGGGTCTAATATTTTTTTATTTTCTTTACTGCATGTGAGTATAGTACATTTATTATTTTGAAAGAGAGTCTAGTACCTAATGTATTTGGTTTCTATTTTTTAATATTATATTTTGTTCTTAAAAAAATATTTTAGGAGTTTCTAAATATATGTCACAGTCAACCACTTCATATATGTCAATATACAACTTTGTCAACCGCTTAACAAATGAGTAAGAGCATCTACAATGGGGTTCATTTACTTAACAATGGCATCTCCCTCTTAAGGACCCCCATTAGAGTAAGAAAAAATGGGTACTTATTAAGTAAAATGCAACCATATAAGGACTTTCTCTCTCCCCTAAGCAACTAACGAGTCCCACGTTTAAAAGAAGTAATAAAATATGTACAAGTTGGTCTTACTTTCAAAAGAAGTAATTTTTATGAGGTAATTTATAATTTAATAAATAAATTACTTTTGTATAATGAGTAAAGTTAGTGAGACCTATTTAAGTATTTTTCATTAGAGTCTCTATTAGTGTATTGCTATTTAAGTCATTGAGTCCTTAATAAATATTTTTATTAAAAAAATTATAAATAAATGATGTATACATGTGAGATCCATTTAGAGAGTCCCTATTAGTGTACTACCATTGTGAATGCTATAAGGATCCTCTTCGTTTATAAAAATAAATGAAGGATGTCATTTAGAAAGAGATACACACAAAATATACGTTGTGAGTCCTACCACTAAGTGGATCCCACCATAATTAATTATTTTTTTACTTTTTGTGTGTATTTATCTTTTCAAATGGAAGAAATGGAGAAAATCATAAAGGTAGATGATCCTGACTCAAAACAAATTATACGAATAGAGTAGTGTATATTGTTAAATTCGAGTCCAGATATGCTCCATTTACCACATGCTCTTTTTAGTCCATTTAGGGTCTTGGATGAATGACATGTGGCAAAAAAGATTCAACGGTTCAAATTTAAAATAAACAAAACATGTATTTTTTTAATACAAAAAAAATTAAAATTCATATGTGCTTCTCTTTCTCTTCTTCTCCCGGATCCAGTATTCACCCCATGGCCGCCCATTTCATCTTCACAAACCACGGTTTGAAACGACGATGATTGACTGATTTGAAACGACGACGGCGAGACAACGGTTAGCACTAGAGGGGGCAATGAGAAGAGTGGAGAGAAGCGATCCTGTTATTGAGAGATGAATGAACAACGGCGATTGAGATGAACGGCGGCGCAATCGGTAGATGTTGGCGGTGATGAGAGGGGAGAGGAAGAATTTTTTACGGAAGCTGAAAAGAGAGAAACATACAAGAGAGGAAGAGGAAGGTTTATGATTTTTAATTTATTTTTTATTAAAAAATATATGTTTTGTTTATTTTAAATTTAAACCATTAAATCCTTTTTTGTCACATGTCATTCATCCAAGACCCAAAATAGACTAAATGGAGCATGTGGTAAATGAAGCATACATGGGGTCGTTAAATTTCGAACATGTATTTTGAAATAGGGAATAGTTATTACGATGAATGAATAGGGTGGCTGGATTAATCTCTCATTTAATGAATGAATTGGATATATAGATCATGGACAGGTGTATTCATTTACCACCTCTTTTTTATTCCAAGTAAGGAAAAGAAGATTGCGCAAGTCACTAATTTAGTAATGCAACTAATAAAGATTACTATCACGCATAGAATTTAAAGATAGACATAATGATAAAGTTTAAAGATACAAGATGTATTAAGTGTACCAAAATTAAAATTGCATACTCCCTCCGTCCCTTTTATAGAAGTAGTTTACAAAAAAAAATTGTCCTTAAATATAAGATCATATACACATTCCTAGATGCATTGATTACTCTTTTTCCAAATATACTTTTATTAATACTACCAATTTGTCTTGGTATATGAAAAGTTAACATTAAATATATATTTAATTAAGAGTAATCTAGTAATAGTCACACATATTTGTGACAACTTTATTACTTCAACAACTTTTCTTAATCCACGTGATTTTTGTAAACTGTTCATATAAAAAGGGACGGAGGGAGTAGAATTTAAGAAACCAACAACAATAATGAGTTCTGCTAAAAAAAAACAATAATGAGTTGAAATTTAAAGGACTTACATACTACAAAGGACAAATGATACTTTAACATCAAAAACTTGAGGCTGATGTTTTTAACACGAACACAAAATTAAAATCATGTCAATTCAGAAACATTAGAGCATAGTTTATGATTTTCATTACCGTTCTCATGAATGTGTTTGAAGCATCAGATTCAAAATTTACAATATTGTAGAGGAGTCTGGGGGAAGTTGATTCGGAGCAATAACGAGCCATTGTTTACTCCAGGATCACAGGAGAAGGAAACATCACATCTCCATTTAAAACCTTAAGGTATTAAGTATATGTGTCATCTCTCTTATATATCCAACATTTTATTCATTCATATGGTGGAGAGTTTGGGGAAGTCGGGAGCAATAATAGGTCATTGCTTGCTTCAGGATCACAAGAGAAGGATGCTTCACATTCAACCAAAAACCTAAAAGCATTGGGTATATGTGTCATCTTTTTTATATATCCAACATTTTATCTGTTCATAAGTGATGTGAGACTTAACCACTCACATTTGAAACCCAACAATCTCAACCACAGGTATGAGTCTCACCTCCTATACCAGGATCCAACGCAAAATTCACTCCCGCTCCCTCGCAGAGCCGAACAAGGGATCTGATAACACTTGTTGGGGAGTTCATGGGTCATAGCGGAAGTAACAACGAACCAATGCTTCAGGATCACAGGAGAGAGTGACACCACAACTCCTCCTAAAACCTTTAGGTATATCAGGTATATGGGTCAAATATATGGATCAAATATGTGAGATTGTGTCAATTCAATAAAAGAATTGGAGTAAAATTTAGTTTTATATCTTTTTTCTTTATCTTTCTAATAAAATGATACTATAAATAACATTAATAATAATTATGAGATGGAATGTAAATTTTAATGAGAGACCTTTTCATTTAGGTGTTTATATTTAACCAGCACAAATAGTTCTTTGATATATAAGAAAAAAGTGCATGGGCTACTCCAATCCAAACAATTAGGTTTAAGAAATTTTTTTTGAATCTTATGTGCATGGATGGATGGATCTTATGTGCATTGGGGTCAATTGACCCCACTTTTTTTATTTTATTTCAACCAATGATATGATGATTTTATATATTGATACCACTTTAAATTTTACGTTGACCCTATATAACAAAACTAATACTCTTTTTAGTCACATTTATAAGCAAAAAAAATAATATTTTAGGCTCATTGAATACCTAATGTATTTGGTATGTATTCAATGAACCAATAAAATAGTTTTTTCTTATAAATATGACCGGATGAAGTACACTAGAGGAACAACAAGTCATAATATTGTAAACTAATTTTATACATTATATTTGTTAAAAGAGTTTTTTTTATCATGTGCAATTGCACATGTTAAGATGTTCAAAATAGTAAGTTTACTTTAGAACTTGTGCATTTTACATTAAATATTTGACTTTCTAAATAAAATAGTAGTATTATTTTCATATTTTCTACTGTAATTTTACGTATATGCATTGACCCTGTTTATTAAAATTTCTGGATCTGTTTGTTTGCTAATTGGTGTAGTAGCATGTATGCTTAGTGTTTAAGTATTGTTTGCATATGGGTTAGAGTTCCCTTGTTTGTGTATTTGTCTTATAAAAACAAAAACAAAAACACATAGAAAATTGAAATAAAACAATTGTGTGAAAATACCACTTAATTAGAACACCAAACCAAAACCTACCCCCAATAAATACATTTAGAAAAATTATTTAAATATCACAATCATTTGTACCCAATATTTTGGCGCACACTCTAAAATACATATCATTTAACTATTTTAAAATACGCATATCTTTTCTTTTTCTACTTTTTTTTTTTAAAACATGTGAGTGTGTCCAAATGATTGTGACCACCCAAGACTTTCTCTTACATTTAAACGATATAGGATATATGAGATAATTCGTAAAACATATAGGGGCCTTTCTTCAAGAATCATTTCCACGACAATGAAACACCAGAAGTAAGTCATTTGATAGAGTGATCACCACCCCCTAAAAACATCAAACTAGACTGGCGTAAAAAGCAAACAAATGTTGTTTGGTCTCAAAGCATATGAGAAACAAATCAAACACCCCAGCAACTCTCCTTTGTTCTCCCTCCCCCTTCCAAACCCATAAATATACTTGTTAAACAAGCTGGACCGAATGGAGAAAAAAAAGGCAATACAAATATAAATTTTCCTCCCAAACTAAGAAGGTCATCCTGCACAAACAAATGTTACTCTCAAACACCACCCACCTTCTTACCAAGATACGGAATTCTCGACAGTCGCTTTGCAAAGACATCATAAAAAGCCTAGTTAACACTACCCACATTGAAAGAGAGTCGATCCTTACATTATGCAAGAATGAGTTTGTTGTATTATATATCCAATATTTCTAAAGAAAGCCTCTAGAAAAGAAAAGCCAATCCGAATCAAAGCAAATATTTGGCATGCCAAATAAGAAGCATCGGAAATGACTTTTTTTAATGGCAAACATTTATATATATATATATATATATGTGTGTGTGTGTGTGTGTGTGTGTAAGTGCGTGTATATATAAAAATCATATCAAGTAAGAGCACTAATTATTACGAAAGATGTGAGAAGTAAATAATAGCCCTGGATTTAAATCAATGATTTTATTGTTTAAATTTTAAAACTACACGTTAACTTTTGTTTGTCAACACACACGCGTTCCTTTGTCTTTATCTCACACTTCATACAGAGACTGCATGTCCCTACATCTTCTTCACTCTCAATGTTAATATATATATATATATATATATATATATATATATATATATATATATATATATATATATATATATATATATATATATATATATGAACGGCACGAATTGCGCAAATCTCTAGTTATTATAACACCTAAAGTAAACATGCACACCAAAAGAAATGAAAAGCAGCATAACCTTAGGGCTACAACCGACCCCAAGAACCATGGCACATAAAGAAAACCAGCTAAAGACAACACATTAAAAAAGAGGCGAAGCCAGAAGCTTCCCACCAATCAGTGGAAGCCTGGGAACCACCCAAAGATACATATCAAAACCATCTCTATCAAACACTAATAGGTCCAACAAAAAATAGGTTCTACGTCCCGACTCATAAAGAAAGCACCGATGTCTTGGGAATTTACCAAAAAACCACTTCCAGGAGTAAAAAAATAATCCTATCCATCAGGCCCTCAACCTCAACAATTGTACTAAAGAACAAAAGATCATTTCGAGCTTTCCAAAAAGAGCACATTGTGTATGCATGACAAGCAAAAAAACTCATCCTACCTTGTTTCCCAACACCTAAGGACACAAATAATATCAAAGACCCTTAAACACTCTCTCTAACTTAGTTTCCTGAATAGTGATAAAATCAAGATGGTTTCAAGCAAAAAAGTCTCTCACCGTCCTCTTTTTAATCCTAACCCCTGAGGCTTTGTTTGGGAGTTGGGTTTTGGAGGGGAGGGGAGGGAGGGGAAGGGAAGGCTAGTGGGGAGATAAACCTTTGTTTGGGAGTTTAAAAAAAACAAGGAAAGGTTTTGAAGGGTTTGGAAAGGCTTATTTGGTCCAATTTTAGAGTTCCCTCATATTGGGGGTTTTGGGGGGTTAAACATACAAATTGACAATTTTAACCTTTTTAAAATTAATAACGAAATTTATACCCAAAATAAATAAATTATTAATAGGAAATATAATATGTGTGTATATATATATATATATATATATATATATATTGAAATTAATTTGTTAATATTGTATCAAGTTTTTAATAAAATTATAAAAAAACTAGATATTTAATTTTTTTTCTTCATATTTTTAAGATTTGTTATAATATTGATAAAAGAATCAAATTATTTTAAGAAGACAAGGAGTATTCCTAAAAAAAGGGTAAAATAGTAAAATTATCACATAAGCCATCCATTTCCTTTCCTTGTTGGTTTTTTAACTCCCAAAAGAGGAATGCTTTCCCTCCCTTTCCCCTTCCCTCCCCTCCCTTCCCTTTCCCTCGTAAGCATTTCCTTCCTCTCTCCTCAAAACTCGCAAACAAAGCCTAAACCTCTAATATTCTAAGAGCACACTACAATCTCCAACCGCCTCTTCTCGGCTGAAGCCAACACCTCTAAACCCTCAAACCTAGTAACCTCCAACTCATCGTCTCTACCAAAACAAAATCCTAGTCCCTTCCCTTACCCAAAATAGTTGTGGCAACAAAACGCCTGTGTGAGCCACTCAGATCTCTCTCGGAACAACAGAATCAAGGGCGAAAAATGAGATTTTTGGTAGATTTAAGAAAAATGAAAAGAAAAAATAAACAACCAAAGTTTAAGACACTTTAAGCAAAATATAAAAACAACAACCTTCCTTGGCAGTAATTAACTAGAATATAGTTCATAACAAGGAACAAAAAACAAAACACAAACGCAAAAGCCTCCAACATAGTAAAACAAAAGAAAGGCACACTTAGTCCACCCCACAATTACAACTCGAAAAAAGCAACAAGAACAAACCATAACTCCCCATAAAACACTCCACTACAGTTTAAGAAAAACCAAAAACTACCACACAAGAAACAGCCCCCACCACCAGCACATTTTGATCCAAAACTAAGGAAAGTCTCCATCTGATGATCTTTGGGGGAGACCTAACTTCAACTCCAGTGATAGTTCCTCTTTTCCCATGTGCCTTGGAAACAATTTTGACACCTCCTCATACTAAAAATAAATTCATACTTACAATTATTAAATTAGTCGATATTGTAGCCCTTAATAAAAAGTATTAGTATCTTAGAGTGAAACATTGTGTGTAGTTATACTAACTCACCTTTTCTTTCAGACGTTCATTTTCAAGCCGAAGTTCTTTCAAACGATGTGAACTGCATGCTTGGCAAAATACATTCTTCTGTATCTCCATCATTTCCATTTTCTCTTCCAAAAGCATTTCAATTTCAGCTCGAAGAGCAGCGTTAACTTCCATGTTACTAGCATTCTTGAGATCATGACATATACAAGAAGTGATTAATTAGTATGTTATATCAGTTAGTGGCTTGTAAAAAGAATTGAATGGAGATTTTGTTCAAACCAAAAGAATATGTTACCTTAACCTGTATTCTTTTGTATGTAAACCACCAGTTCACTTGTTTTGGCTCAAGTTCAAGCTCTTTGGCTATTTCACATTTTTGCTTATGATTAGGATATTTCAGCGTCTGAAATATTCTTTATTTAACAAACAATAAACGCAATTAGGAGAGAGATTGTATTGCAAGACCAATTTGAAAGGCAAATGTAAAAACAAAAATGACACAACCAAGCCATGTAGCACAAATCTAGACAATAGATTTATCTTTCCTAATTAATCCGGTACTTATATTATCATTAATTCTAAAAAAAAAAAATAACATTTATCGTTTATGTCGGTGATAGGTAGCTCAACTTATTTACCCTAAAGGGTGATAAGTTTGAGATTTTGAGTTTAAACTTGAGCGAAGAAGAGAAAAAAAACAACTTACTTATGTTAAAGGGTAATAAGTTTGAGATCTTTAGTTCAAATTCGAATGAAGAAGAGAAAAAAAAAAAAAACTTATCATTAATAAACCATTTAGTAACTTTTATGAATTTAATTTTATAGATTGATTTTATTAAAGGCTATGATATCGAGTTTCACCAATAAAATGAGGTTGTGATCGAATCAATTGATTTGATAAGAATATCAATAGTCTTTTGGGACATATAAAAAAACATTTATACGCAACAATAGAATAGAAAATATTGTTTTTTTAAGTCAAAGGTTAACGGTCTACCTCTCAAAAAAATGATTAATTCGGTCTAGTATAAGGAGCTATTTTATTTTATTTTTTGACATCAAAATTTATTAACTATAGTTTAAATAGATTTATTGACAAAACTATAGTTTAAATAGATATCCACACGCATTTATAATATTTGACAATCTCTAAAAATATAAAATTCTTCAAAAAAAAAATATAAAATTGTCTCCAAAAAGAGATCTAGGTTTAAAAAAAAAATGGTTGTATTCCAAAAAATATTTTTAGAGATTGTGAAAACCTAGATCTCTAAAGAGAACCAATTGCAAATCGTTATCCGAAAAAAAAAATCAATTGCAAATCTCGTTATCTAATCTTTTATTGACTAAGACAAAAAAAAAAAGATCTATAACATTCATGAATCCAGAATTTGTGCAGTCATTGGCAGAATACATTCATGCAATCAGTGGATCCATGTGAGTCGATCTCGATTGGACGGTTTAAAAAATAAGTAGGTTTTTTATGTGTAAACGGGATGTTCTATTTGCGCAACTATTGAGTAATTCCTCAATCATGTGCAATTCTATTGGCGACAAACTCCACGAGAATTTTACCGCTGTAGAATAAGGAGATTTTGATTTTCTTTAAGACTTAAAAAATTACCAAACTTTATAGATTTGATCG
Source organism: Medicago ruthenica (assembly GCA_018208015.1). Taxonomy (NCBI): domain Eukaryota; kingdom Viridiplantae; phylum Streptophyta; class Magnoliopsida; order Fabales; family Fabaceae; genus Medicago; species Medicago ruthenica. The sequence goes on from CM031372.1 coordinate 22,589,978, forward strand.
TCCGGTCGAAATCGAACGGTCATAGAACCACTAACTATGTGAGTGCATACAGTTAATGACTTAGAAAATTTGAACTATATCCTTCACTAAAAAGGGAGGATTAAATCCTCCAAAATCTATCAAATGAAAAAACAGAAGGATAATAATCTAAAAAAAAATCATAAGCAAGGATTATTGATCTTACTCTTCGAGCCTAAATCTTTGATTAGCAGAATGACGAGGGTAGGCTCCTTTTTCTTTGTTTGAGCTCTGATTCTCTGGTTCATCATATGACGCTAATCCTAAGGATAAGTCCATTTTTCAATTAACCTACAAATTGATGAAATTTGTTAGTACATAAATTAAATCTTTGTAATACAAATTACAAAAAAGGGGAAAATAAACGAAAAATGAAATAATATGCATGATATACCTCCTTTACTAAATATCACTTAAGATCACTCTTGTGTAATGATATAGGAGAGGTTGAGTGCTTTATATACAGGAGATTTAGTGCTCAATCTCTAAAATAAATAATAGTTTTTTAATTAAAAAAATGGTGAATAAATGTAATATTTAATTAAAATTTACAATAAATAGTAAACTTGATCTTTGAACCGGGTCACCATTAGACGTCCTGAGAAATGATTTCTTTGACAAAATAAATTCAGTAAAATAGTGCTAAATTTAATATATACAATTTTGACCAAAAATATATATTAATATATACAATAAGTCGTAACCGAATATATATAATATTAATATATAATATTACATTTTGACCAAAATATAATATTAATTTATTATTTTATTATTTTTAATTAATTACCATTTGTTTATTTAAATTATTAATTAAAATATAATTTATTTTAATATAATTTTTTTAAATGGATTTAATATTTTTCATTTTGCAAAAGGATTTATATTTTCGACCATCCAAGGCTACTAACCGATCGAGCTTGAACCAAGAACCTTTGGTTCCAATTCCTAGCTCCTTATACTACAGGACCAAACCCTTGGAATTATTTTTTTTAAGCAAAATAAGAATTCAATTAAAATAAAAAGGAAGTACAAGACTAAAGGCATGAACCTGACCCAGAAAACCACAAACTCAAGCCCTAACGGATGATACATCAAATCAGTACACAAGTGGTAAAAAGAAAGCAACTCTAAACAACACTTCCACAGACAATCCAACGAACCCAATATGGTTCCGAAACCGAATATTGCAAAAAACCCAGAGTGAGTGTTCAGAGTATCAAGTAGGCATATGAATCGTCTGCCAACACAGAAACGATCCAAGATCGAGCAGCTCCCTAAAGAAATAGTAAGTCATAAACACCCTTTCAGGCCAAACATCCAATCATAGTCCAAATCGAGTGAACATATATTGGAACACAGTCCATCGACGGCGCGCGAAACAACTGTAACGGAGGATACATTTATAAAGGTACGACAAAAGACAACTACTGCCAACATGGAGTGTCGACACACCTAGCCCTTTCAGGCAACATCTGGCGAAAGCTGAATCCAGAACATCCAACAAAGCACACACAGATGAATAGAACTTTTAGAACCAGATCTTAACTCTAGAAACCCAAGTTTAAGATTATCAACAATAAATCATAACAAACCACCACCATCTTCCACTTCCTGAAAAACAAAACAAGAGGAACAGCAGCAACGAAGCGACGCAGAACCGCCACCATCAACGAAACAACCCACAAAAACACAAAAGCCCAAAAAACAGAAAAGAAACCATAAACTAAAACAAACCCTTGGAATTATTAAATAAGCTGCTACCAACAAATCAACAAAATTTTTAATTAAAAACCAATTTTTTATGTAGCATGAGTATCTCAACAAATTACGCATATAAATTTTCATTACATCCTATCTTTTTTTAAAAATTTCTAATTTTATTTTAACATGTTTTTTATTATAATTTAATTAATTAATATTAATTCTATATGAACATTGTTTGTTTCAATAAATTTAATTAATTTTTTTCAAATTAAATTTTATAAGTGGAATCTTTTTTATTTCAATAGTCTTTTTATATTTACTTTTTAATTCTTTCCAAATTTTAAATAAATTTAATTTTATAAGTTGTGCGCTTTTTTTAAAAAAAACAAAGGAGGAAGCATAGCAAAGTGCTATGACTACCAAAATATATTAAACAAAGAGAACAAAACAAAAAAAAAAGGAGGGGGACTATACCAAAACCTCGTTAATGAGAAACAAACCTGAAATTAAGCATACCTAATTTTTTTTCTTCATATAAACATCTCTATTACAAGTAGGAATATCTAGTCAAACAGTCAGATGATTAACAGATAAACCTCTATATGAAAGATTATCATCTGTTGGGACTTTATCAAGCATGAGCCTCTAGACAAGCAATGATTTGGAAGGTGGAATGTCTTTGAACCAAATAATTTTGGTCTATTGAGCTTTCAGATAGTGGTGTTTCGTGTATTTGTATGCATCTTTTAGAGTAAGGTCACCAGTAGCATTATGTTTTCAAGCTAGTTTATATGTCTGACTCTGAATAGGGATGATAACTTATGTTACAAGATTTCTGAGATTTAGGAAAATTGAGTTCAAATCTTCTCAGATGTTCCACTGATGACTCATAATGTATTGGCTAAGGTTTAGAGGCAAATATTAAATCATGTTAGCTGTTAGATTGTAAGTTTGAGTAAGGATCTCCCCACACCAAGAATCCTGCCAGAAATTGATCTTTTCTCCATCACCAACAATTAAGCATGAATTGTTAATGATGTTTTGTATTCCTGCTTTGTGCTACTCCCAATAGAGGAAAATATATGATGGTCGATACAGGTTGATCCTCTTAAAACTCTAGTTTTCAGCAAGATAGCCCATTGCTCCTCATATTGCATAAGCTCCCATCATAGCTTTAAATTTGTTGCTTCATTCAAACAGATAAGTGATTTTATACTAAGACACCCCTCGTCATATTCTGATCACATTTTCTTCCAAGCAACATTAACCATCTTCCCTTTTTTTTAATGTCCCCACTCCAAATGAAGTTTGTGATCCATTTCTCCAATTCTTTAAGTGCACTTGTGGGCCAATATATGGCCACGATGTGGAGAAGCATGCATTGAACCACATATATTACTAGTTGGACCTTGCTAGTTATAGAAAGCAAGAAAGCCTTCCAAGCAGCTAATTTCAACTTAACTCTATCAACAATTGGTTGTAAGTATATTTTCGTTGGTCGTCCTTTAAAAATAGGGACACCAAGGTAAGTGAAAGGTAATGAGCCTATTGAAAAACCTAGTAAGCTAAAAATATGATTCATCCTACTACTTGAAATACCTCCAGTATGAATAGATGATTTCCTGAGATTCATAATTTAGACATAACATGCAGCGTATCATGTGAATAAGTCTTTCAGGGCCTCTAAACTAGATAATTTGCATTTACAATACACCATAAGATCATCAACATAAAAGAAAAGTGAGGGTATCTGTAATATTTCGCGTAGACGCAACTTTTATTAGGATCAGATAAGATACGAGCAAGTAAGGGCAAAATTCTAATTTCGAGATGGAAGGGCTTTATATAGGGGAAGACCAAGATTCTCTTCATTTTCTCCTCTCCCTTCTCTCTATAAAATTCAGAATTTCCTCTCCCTCTCTCTCTAGAATTTCGGCCCCCACCCTCACCATGCCTTAATCCATCAATTTTCTTTCCAATCTCTTGAATCACAAGCAATCTCACTTTGGGAAACTTGGAGCAAGAGAAAGTTAAGGAAAAATCAAGAAAGGAGGAAGAACCAAGCTAGAGTTTTGTAGTGGAAAGCTTGGCAAAGATCACAACAATTGCAAGGTGAGTTCCTTAGAGTAGCCTTTCCCTTTGGGTCATGGTTGAGTGAGAATTATAACAAAATTTCTAAGGTTTACGAAAAAGAATAGTTTTTCCCCCTTTTGATACATGTGATTAATTTCTATTAAATCCTTCACCCCAGTATGTTTTTATAGATTAATTTGAGGCCCTGACATGTTTTAAAGATCACTGGACAACTAGGTATCAAAATTTTGAGATAAAACACGTTTTCTAGAACTCTGAGTTCTGCTACGGTCGCAGAGCGAGCAAGACTTTGCTCTGCGAACGAGTAGGATTTTGCTATTGACTTACTTCGCCTGGCCATCGCCTAGAGTTCGCTTTGCGAAGCTTCATACCCAAAATATGGGCAGGTGCATCGCAAAGCAAAGTTCTTGGTCGCTCAGCGACGATTACCCAGGTGCTCGCAAAGCGAAGTTTGGGTTGCAAAGCGAAGTTGTCCAGAATTGTTTTTTCTTAACAAATAAGTGGTACCATGCCAATGATCTTTGAAATGTTTTGGAATAAAAAGATTCAAGAGCCTTCAAGGATTAACCTAAGTTAAACACATGTATCATATAAGAGTGATGGGCAATTTACCCACAGGGTTTAGATTAGTCAAGGGTTTAGATTTTCAGGACACCCTTAATCAGGCAGATATCAGTTACAAGGCAGTGATCCAAGATTCCCCTCGATCACTAAGTTAGCAGACACAGATAAGTTTTTACCCGATATGGGTCGAGTTTAGTGCACGGCGATCATAGGTTTCCCCGAGGTTGCCAACAGTTAGGATGGGTGGAGCTCACTGAGACATTATGTCTCATCCCAATCCTTCTGATTGCAGGTTCACAGGTAGCACGCAACAAGGGTAAGGAGAAGGCTACAGACTGATCGTGCTGGTTCTAAGCTTGATTCTAGAATGTTATGTACTGAGATATTGTATTATGTTGTATCGCATCAGAGACATTTTGTATTATGAGGCAGTTGTAATGATACTTATGCTTATGTATCTTTACCCGTTAAACTTTATGTATTTTAAATTAATGTATCCAGTATGAAATTTTAACACTTGTATGAGATCCTAGACAATCTCTATATGGGTGTTACAGTATCTGAGAATTTGTTAATGCTTTAATAAGATCCACTCTGCCTTCTTCTACAAGCTTAGAGATGCCTCTACCAAGCATTTCTTCTGCTATACGGAAGAGAAGGGGGAGAGGGGGTCTCCTTGCTTGCCTCATCTATTACAACCCAAGTAACCTTGATTGCTCATCTTTGTTCAACTTCTTCATCGTCAGGAATATTGGCCAATGATTGTTCCAAAAAATCTCTATTCTTGATCTCTAGCTGCTTTCTTCGAACCTCCTTAGATAAACATTATGTATTATGCCTTTCATCAGAAGTCACCTCCTTATTAACATTATTCTCTATCTCACCATCTAGATTTTCATTATATTGAGTAGATTCAAAAAAATTCATAATCTTGTGAGCTATCGTCCTCATCATATCTAACAGTTTCATCATTTCTTTCTTTTTGATTGGCTTTGTAATATCCCGCGTAGGCGCAACTTTTATCAGTAACAGAGGAATTACGAGTGAGAAGGGACAAAATGGTAATTTTGAGAGGAAGGGGCATAAATAGAGATAAGCTTGAATAATTCTTCATATTTCTCATTTCCTTCTCTCACTAAAATCATATTTTCTCTCCCTCTCCCTCTAGAATTCGGTTTGCATCAGCAACAGCTTTGATCCACCAGTTTTCTTCCCTGATTTCTTGACTGTGAGCAAGCAAGCAAGTTTTGGGAAAGTTTGAAGTAAGTGGAAGCTTAAGGAAAAAGTAAGACCAAGCTAGGGTTTTGGTAAAGGAAGCTTGTCAAGGACCAACATAATTCTAAGTGAGTTCCTTAGAGTAGCAATATCCTTTGTGGGTTATATTGTGTGAGATTCACAACAAAATTGCTAAGGTTTATGAAAAAGGATAGTTTTCCCCTATTTTTGATACTATGTTTGATCCTGTTCAATCCTAGATTACAACATGTTTTAAAGTTCAAAAATGAGTCCCTGGCATGTTTTCAAAGATCACTGGACAGTTGGGTACCAAAGTTTTTTTAGATTGAAACACGTTTTTCAAAAAATTCTATGTTCTGCTACAGTCGCAAAGCGACCAAGAGTTTGCTCTGCGAAGTAGCAGAGTTTTGCTACTGCCTACCATCGCCTAGACTTGGCTCTGCGAAGCTTCAGAAGCTGACTTCAGAGTCTGAAGGTTCAGAGGTGATCGCAGAGCGACGCTCAGGGTCGCAAAGCGAAGTTGCCCAGTATGACATTTTTATTATAAACAACTGTACCATGCCAATGATCTTTGATATGCTTTGGGATAGAGATACTCATGAACCTTCAAGGATTAATCTAGGATAAAGATAGGTATCATACAGAGAGATGGGTATATTATATCCATAGGATTTCAGGTTAGTTAAGGGTTAGTTTTAGGATACCCTTAACCAAGCAGGTACATTTATATGTACATCAGGGCGTGCCTCAGTTGTTCACGTCAGAGTGACATTGAGGGTACACGTATCAGTTCAGGATAGATGTACCCTAGTTAGTGATACAAGGATTTTATCAGGATTTATACATGTTATGTGTGTGTGTGTGTGTGTGTATATATATATATATATATATAGGGATTTGCTAATATACACCCACTAGTTTTTATGTGGGAGTATTTTAGCAAGTTATAACTAAAAAGTTGATAAATACACCTTGAGGTGTATGTTGCTATAACACACCTTCTAAAAAATAAGTGGGTGTATGTTAGCAACTCCTATAGGCATTTGCTAGAATACACCCACTAGTTTTTATGTGGGAGTATTTTAGCAAGTTATAACTAAAAAGTTGATAAATACACCTTGAGGTGTATGTTGCTATAACACACCTTCTAAAAAATAAGTGGGTGTATGTTAGCAACTCCCATATATATATATATATATATATATATATATATATATATATATATATATATATATATATATATGTTGACAAGTCGTGGCAAAGGTACGCTTCAGATTTATTCTAGATAGGCCAGCCCGTTAGGGAGCCTACATGACGACTCTCATATATATATGTTCAGGAATTTATCAGGATAAAGTATATTTTATATACCAGGAATAATATTAATTAACAGGATAAACTTTTGTGTCTTCTGTGTTCTCGCAGTTAGAGAACACAGGGGGTTCCAGTACTGCTGGAATGGGCAGGAATCTTCCGCGAGGATAACCACACATAAGTTTTAGTGTGTCTTCTATGTTCTCATTAGTTAGAGCACAGGGGGTTCCGGTATAGCTGGAACGGGGCATGAACTTTCCATGAGGATAACCACACACACATGCAAGAGGAGTCCGGTGATTAGCCTACTATAGGAATTTTCACCGGTTATCAGGGGAATGTGCTTCGGGGTTATTCCACTCGGGGGCATTCCATAAAATGAACTCAGATAATAATGTTTGTTACATGCTAACATCTAACATAATATTGTCAGTTTATACTTTATTATGTTATCAGGCAGTAAATACCATCAGGCAGGTATCAGGTGGTGATCTTAGGTGTCCCCTCAATCACTAAGTTATCAGGTTATAGTCTAGTTTTTATGACTATACAGTTATCAGGTTCAGGCATGTATAAACCCTTTATGGGTAAGGTTAAGACTTGGCGATCATAGGATTCCCTGAGATTGCCTAAAGTAGGCATGGCGACCCTAGGTTCCTTGAGGTTGCCAACAGTAGGTTGGGTGGAGCTCACTGAGACATTATATCTCATCCCATTCCTTCTGATACAGGTTCACAGGTAGCACGCAGCAAGGGTAAGGAAAAAGCTTTGGACTGATCGTGCTGGTTTTCTAGTTGATTTAGTTTACCTGTATTCAGATGTTGTACTTTTGATGTATAATTATCATAGATGATATGTATCAACAGTTGGATGTATTAAAACTTTTGTGATGTATTGTTATGAGATAACTTTCTGTATTGTAATTTAATGCATCCAGTACGAAATTTTAATACTCGTATAAGATCCTAGGCAATCTTTATATGGGTGTTACAATTTGGTATCAGAGCAGGTCGATTCAGATCGTGCCTTGGGTCATTAAAATACAATTTAAGTATGTGGACCTCTTGGATCCAGGATATTATTCTAAATGTTATATTTGGTTGAAACTGATCACTTTGACTTGTATATGACAGCAAGAATAAGATGTCTGGGAGAAGAAGAGGACCAGGAAGGCCTAGAACAAGCCAGGCTAATGAGGAAGCAGGAGGAGACCCTAACATGAATTTCTGGGCTCCGATGATGCAACAACAACAAGCGTTGCAACAACAATATCAGGAGCAACAGGATCAGACCGCATTACAGTATCAGCAGATGATGCTTATGATGCAACAACAAGCCCAACAACAGGCCCAATCTTAGCATCAATGGATGGAAATGGTGCACCAGGGGCAAGGAGCCTATCAGCAGCCTCCACCACCTCTAGTGGTTGGTAATCTGGTTTTCCGGGAATTTAATAGAAATCACCCTCCTGAGTTCAATGGAGAAGGTGATCCCCAGGAAGCCAAGAGATGGCTGAAAGAGATGGAAAAGATCTTCCAAATGGCTGAGTGTTCGGAAGTTGATAAAGTGGTGTATGCCATGAACCAATTCAGAGGCGCAGCGGAAGATTGGTGGGAATCTGCTCAGCGCAGAATGTTGGCAAATGATATAGAAGTGAATTGGGTGAATTTCAAGGAGGTGATGTTGGAGAAATATTTACCTTTATCTTACAAGGTGAAGAAGGAACAGGAATTTCTCGAATTGAAACAGGGTAATATGTCTGTTACGGAGTTCACTAAGAAATTCGAGGAGTTGTCATATTATTTTACTCACAAGGAGTACGCAGGAAATGAAAACTGGAAAATGAACCAATATAAGCGGGGACTAAGAGGTGAAATTGACACCGCAGTGAATCTTCAGAGGAACACAGGTTATGATGAATTGGTCCATGATAGTTTGATTGCTGAAGCGGGTTTTGCTAAGACATCTAGAGAAAGAGCTGTAGCTTTTGAGAAAAAGAAGGGTAAATTCCAAGATAAGTACCATGATAAGCTGAAACCTAAGGGTTCCCATCAGAGAGGAAAGCATTCCAACCCTCCACGGACTAATCCTGTACTTGCAAGACATGTGGAAAATCGCATAGAGGGGATTGTATGGTGGGTGTTAATGTGTGTTACGGGTGCAAGCAGCCCGGACACTTTTTACGGGAATGCGCCAACAGGCGGGGTAAAGGAGCGGCTGAAGGAACCACAACCAGTAAAGGTATAGTGTATTCCATTGTTGGTCGGAAAGCTCTGGCTAATGAAGATTTAATTGCTGGTATGTGTTATCTTGGTCAGAATCCAGTTAAAGTTCTTTTTGATTGTGGTGCATCATGTTCTTTTATTTCATATAAGTGTGTAGAAACACTACAGTTACCTATGTCACCATTGATTCCTCCTATGACGGTAACCACCGCTACAGAAGGTGGAGTCGTAGCAAGTTATGTATGTGAGAATTGTCCTATCATGATATCCAGTAAGACATACTATATAGATTTGGTGTGTCTTCCCATAGTACAACTTGACGTGATTCTAGGAATGGATTGGCTCTCCACTAATCATGTGTATATCAGATGTGCTGAAAAGAGTATCTTTATGCCTACAAGTGATACGACTGAAGGTGTGGCTTTATCCGAATTGATTAATCGTACCCATCAGTTAATTCAGTTTATTTGTGCTCAGGATAGGGGTTTTTACGTGATGGTTACTGTGACATCAGAATTAAAACTGAGTCCCAGTGACATTCCAGTTGTTAATGAGTATCTAGATGTTTTTCCGTCTGAGATAATCAGTTTACCCCCAGAACATGAAGTTGAGTTCTCTATCAACCTCATTCCAGGATCAGAGCCAGTATCTGTGGCACCGTATAGGATGTCACCATCAGAGCTTAAGGAATTGAAGTCCCAGTTAGAGGACTTGATTCAAAAACATTTTATCAGGCATAGTGTGTCACCTTAGGGTGCACCAGTTTTGTTGGTTAAGAAGAAGGATGGTAGTATGAGATTGTGCATAGACTACCGCCAGTTGAATAAGGTAACTATTAAGAATAAGTATCCATTTCCAAGGATCGATGATCTTTTAGATCAGCTCAAGGGAGCAACGGTATTTTCTAAGATTGACCTTAGATCAGGATACCACCAGATTGGTATCAAATCGTAGGATGTGTCCAAGACAGCGTTCAGAACACGTTACGGACATTACGAATTCCTAGTTATGCCTTTTGGAGTGACTAATGCCCCAGCAGTGTTTATGGACTACATGAACAGGATTTTCCAGGCTTATCTGGATCAGTTTGTGATGATGCATACTTGTGGTCTGTATGAAAAGTTCAGAGATCTTAATCTCAGCGTCACCGAAGTGGATAATGGCATTATGTTGCATAAACTAGATATCACTTGTGATTTGCGGTCCAGAATCGCACAGGCTCAGGGATTGGATATGGACCTCCAGAGAAGGGTCGGTCAATCAAAGTTTTCAAGGGCATCAGATGGCACGTTACTGTTTGATGGTAGGATCTGTGTTCTAAACGATGCAGAATTAAGGAGATTGATTCTGGAAGAAGCCCATAAGAGTAGTTTCAGTATTCATCCAGGCACCACTAAGATGTATCAGGACTTGAAAAGAGACTATTGGTGGCCTGGTATGAAGACCGACATTGCGGAATTTGTATCACGTTGTATAGTGTGTCAACAGGTAAAGATTGAACATCAAAGGCCAGCAGGGATGCTAGTACCATTGGAAATTCCTCAGTGGAAATGGGAAGAGATATCTATAGATTTTGTAAGTGGATTACCTCGAACTCAGCGAGGACATGATTCAATTTGGGTGGTCGTAGACCGGTTAACCAAGTCTGCTCACTTTTTACTGGTTAGGACTACATTCAAGGCTACTCAGTATGCAGATTTGTTTATTGCAGAGATTGTGAAACTGCATGGTGTTCCAACTAGTATTGTCTCAGATAGAAATCCAATCTTTACCTCTCACTTTTGGAAAGCTTTTCAGAGGGCTTTAGGAACGAGGTTAAAGATGAGTACGTCCCATCATCCTCAAACGGATGGTCAATCCGAGAGAACTATTCAGACATTAGAGGATATGTTACGTGCATGCATCCTAGAAGATGGAGGAAGTTGGAATAATCATCTACCTTTGATTGAATTCTCTTACAATAATAGTTATCATTCCAGTATAGGGATGGCCCCTTATGAGGCATTATATGGCAGAAAGTGTAGGACACCACTTTGTTGGGCAGAGGTTGGAGATAAGAGTATTCTGGGACCTGAAATTATTCAAGAACCCACTCTAAAAATTAAATCTATTCAGGATAAAATCAGAACTGCTCAGAGTCGTCAGAAAAGTTATGTGGACAAGAGGCGAAGGCCTTTAGAGTTCGAAGTGGGAGATCACGTATTCCTGAAGGTTACACCTAAGTTGGGATTACGAGGCGTTTTCAGGACAAAGAAATTATGTCCAAGATTTATTGGACCATTTCAGATACTTAAACGCGTCGGTCCAGCAGCTTATCAGTTAGCTCTGCCACCGGCTATGTCAGGATTGCATGATGTTTTTCATGTCTCTCACCTAAGGAAGTTCATTCCAGATCCTTTTCAACCAGTAGAATTGGAAGCTATTGACTTGAGATCAGAATTAACGTTTCAGCCAGAACCATAACAAATTGTTGATCGTGATGTCAAGTCCTTGAGGAACAAAGAGATTCCGATTGTCAAGGTTGTTGGGAAAGGTTCTCCCGACGGTGAAGCCACTTGGGAGCTAGAAACGGAGATGCAAAGGAACTATCCGCATCTATTTTCAGGTAAATTCTAAATTTCGAGGACGAAATTTCTTTAAGGGGGTAGAGTGTAATATCCCGCGTAGGCGCAACTTTTATCAGTAACAGAGGAATTACGAGTGAGAAGGGACAAAATGGTAATTTTGAGATGAAGGGGCATAAATAGAGATAAGCTTGAATAATTCTTCATATTTCTCATTTCCTTCTCTCACTAAAATCAGATTTTCTCTCCCTCTCCCTCTAGAATTTGGTTTGCATCAGCAACAGCTTTGATCCACCAGTTTTCTTCCCAGATTTCTTGACTGTGAGCAAGCAAGCAAGTTTTGGGAAAGTTTGAAGTAAGTGGAAGCTTAAGGAAAAAGTAAGATCAAGCTAGGGTTTTGGTAAAGGAAGCTTGTCAAGGATCAGCATAATTCTAAGTGAGTTCCTTAGAGTAGCAATATCCTTTGTGGGTTATATTGTGTGAGATTCACAACAAAATTGCTAAGGTTTAAGAAAAAGGATAGTTTTCTCCTATTTTTGATATTATGCTTGATCCTGTTTAATCCTAGATTACAACATGTTTTAAAGTTCAAAAATGAGTCTCTGGCATGTTTTCAAAGATCACTGGACAGTTGGGTACCAAAGTTTTTTTAGATTGAAACACGTTTTTCAGAAAATTTTATGTTCTGATACAGTCGCAGAGCGACCAAGAGTTTGCTCTGCGAAGTAGCAAATTTTTGCTACTGCCTACCATCGCCTAGCCATCACCTAGACTTGGCTTTGCGAAGCTTCATAAGCTGACTTCAGAGTCTGAAGGTTCAGACGCAGGTGATCGCAGAGCGACTCTCAGGGTCGCAAAGCGAAGTTGCCCAGTATGACATTTTTATTATAAACAACTGTACCATGCCAATGATCTTTGATATGCTTTGGGATAGAGATACTCATGAACCTTTAAGGATTAATCTAGGATAAAGATAGGTATCATACAGGGAGATGGGTATATTATATCCATAGGATTTCAGGTTAGTTAAGGGTTAGTTTCAGGATACCCTTAACCAAGCAGGTACATTTATATGTACATCAGGGCGTGCCTCAGTTGTTCACGTCAGAGTGACACTGAGGATACACATATCAGTTCAGGATAGATGTACCCTAGTTGTGGTACAAGGATTTTATCAGGATTTATACACGTTATGTGTATATATATATATATATATATATATATGTTGACAAGTCGTGGCACAAGTACGCTTCAGATTTATTCTGGATAGGCCAGCCCGTTAGGGAGCCTACATGACGACTCTCATATATATATATATATATATATATGTTCAGGAATTTATCAGGGTCAAGTATATTTTATATACCAGGAATAATATTAATTAACAGGATAAACTTTTGTGTTCTCGCAGTTAGAGAGCACAGGGGGTTCCAGTACTGCTGGAACGGGCAGGAATCTTCCGCGAGGATACCCACACATAAGTTTTAGTGTTTCTTCTTTGTTCTCATTAGTTAGAGCACAAGGGGTTCCGGTACAGCTGGAACGGGCAGGAACTTTCCGTGAGGATAACCACACACACAGGCAAGAGGAGTCCGGTGATTAGCCTACTATAGGAATTTTCACCGGTTATCAGGGGAATGTGCTTTGGGGTTACTCCACTCGGGGGCATTCCATAAAATGAACTTAGATAATAATGTTTGTTATACGCTAACATCTAACATAATATTGTCAGTTTATACTTTATTATGTTATCAGGCAGTAAATACCATCAGGCAGGTATTAGGTGGTGATCTTAGGTGTCCCCTCGATCACTAAGTTATCAGGTTATAGTCTAGTTTGTATGACTATACAGTTATCAGGTTCAGGCAGGTATAAACCCTTTATGGGTAAGGTTAAGACTTGGCGATCATAGGATTCCCCGAGATTGCCAAAAGTAGGCATGGCGACCCTAGGTTCCCTGAGGTTGCCAACAGTAGGTTGGGTGGAGCTCACTGAGACATTATGTCTCATCCCATTCCTTCTGATGCAGGTTCACAGGTAGCACGCAGCAAGGGTAAGGAAAAAGCTTTGGACTGATCGTGCTGGTTTTCTAGTTGATTCAGTTTACCTGTATTCAGGTGTTGTACTTTTGATGTATAATTATCAGAGATGATATGTATCAACAGTTGGATGTATTAAAACTTTTATGATGTATTATTATGAGATAACTTTCTGTATTGTAATTTAATGCATCCAATACGAAATTTTAATACTCGTATAATATCCTAGGCAATCTTTATATGGGTGTTACAGGCTTCAAGATCAGCATTGATCTCATTTTCAAGTTATATGTCATTTTCTTTCATAGCATCTCTAATTGAGTGTTGTTGTTCATCTACATTGCTCAAAAGAGCTTCAAACTTGTTATGGTGTACTAGGTTCCCTACTTCATTGGTTCCATTTGTACCAACTTTGTCTATCATCTGCACCAAGACAAGGGACTTGTTTGTTTCACCTATTTGATCGATTTTGTTGGGGATTCTAACTTCTTCATCAATGATAGAGTTGTTCTTTCCTTCCATTTTTCCTTTGCACAAACTCCATTCTAGGCTCCTTGAAACTTCTTTTTGTTGCTGCTATTTCTTCATTAACCTCTTGTTTGTTAACATTCTTGCAAATATCTAAGTAGTGGCCAATTTTATTACAGTGTGTAAAAAAATCAGAAAGAATTTCATAATCAAGTTCAACAGAGAAGGAAAATAACTTCCTTTCAACAAGCACCTTATATCTCAAGTTATGAGTGATATCCATATCACTAGCAAATTACCCAAAAGGTGTATCTACCATTGGTTTGGTTGAAGTAGAGTATGTGTAGATTGGTGTTCCTAAACTGCTAGCAATGGCAAATAATATTTTAAGACGCTAATATTCTTTAGAGAGGCCAAAGATCCTAACCCAAACTTGAGTTGAAGAACTGTTTTGAATACTATGGTTAAAATCTCTTGTCCAAGCAAAAAGCTTCATGATACCAGGATTGAGATTCCACGAAGGAATGGATTTGACCCATTTTACATCTCCTAAACATGAAAATGAAAACTCATAGCAGCCCTTTCCCAAAGATATTAATATCCATTTACGTAAATCTTTCCACATACAGGTTAGTTTGGAACGCAAGGCAAAAACCATAAGTGAAGTAGAACCCCTGGGCTAAATGATCCTTGCATGGAGATTGTGTTTGAATGCTTCAATCCCTGCAAGATACTCATCCTCGGGAATAGATTTTTTTTGGGTAAAATGATTAAGAAATCGAAAAACAAATGTATAACCATACTAAACAGTCCAAATCAACATACTGTAGCAGTCAATTTGAAATTGGACATTCCTTATTCAATTAATCTCATCAAAACAAAGATAAACATGAAGTTATACATTATTCTTATCCACTCATGGTTTGTTAAAGTAATTAAATGAACTAACCATGCAACATGAAGTCATTGTTTTTCTCATTTAATTTCAAACTCATAATCCCAAAAATTATATATGAATGAGGGAAAAAAGAAAACCCACCTCTAATTGATGAAGACAAGCTCTAGGTTTTCCAATAAGCATGAGAGAGAAACAGGAGAGAGAAGGTCTGGGAGGGGTTGGGGAAATAAGGGGCACAAACAGTGAGAGAGGGAAATTGAGTGAACAAGGCCATCGTGGCCTTCACCGGAAGCTGGATTTGGTAACAACTCCGTTCTTCTTCACGGATTTTCTGGAATCGGCGAAAACTTCGGAACTTTGGCAGCTGTTTGCTCGTTTTGGCAAGGTGGATGAAGTTTTTATTTCGAGGAAACTTGATCAAAGAGGTAAAAAATTTGGTTTTGTGAAGTTCAAAGAGGTGTCGGATGCCGGAAAATTGGAGGAGAGGCTGCAAGATGTGCATTTCGGTGACCATTCACTGAAAATTAATCTGGCACGTTTTGGTAGAGTAGAGGCAAGACAGGAGGCGACGAGGCTAGTGAAGGAAAAGGTTGGTGTTGTAACAAAAATGGTTAATGGAGCTTCTTTCAAGGATGTTCTTTCAAGCAAGGTTGCAACAGAGGTGGGCAGAGGGGCTGCTAAGGCATCAATTCTGGTTATTGAGTCTATGCCATCGGAGGAGCAGATGAATTTCCTAAGTAAGTGCTATGTGGCTTCTCTTCACTTTCCTAGAGAAGTAAGGATGATACAAATTGGGCTTTTTATGGAAGGATTGAGGAACATTAAAGTTATTAACATGGGAGAAAGTTTGGTGTTACTATATTGTGAGAAGGAAGGGGTGGTGGAGAAAGCATGGTCTGAAAATAAGGAATGGTGGTCTAGAAACTTTAAGAAGGTCCAGAAGTGGTCACCTCAACTGATTGCTACCAAAAGGAGGGCTTGGCTCAAGGTGTATGGTGTGCCTCTACATGTGTGGGATGAAAATTTCTTCAAGAAGGAAGGAGGGGTGTTTGGAGATTTTATAGATTTTGATGAGGACACAACAGAAAAAAAAAACAAATTAGATGTGGCTAGAATATTGATCTCTACAAATAGATGGGGTTTGATTGATGATTGGGTAAGGCTTAAGGTGATGGGTGCTGGATTTAATTGTGGGTGGTGGAGGATTTAGAGGAGAAAGGAGAGGAGATGCAATCAGTGAAAGAGGAGAGTGAGGGAGGATTACCGTCGAGTTTTGATGAGAGGAAAAGGGAGGAGGCTGATTCCGATGAGTTTTCCGGCGAGTTTTCCAGTAAGTTTTCTGATGAGCAGAGTTTAGAAGGTGAAGATGGAGGTGGGACCCGCGTGCCTGGTGATGTGGCACCTGTTGTTTTGGGAGTAGAAAGGGGAGAAAGTGTTAGGCTGCTCTTGGTGGATCAAAATTGTAATGTTGCGTCTAAGGAAACTACAAAAGATTCTCCATTGAAAAAGGGACAAGTGGAAGAGGTGGTATTTTGTCAACAGCCTAGGATTGAGACAAGTGAGGAAGTAGGAAAGAAAGATGACTTAGGGACTACCAAGACTCTGCCACGTGGGCCAGAGTTGTTGGAAAGAGAAGGGCTGGCACGTGGGCCAGCAGAGTGTGGGGAGGAGGAAATACAGGCGCGTGGGCCTGTTGTGAGGGAAGAGGAGGATTTGCTGGCGCGTGGGACAACTGGAGTGAGGGAAATGGCTATGCTGGCACGTGGGGTAGATGAAGATTAGAAGTCTGACGCGTGTGGGGTGGGGAGAAAGATGGGAAGGAAGGGACCCGCAGAGTAGGTGATGGGTTGGATACTGGTGTGGATTTGGAGACGGGTCAGGCTAATTCTAATGGGCCTGGGGCTGATTTAAATTCAAATTTTAATGGTTTGCACTACAAGAAAACTGCAATTTAGCGTCGGCCAAAAGCCCACTCTAACAGGGCTAAAACCGACGCTAAAACAGATTTAGCGTCGGATTAGCGTCGGGGTCGGGGCAGGCTAAAAAATTCGAAGTTACTGGGTAGAGTCGGCTATTTGCCCATCGAGGCTAACATAGCGTCGGTTAATCCGACTCTAAAACCGACTCTTCGCAAAAGCCGACGCTATTAAATTCAAAATAAAAAAAGTCAATAAATAATTTAAAGTTTGCCAGACCGACGCTAATTATAAAATATAGAGTCGGCTACACTAACGCTAAAGTCAACTTCGAAACCAGTCAACTAAATCTTTTAGAGTCGGCCAGCCCACTCTACAGTCAAACAAGTCAACTAAATATTAGAGTCGGCTAGGCCGACACTAAAGTCAGCTTTAAAGAAAAAAAATTAATGTTTAGTCAGTATTACGATTATTGTGATACTACAAAATAGTCTAAAACTACAAAATAACAATACAAAATGTTGCTACTAATAATAATAATAGAAGTTAAATATATGCTAAACAACTTACTTAAGTTCAAAATTTATTAGTACATCACAACTACTTAATTACATAATGACTAGTTATATGGTTTTAGAAGAGCACTAAAAATAAAAGTTTGATTGAGACAACAAGAGCACATAATAACTAATAACTCAATACTTACAATACAAAATAAAAGCTTAATGTAATTATTAGCTCACAAGGCATAAATGGATGTCTAAAATCTGTTAAACAAGCCAAAACACCTCCAATTGACTTGAACGAAGACCCGGACGGCTACCGTAAAACCTAATCAAACCCATCACCCTTCAGCACCTACAAAACACCAAACAAAACCACTACAACAGCAAAAGTTCGCGAGATGAACTCAGAATGCAGCACACCAATGTGATTTAATCTGGTTAATACTCTTTTGAAGCTCACATAAATGACAATACTCACTATAGAAACATATCACAAAATATCAAAGCTAACTGCATGCGAAGAAAATTGAAAAATCAAAAGACAAATCACCAAAGCACAGTGGCACAAATTCATGCTGATTATGCTCTTATGTACAAAATGGAAAGGAAAAAAAAAGTCAAATGAGAGGATACATGTAGAAAGTTCAAGCTGCAGGTGTTGAGAAAATCCAATGACTTAGAATTTGAAGGAACTCAACCCCAAAAGTTGGCTGAAGTAAGTGAGGATAGTCCAAGTGTAACACCCATACTAAATTATCTAGAATATTTAGCATGTGTATTAATCTGATACTAGGTACATTAAAATTTTCAATAATAATAATACATACATCTGAATGAGTACAAGTTGGCTCGTTAATACAGTTATCCAAATATCATAAATTACACTTTCATATACATTTATATATAATCTGAAAAACTTCCTGAGCTTGTCCACATCGAGCAACTGCACTCCATCCAGCGTCTTCATGGAGAATATCATCATGTACATCTCTTGCTAACCTGAAAACCTGCACCAGAAGGATTGGGATGAGACATAATGTCTCAGTGAGCTCCATCCCAACCTACTGATGGCAACCACGGGGAAAACCTAGGGTCGCCGTGCCTACTCTCGGCAATCTTGGGGATACCTATGATCGCCAAGTTTTAACCTTACCCATAGAGGGCTACCTGACTGTTCCTGCTAAACTGTGTAGTCATGACTAGACTACATCCTGCTAATCTAGTGATCAAGGGGAAACCTAAGATCACTGCCTGGACCTGATACTGAATATTTATGAGTTCTAGACTATAACCTGATAATTGGGTGATCAAGGGGAAAACTAGGATCACCGCCTGATAACTGATACCTGATATCTGATACCTGCCTGATAACTATTCTCTGCCTGATAACATAATAAAATATTAACTGATACATGTCTTTATGTTAGCTGTTAGCGTTGAACAAACATTATTATCTGAGTTCATTTTACGGAACGCCCCCGGGTGGAGTAACCCCGAAGCACATTCCCCTGATAACCGGTGAAAATTCCTATCATATCAGGCTAACACCGGACTCCTCTTGTCGTCGTGTGGTTATCCTTGCGGAATAACGCGTCCCACTGGCGTGAACCTCCTGTGTCCCACTGGCGTGAACAACAGAAGACACGACTTAATAATAATCTTAACTTACGCATATACCCCCCCGTGTCCCACTGGCGTGAACGACGGAAGACGCGAATTAATATTCTTTAAACTTATGCATGAACCTTTCATATCCCACTGGCGTGAACGATGAAAGTCACGACTTAATAATATTAATCTTAGTCTTTAATTTGCATGAACCATTCGTGTCTCACTGGCGTGAACGACGAAGGCCACGGCTTAATATCTTAATAATCTCGACTACTTAACCTATAAAAGGTTCTAAACTTAAATACTGAAATATTCTTGACTCGCACATACTTAATGGGTATATAAAGTTGCTTGGTAAGGGATAATCCCATTACTAGCTCCTTTACTTCTCTATGTAACTCAGAGATTTAAGTATTCATCTCCCAATGCTGTACCCATTACCCATCCTACCTTAATCCCATACCTATCCTCAAGAGCATAAATTGGGTGGCCGGAAAATCGGGGGCCGATTGGACAAAATCGGGGGCCGAAGTTTGTCGTGACAACCATGGAGGTCAAGCCACAACATCGGTGGCCGATTCTAGGAAATCGGTGGCCGATTTCTGCATCTGCAGAACTCAAAATTCTGCTTCCTAGGCCAATCCAATCCTGTCCAATCATCATGGCAGCTTATGGGAATAAATTTCCAAAACTTAATGGTAGATAATAACATGGTTTATCAAGGAATTAGTACACAAAAGGATTTAGGGCACAAATTCTAAACCTTTAACTCATCTTGTAAAATTGCACTAAACCTACTCAAACGGGTTATAAAACCCTGTGGAGCTCACCTTGATTTAGCTAGCTCTGATCCTTGCCAAGCTTCCAATCACCAAAACCTAGCTTGATCCATTTTCTTTCCTTAATTCTCCTTGTTTCTATCTCTTGTTCTATCTCCAAACTATGCTTGCTTTGCAAGGTTTCTCTCAAGAATTGGATTAAGAATTGATGAGTTGATGGAGAGGGAGAGGAGGGCGTGTGACATGAGAGAGGGAGGGGAAGAGAGCTGATTTTTTGAGAGAGTGGAAGAGGAGAAAGAAATGGTAAGAAATATCTTACCTCTTTCTCTTATAATCCTTTCTTTTGAAATAATCACCAAATTGCCATTGCCACTTAATTACTAATTTGCCATGCTTCTCAAATAACTCCTAACACTGATAACTGATACTTATAAGCGGGATATTACACCAAGTCTTATAAGGAATATTTTAACAATATCTCTAATCAATGTGGGATCTCAACAAAATGTTTCACTGCGTCTATAAACTAGAATTTAATAATATTTGAAAACCACAATGAAAAGTAACATAAAATCAAATATAAGTCATTACATGACATTACAAAACAAAACATCTTCACAAACACTACTGCTCCACAATAATATCCAACAGTATGGAAACATGCATGAAAGTCATCACATGACAATACAAAAAATCTCCTGACACAAGCTTTCACCATAGCTGTTTTATAGCAAAAACTTAAGAAACTTAGAAACTGAATGTAATCAGAAGTTTACACCCTTCTGCTCCACAGATATATAGAAAAAATAATAGTATATAAATGAAACGAAAACGAATGGCTCATATATATACCTTTTTGCTTAACACAAAAAATGAACTATACAGCTAAACGAGGGATTTCAACTACAATCATAGTTAAGAGGGAAAAGACAAACCTTCAAAACCTACAAAGAAAATCACACAAAGACAGCCTTCAAACCACAATATCCTACATAACAAAGACAACCTCAAATCATGTTTTAAAGCGAAGATTAAACGATAAAGTAAGTCAGCCTTCAAACCACACTAACAAAATACATAAATTTTCAAGTTGGGATTCTAATCGAACACACACTAACAAACTACAAAGCTGTCAAGAAAAAAAACAAAACAAAAATTCTTATGAATGAGCAGCAAAAAACCAAACTAATCACTTGCCCTGGTGTTGCCTAAACACTTGTAAGCGGAATTTTAATCACTTACCCTGCTGCTGCAACTAAACACACACAAAGAGAGACAAGTTAGTTGGTAATTTAAAGTAACTAGGTGAGTTTCAAATCACTTGTAAGTTGTAATGCATATAAAATAACTAGCGAAGTTTCAACTAACTTCAGATAATCCCCATCTTGACTTACTCACATAATCCCCTATGTATTTCCCTTGTAAACTAAATGTTCCATCAGCAGCTCTAAGGATCTTACTTGCTAAGATACCTGTTGTGTAGCAGAGACAACATTAATGGTTGGTGCAAAAATGCATGATTACTTTCACATATTTCACTAAATGAATTAGTGTATTCATACTGATGCCTATGGAGATAATATAGGTAGGAGAACTTATAGAAAATTATCTCATTCTGATGCATATGGAGTACCGGCCTGTATAGATATTCTTCAAAGATCTATCATACAAATTTGATTGCTTACCAGGGACAAAATTAAAACAAAAACCAATATAACCTATGGTGAACATTTAGTTATTTATAATGTAAACTGAAATTGATGTATCACTTTGATCACAAGTTAATCTAAACCAGCAATTTACTCCAAAACGTTCAAGCATTATTATACTGATTCAGTTCAACTTAAAGCAAGACCCATAAACCCATGTAAGGCACTACTGAACTCAAAAAACCAATTCAAAATCCAAGTGACATTCACGCTAATTAAAATTACAAATTTTGCAGCAAAACAAAAATTAAACACCAAGTGGCTTAAGAATCAAAAGAATCAAACACAAATGAAACAAGACCCAGGCGAAATTAAACATGGGATAAAATCTTTGTAGACTGAAATTGCTAAAAAGAGAGATAACTATGATGTTATACCTCATTAACACGCTTCTTGTCGACTGGATAAATCCACCTTTGGTATACATATATAAGGAAGATAAGATCTGCAAGGAAAGGAAAAAATAAATCAAGTCAATGATTGAAAGATGATGAAGAAAGACAAACTTAAATGCCATATATCTTTGGGAAACCTTGCTGAAAAACAAGTTGCCATAAACTGAACTAAAAACCATTTGAATGGATGCAAAATAAATTATGAGTATAGCATACTAGTTGGTTGTTCACCTCTTTTTTTCCTATAAGGTTACTCTTCTTTCAGAACCAACACACAAAATGGTACAAAATGAAAACCACAACACCAAACTCAAAACGGATATTGAAACCACAACTTACATGCAAAAACTGCAATGCCTCTGCACTTTGGGCACATCCAATCATTCAATAGTTCTACCTCTTCTGCCTTTTCACCATATCTAAATTCAACACACAAATATCATCGGCATAAGAAAAAACACAATAAATTAATCTACTTTTGTACTCTTAATACAATAGAATAATTCTGAAAATAAAAACTAAATTATCCTGATCCTTTTTGCCTCTTTTCTTCTCAATGTTGGTAACCTCACGGGGAATTATCTCCCCAATTGCTTTCCAGTAATTTTTGTCAGCCTCTTTGTGAAAATTCTCTTGATTGGCCAAGTATAATTGTTCCACAAACATAGTTCATCTCTAAAAATTAAAAGAACAGAACAAAAATCACATTGTAAAAAGTAATGATAATGTAGGTATGTAAATATTACCTTCTCCCTTTCTCTGTTTTGAACCTTGTTTGTCTCAACATTGAGCTTCATTTTCTCATAGAAACCCACTTTATAATCCTCAGCTTCCTCAATAATCTTTAACCTCATTTCTTTTTCCCTTTTCTCCTTCTCGTCTAGTTGAATAGCATTTTGACTACACAACGAATTCATTTTCATTGTCAACTGAGTTCAGTAAACATATAATAGATCTTAAATCTCCAAAGATCAGATTGTAAACAAATACTTGTCCTACATTTAAGGTTCAGAATAATTTTGCCTCATATGACCAAACAAACAGTATTTGTATTAATGGTTAACGACAACCAGAAAATTGTTTTCTCACTAAGTGGGATTGACGACAAGGATCAAACGATGCCATAAATTCTTGTCCTACACCATGTTTAAAGATCAACCATTTAAATTCCTCTTAATAATTTGACCTAAGATGGAAAGAAAAAAAATCTACAATGAGAGCTACTTCAACTTTCTTTTTAATGATTAATTTGATGCATCCTTATTCCTGCAACATTGAACTTACTTTTTAGTGACTATTTACCATCTGACACTGGGTTCACACTTCGCACAACAATGCAGAGCTTATAGTTTTGTGGTAAACTTTTCTTTATACTTGAGTGACACTACTGTATTCACACTACAAACATATCCTAATTTCATCTATCCTACTTTGATCTTCTGGTTCATGTCTTCATCTATCTCCCATCATTTAATATGATGGACTGAAACCACGAGACTTGTGATCTGGTATGCTGTCCAATTCCCACCTCTATACTAAAATTTTGCTACCTCTTGCTAAACTTGCATTCCATATATTTTGTTTTAATTTTTATAAACAAAAGTTGTGCTTCAGTTGAAAGGGAGATGTGGTGCAATTGTTGGAGTTTCTACCATGTGATTGGAGGTCAAGAGTGTGTGTAATGGAATCAACATCTCTAAGCCTTTTTTAATCAATGGATATAAATCCTTACTTTTCCTACGAAAATGAATCCATGATCCATCACATAAAGAAACCAAATTCAAAGGAAAAAAATTAACTAGAAATAAAGGGTAATGTGTTGCAACAATGAGATAGGAACATCATAAAACAACACAAGGATTAACTCACAATACAAAATTCACGTTTGACGAGTATGCATATATGCATATGTATACATTACGATTACGATGTTTACCAAGATTCTGCCAACACAGACAATTAACATAAAACACGATATGCATATGTTTGGAAAACCGTTAGAAGCCCTCACGATCGTCTATTTGGAGCAAAATGAACCCTTCCTTCCTTATATTTTTGACTATATATACTTTACTCAAACCTACGCTGCATTGTTGTCAAACATACCCTACATGTTTCTCATATGCTCATCAGCCCACTCATTAATTCCAATAAATGTTTTCAAGACAATTTGATGCTATTTATTCACATCAAACTTTATCATCATCTGCTAATCTATAAATCACTACCTAGATCTAAGTTTAACAGGCGGAGAGACAATCATGTACAAAAGATCTCACCCCAATTGATCAACAAACATATTCATCCAATATTTCAATCTGCATAAACGAGCACGCAAAACAGATCCTATAAACTACAGAATCCGATCAAAATCCAAACTGCAATCCAACCGAGCATAAAACTAACCCTCAAAAGCTCGTCACCACGCAAGAGTTCGCTAAATCATCCTATAATTTACTAAATCTCAGCCATAAAAAAAAGGTTTCAGCTCAATTAAACTATTTCAATTTTCAAGTGAAATTCGAAACAAACAAAGTTCGATCCACTTCTTTCAACTTCCTAATACCTAATTCATAATCCTAGGCATTCAAAAGCAACCAAGAGAAAACATCAAGTAAAAAAGAAAACTTTAAGATCAAGCAATTAGCATTGAAAGCAAAATTAGCATAGATCTAAGCAGATTCAAACGAAATTATGAAAGGTTATCAGCAATCCAAAGTAATACAAAAAAAATGAATGAAGTTTTGAGTCAGCCTTGTTGGTAAGGAAAATATCAACAATGAAGTGACATATGCCAAATCCATATGATACAGGAACCTTCATAAAAAGGGAATATGTCACTTAATTATCTATTAATGATGATTACATCTAAGTTGCATCCACAAATTTCATATGATAGGACAAAATCATGTATTCTTAGATATGAGGAAATGTGAGAAAAAAGGCCATCTTTAGTAACTGATATCTGATTCAACATGTTGTAGACTTTGAACCAATAATGCTTCTCCTTTCCTCATGTTACAATCCATAGACCAAAATTTCCTTAACAACAAGTATATCATCCATTGCGTAAAGTACCAACATCAATTTATGTCATACATGTCCAAAGTAAACAGAAAATTAAAAAATAAACAAAAGGAAGAATGAGGAAAATTTGCATGCCAGAATGAGACACAAAAACTGTAAAGAAAATTAAATCCTAAATATACACCATATATGAATTGGAGAAATCTAAGAAATAAAGGAAACATTGTATGCTAGACACTTTGGGGTTTGATGAATCAATCTACTTAGTTTCAGTATTTGAGAAACAGAACTGGAGATAAGAAGCAATTGAATTTCGCAGGGACAAAGAAGAAATATAATCTAAGCTTATCTACTAGCATAAGCACGTGTGACACTTATGGTAATAACTTATGAAAACAGCTAATTACACGTACATAAGTTGTTTTTCACCTTATTTCTACAAGTTCTACATAATAGTTTATAGATTATACAAAAATATTTTGAATTCGTTTTGGCTTGTGTTATGGAAATAGCTTATCACTTATGCTATAAGCTGCAAAATGGGTTTGCTTATCATCAAAAAATTTCACCAAAATCAGCTCAAATGTGGCACTAACCACTTCAGCACAAAAAAAAGGTCATTTAAAGAACACTCCAAACCCAATTTTCTCAATTAAAATATGTGTATTGAATTAAAATTAAATTAAAATAAACAAACATTAAGGAAACAAGCACCAGAGCTATTCAAAACAAGAATTTAAATCTAGCTTAAACAACAGAAGAAAACTGAAAAATTATAATCTAGCTTAAACATACCTTTGTTGTTATAAGCTGAAAAATTAAGAAAGCACACCTTGACCCATCCCTTCTTTTACATTTAATCTGCAAAAACAAACATCAATATCAAATTTTGAGTTGAATTTGTAAAAGGGTATGGTGACTGATGAGAGGAACAGATTATCAAAAAAAAAGGAAGAAGGGTTAACGATTGAACAATAAGATTGAAGGAGAGGAGAAACCTACGATTCGGGTTCAGAGCGGTCGGCGGTTTGTATGGGTCGAAAACGCAGCGGCGAAGAACGGGACCGTTGTTGCCGCGAAGGGTGCCGATTTCACAGCTCGATTAGAGCAGCTCGACTTTCTTCGCTGCTTTTGATTAAGTGAACGATTAAGTGAATGATTAAGAAGATGAATTAGGGTTTGTTATGGGTGAAAGATTAAGAAGGGCATGTGGGTGAAAGATTAAGAAGGGCATGGTGAAAGATTAAGAAGATGAATGAGGGTTTGTTATGGGTGAAGGAAGTGAACTTGAAGTGGGTACGCGTATGGGAAGTGGAAGTGTAAATAAGGATTTTATTTTGATAAGTGATTATTTTATTTTGAATGATGAAAAAAGAGTTGATGATTAGATGAGTGGTGTGGATTATTTTGATAAGTGTATTTTATTTTTTGGTGAGCTAAGTGTGAAAACAAGAGAGGGAAAGATTTTGGGATTTTTTTGGTGAGTAAGTGTGTAAAAAAGAGGGAAAAAAATTTATGGGAAAATTTTTGTTGACTTGAATAAATAAAAAATTAAACTTTTATTAGCAAAAAGAATAGAGTCGGCCAGGTCGACTCTAATGTTCTTTTAAAAAGTCATATGTGGGTCCCTAACATGTTGCGTCGGTTAGGCCCACTCTAATATTATTAAAAAAAAAGAAAAATCATAAATACATGTAGAGTGGGTTGGACCGACTCTAATTGGACGCAATTAGCGTCGGTGTCGGTGGCCGACGCTAAAATCTGAGGCTAAATTCATGTTTTCTTGTAGTGTTAAATTCTGATTTGTCTGAAAATGAGGAGGAAGAGGTAGTGGGGGTGGGAGATGTATGTAAGAAAAAAGCTAGTAAGACGAAAAAAATTCAACAAGGCTTGGGGGGGGGGGGTCAACTTTTATGAAGATGATTAGAGGTAGAAAAAGAGGAAATCGGGGGTTGATGAAGAATGTTTGTAATAGGGTGGTGGAAGGAGGAAGTGTGGGGGGTGTGAATGTTAGGAAGGAAATGTTAGAAGTGATTGAAGATGGTTGTTTGGAGGTGGTATTACCGGAATGTTCGTTAACACCGGCTTCGGGGATGCAATTTTTAATAGAAGAAATCAGGACGGTTGTTCCGGAAACTCCTATTCCGGTAGTGATGGAAGAGAGGAGGAAAGAATTGGATGCAGAAAGACTATATGATATAGGAAAACCGGTGGGGGTCTCCTTTACGATGGGGGGATTGTGTGGTAAAGAAATTGGTGGAAAGGGAAGAGGATGATTTGACTATGAAGGCGATTAGGGAGAGGAAGGTTCGTGATCAATGATAGTTTTATCTTTTCAATGTGAGATGTTTAGGCGGTGTTTTGAAGCGAAAAAGAGTGAAGGAGTTGGTGTGTGAACATAGGGTGGATTTTTTGGCAATTCAAGAAACAAAATTGGAAGACATTTCGTAGTGATTTTGTTATAGTCTATAGGGTGATGAGGATTGTGATTGGGCTTTTCTTCCATCGGTTGGGAATAGTGGTGGAATCCTTTCTATATGGAGGAAATCACTAGCAAAAACTTGCTTTTCTTTTGTGGGGGAGGTTTTTGTTGGAGTTTGTGTTGAGTTGGGAGTTCTTCGAAGAAGGTGTTTGGTGGTGAATGCTTACTCAAAATGTGAATTGGCGGCTAAGAGGAGGATGTGGGAGAGCCTTGAGGTTTTGAGGAGCTCGTTGGGGGACGGTGGGTGGTGTATTGCAGGGGATTTTAATTCTATCTGTGCGAATGAGGAACGAAGAGGGGTGAATAACCTTCCGACATCCGAGCAAAGGTTAGACATGAATCTCTTTAATAATTTTGTTGGTAATTTGGAGGTTGAGGATGTTGATCTTTTGGGGAGGAAGTATACTTGGTACCATCCAAATGGGAGGGCGATGAGTATAATTGATAGGGCGTTTATTTCGGATGAGTGTATGGATTATTGGGGAAGCGTGGCTCTTTGGGCGCTACTGCGCGATGTGTCCGATCATTGTCCAATTGTTCTTACGGTGGACGGTGGCGATTGGGGTCCAAAACCTTTTCGCTTTAATAAATTTTGGCTTGAAAACCGAAAATTTAAGAAAGTGATGGAGGAGGCATGGGTGAGGAATACGGTGAACGGTTGGATGGGTTTTGTCCTAAAGTCAAAACTAAAGGTTTTGAAGCTTGTAATCAAGGATTGGCATAGGGGAGAATATGGGGATGTGGATAGTAAGATAGAAAGGTTGAAGGAAGATATTGGTGTGCTAGATGAGAGGAGCGAAATGGGCCTTTTGACTCAAGAAGAGGTGAATATGAGGAAAGGTAAGTTTGAGGATCTATGGACTCTTCTTAAAAGTAGAGAAAGAATGCTATTTTAAAGAGCGAGATCAAGGTGGCTTAAGGAAGGGGATGCTAATTCTAAATATTTTCACTGTTGTATTAAGATAAGAACCTCTCGAAATACAATTTAAGGCACTAAAGGTGGATGGAGAGTGGAAGCAAACTCCTACGGAAATTAGAAGCGTGGTGGTTGATTATTTTCGGAGGCATGTATCTAGTAATGATTGGGAAAGACCAAGGTTGGATGGTGTGAGTTTTGATACTATACCTAATGAGGGGAATGATGGGTTGATAGCCTCGTTCTCTTTATTGGAAATAGAAAAGGTGGTGAAAGAGAGTGATGGTAATAAAAGCCCGGGGCCGGATGGTTTCAATTTTGCTTTCTTTAAACAATTTTAGTATCTTATTAAGCATGAGGTAAAAATATTTTTTGATCAATTCCATGGAAATGAAGTCTTCCCAAAATGCTTATTGTCGTATTTTGTGACATTAATCCCAAAGGTGAAAGGCCCGGTTAGCTTAAAGGAGTTTAGACCGATTTCGCTTTTGGGAAGTTGGTATAAGTTGCTTTCTAAGGTGTTGGCCACAAGCTTAGCAAGGGTGATGAATCCTATTATATCCCCATCCCAATCGGCGTTTGTGAAAGGTAGACATCTTGTCGAGGGGGTGTTGATAGTGAACGAGGTGGTGGACTTGGCTAAGAGATCGAACCGAGAATGATTAATTTTAAAGGTTGATTTCGAAAAAGCTTATGATTCGGTTGATTGGGTTTTTTTTTTTGAATACATGTTGAGAAGATGTGGTTTTTGTGAAAAGTGGATTGGGTGGATGAGGGCTTTTGTTTTTGGAGGGAGTATGTCCATTCTTGTTAACGGAAGTCCAACGGAGGAGATTAATATTCAAAGGGGATTGAAACAAGGGGATCCCTTAGCCCCGTTTCTTTTCCTTTTAGTAGCCGAGGGTTTTAGTGGTTTAATGAGGAATGCGGTGGATTGGAATGTGTTTAGAGGTTTCGAGATTAAAAGAGGGGGGGTGAACATATCACTTCTCCAATATGCCGATGATACTCTTTGTATTGGTGAGGCTACGGTGGATAATATTTGGACCTTGAAGGCCGTGTTGAGAGGGTTTGAGATTGTGTCGGGTCTAAAAGTCAATTTCCACAAAAGTTGCTTAATAGGTATAAATGTGGATCCGGATTTTTTGGAGATGGTGAGTAACTTCTTGAATTGTAGCCAAGGATCAATTCCATTTATATATGTATTTGGGCCTTCCGGTGGGGGCAAATCCTAGGAAAGTGGCTACGTGGGAACCGATGGTGGAACAATTAAAGAGAAGACTTCTTTCATGGGGAAATAGATATATTAGTTTAGGAGGGCGTATTGTCCTCCTAAACTCGGTGCTTAATTCTATTCCAATTTTCTATCTTTCCTTCTTGAAAATGCCGACTAAAGTGGTGAAGAGGCTGGTGGCTCTTCAAAGGAATTTTCTTTGGGGGGGGAAGAGGATATCATAGGAGATTGTGTTGGGTGAAGCGGCGGAGGGTTTGCCAACCGAGGATAAAGGGAGGATTAGGGGTAAGGGACGTGAAGTTGGTGAATCTTAGCCTATTAGCAAAATGGAAATGGAAGCTACTTGTTGATGAGGGGTCCTTGTGGAAGAGAGTGCTTGAAGACAAATATGGTGAGAGGTTGGGCGATACAAGGGAAGCTAATGGAGTGGTTAGTCCTCGTCTAGCCTCTTTGTGGTGGAAAGATTTGATGTCTTTGGAGGTAAGGAGTGGGGCGAGTTGGTTTAAATCGGAGGTGGTGAGAAGGATGGGAGATGGAATGAGTACTAGTTTTTGGAGGGATAGATGGAGATCCGAAATCCCCTTTTGTGATCTTTATCCGCGGCTATTTTCGATTTCTATGCAAAAGGATAGTAGTGTTGGGGAGGTTGGTAGTTATTCGGAGGGGGAGGTAAGATGGAATTTTATTTGGCGTAGGGACCTTTTTGTATGGGAAACGAAACTCCTTCATAATTTAGTTGGTGGGTTGGAAGGAGTGGTGTTGGGGGAAGGAAGAGATGAGTAGTGTTGGCGGCTGGAAGGTGGGGGAGGTTTTTCGGTGAATTCATGCTACAAGCTACTTGAGAGGTTGTTTTTGATTGATGATAATATTCCGAAAGTTGAAGAGCGGGTGTTTGGTTATCTTTGGAAATGCCAAGTTCCGTCTAAGGTCTTGGCATTCGCTTGGACCATGCTACTTGATAGAATTCCGACAAGGATGAATCTAGTATCTAGAGGTGTGTTAAATGTGGAGGCTTCAACGAATTGTGAGTTGTGCGGGAGGGTGGAGGTGACTATGAAGGTGTGGCAATGGATGATGTCTTGGCTTCAAATCGGTTTCGTAATACCGCATTCTCTTTTTGCTCACTTTGAATGTTGGTATTATGAGGCTCCATCTACGCGATTAAGGCGGGGATTTCTCGTGATTTGGCTTGCTTCTATCTGGGTTATTTGGAAGAGAAGGAATGAGGTAATCTTTAATAATGGAGTTGTCGAGATAAAGGATTTCGTGGAGAATATCAAGGTTCTAGCTTGGTATTGGAGTATGAGTAAGCTGAAAATAGCGACGTGTTTATATTATGAGTGGTGTTGGAACCCTCGGGATTGTTTACTTAGATAGGTTCGGGGTTTTTTTGGTGTTGTTTGGGCTGGTGCAGCTGCTGTGTGCCCGCTGATCTGCTTGCTGATATGCGCTAATTTGGCTCTGTTTAGGCAGAATTTGGATCTGCAGTAACTGTGGGGCGGTGCTGGCCGGTGGTCTGGGCAGCAGGCGTTAATTGCTGTTGTTCCAGACTGCTGGTGTGACAGCATTTTGGTGTTTGTGGGTGTGGTTTTGTTTTGTGGGCTGCCCCGTATCGCATATACGCTGGGGTATTGTATTCTCTTTTTTCGGCGCCTTTTTCTCGTCTTGAGAGTTTTGGTTGCTAGTAATAATATTGGCCGTTCAAAAAAAAAAAAACTCTAGGTTTTCCTTTCCTTTAATTATTTTCCCTTGACTTCTCTCAAATCTTGCTTCTCCTCTAATTCTTCTTCAAACTCATATTGATTTTGTTCCTTTGATATTCCATCTTCTTCCTCTATACTTATTCAGCCTAGAAACAAATTGCTATTCAAATCTTATTTGCATGTAAGTTGGATTGATTAAAGTGAATAAAATGGTAATTTGGTGTGATGATGTGAGGGAACACGAGAGGAAAAGTGGAATAAAATGGAATGAGTGTATTAGTGCATTAGTGAGGTGGAGATGTGTTTGTGCTTTAATTCCTATTCTACCCTTAAAGACTCTCCTAATTACCTATTAGTCCAACCTTTAAGTGGGTTACTAAAGTTGGGCTTGATTGAAATGTTTGGCTCATTAGCAAATTTGTCCTCTGAATCACTTAAGTTTGAGGTTACCAAGGATTTTGGTATGCAATATTTAACTATGGTAAAATTTGGATTGTTACAGATTAAAAAATAAATTTAATATATAATAGATAAAATATAATTTGATAATAGTCATACACAAAATCACACTTTAACTACATAAATTTTTATTAATATATTTAAAAGTACTAAATATCCTAATAAAAAGAAGTAGAGAGAGTATATGTAAGCATAGATAAATTAGTTTTGAAAAAATATTTTGAACATTGAACTTATATTAATATTTTATATGATGTACATAATATGACTAAATAAATAGATCTCTAATATTATTATTATTTTTTTAAAAAAAAAGTTAATGAGTTAGATAAAACATGGTTCAAGTCTCGGCTAAATAAAAATAAATATGACTAAATACATATTTATTTAAAATTTAAGTATCAAAATAAAAAATTAAGTATTGTAAAATTAACTAAAAACATAATAGTGATAACAAATTAAAAATTATTCGTAGATTTATTTGACTTTAAGGAAGAATGTTAAAAAATTTAAACAATATGTTAGTTGAAAAAGACGAGGTTAGTAAGAATTGTTAAGTTTAAATTTTTTCATGATATGGGTTTTCAAAACGTTTATTTTCGAGGGTGATTATGTTAATATGATCATCATTTTGAAGTTCTTTATCGACTACAATTCTTACTTTGGCTTGGAGATTAATAATCGTAAGAGTCTTAGTTGTTAATTTTCTTTGTTGTTAGTTTCTCATGTGAGAAGAGCCGGTAACATTGTTGTTCATTCTCGAGCTAAGTTTGCTTTAGTTTTAATTGATTTTGTTTGGATTGAGAAAAAAATTTCATGTATTGCTTCTGTTGTCACAACCGATTTTGGTTCGCGTTTAAATGAAATCATTAATGTCAAAAACAAAAAGAATTGTTAAGTTTAAGTTCCTTAAGTTCCATAACTGATTTTGAATATTGATGACCTCATTGGAAGGCAATACGTAAATACCCCTGTAAGCACTTATATGAATGTAGTTTTACCACATATACCAAAAATTCAAATCCAATTCAATTTTAATTGGATGAGTTTTACCATTTGCCAATGCAAATAGCAAATGTATCTGCAAAAGAAACCATTGGTATTATATTGGCAAACCATGTTGACCGGCTATGATTAATACAATATTGCTCATACACATAAAATAAAAATTAAACTAAAATCAACCCTGAATATAAATATAAAGTACTTAACATTCATTGATATTACTTATTCTACATAATAGTAACGCACTAAATTAAAATCATTGCAATCCAGAACCACCAAGTAGAGCATGTTTTATGCTTTTAACTACTGTTGTTATGAGTGCATTTGAAGCATCAGCTGCAGATTTAAAATTTGCAATAAGAGGACCAGGCATGTGCATTTGAAAAGCCACTGTCAGCAATGAACCTCTTGATTTACTATCTTTTGAAAGAGATTTACTATCTTCAGAGATGAAAAAGCCTGATGGAATAAGTGGCACATTTGATAAATCATGGCCGTTCATTGCCATATTCAACTCTTGTGTGTTTACAGGAGAATAAACAACATAGGATCCCAGAGGGTCTATGAAGCATTCTTGAATAATCTTCACACAATCTTTGGGAGGAGAAACTAGAGGCTGCTCCACATTGAAAAAAATAATGTTAATACCAAAAGACAATTCTTACATTAAAAGATGATAAAATATTATTAGTCATCTTAATTATGTAAACCTATTGTATAATTATGAAACTTTATATATAAAAATATGTGACCAAGAAATCCCTAACTTGTGTTTTTGTATGTTGTGACATTTTCAGATGGTGTAGACAATTTTCCTTTTTAAAAATTTGTGTTAATTCAATAAATGAATCGGAATAAAATTTTCTTCGACTATAAGGTTGACATACCTATTACGCCAAAACCTAAGCCTATTGTGTAGAACGTCTAGCATAGGTTTCAAAGTGAAACAATTCCTTAGGTTTGCACTAATCAAAAGCCCGAGATACAAGAAACGCATCGACCCTGAGTTGTAAATCAAGAAGCAAACTACAAAAGTAGAGAAGAACAAAAGGGGGGCTACATTTGCCCTAACAAGCCTAAATTTTGAGAAGTTGGCATCAACTTTGAAAATAATTGAAAAATCGTAGATTCATTTTGATTACACATATGTTCTCCACACAAAGTTCTCCAATTAGTATATTATCATCCGCATATTGAAAATCGGACACCTCGACATTAGAGTTATCTGTCGTTAATCCTCTAAACAACCTAAGGGATACCACTTTCTTCAT
Organism: Medicago ruthenica; assembly: GCA_018208015.1. NCBI lineage: Eukaryota > Viridiplantae > Streptophyta > Magnoliopsida > Fabales > Fabaceae > Medicago > Medicago ruthenica. The sequence goes on from CM031372.1 coordinate 22,624,118, forward strand.
TAACCACCAAGACTCTTGACCACCAGAAAGAAAACAAAAACGAGGTGCATCATATGTTCATTTGAAATGACATGGAAGGAAGTCGACAAATGGACAACTAATTTTATTTGTAAATGATCCTAAGTGTAGGTAAATGGCTATATAAATAATCAAAATACTCTTTTATAAATAAAATATGGTAAATACCTGAATAATTGATACATAGTGGTTGGGATGAGTTCCAGTAGAGATATGTGCAATTTCATGCCATGGATTTCCGTCACAAAACTCATCCCACTGCATGAAAATAATTAACAAATGAAATGTATTAATGATAAACAATGAAAAGTTAAAACTTACAAAAAAAAATTCAAATAAACCAAAATTATTTGAACCTCAAAACGTCTTGCAGGATCTCTTAAGAAGTCGAAAACAATATGAGATGGGAGAGGTATCGAAACGGAGCTAGCAACAATAACAATGAATGGGTCATTTGACAGAAATAAGTTTGTATTTTTTCGAATCGAGAACCTAACCCCGCTATCATCAGCATCAGAAAAGTATTGTGGTAAATCTGATTTGCTTGACATTGTTAAATTTTTACTGAACTCCTTAACCACCTGATGTGCAAGTTTCATTACACATCTCCTTCCTTCTGGTAAAGTAACCACTGAAAAGTATATAAATGATTAAATCACACATATAATAGAGACCATTAAGAAGAGAATACTAAAGAAAAATATAAGGAGTTTTCTTATTTAAATTGGTTAAATAGTGGCAAATCAAGAGTTACCTCCATTGTCATAAAAATGCATGTATTCAAGTGCAGCACTACCAAATCTTTCACTAATTCTTTGAAGTTCCATAAGCCATCTTTCGGCTCCAAATGCAATAGCATTATTGACAATATCTCTATACATACTATGCGTTTGAATCTTCAAATCCACTTCCACATGCTCAATCCAAGAAACCTAAAAATTGAACATACGTTTCTATTATAATCACTCTATTTTTGATCGGAAAAATCTATCGTTCGGTGCATTGAACCTTCGGTATATTTTTTCTAATAACAAAAGAAATGTGTTTTTTTTTAAAAAAAATTTGTTGAAGGTTAGTAAGGATAGACTAAAAAATTGTTGATAACTTTTCTTGTATCACTTTTAAATGGACTTTTTTGATAAAACTCTGAATATTGTCACTAAATACACAAAAAATTATACGTAAGTTCCCAAAAAAAATTGTAAAAAAAACTAGGCCGTCGAATAAAGAGAAGAGAAATAGTGGAAAGTGGATATAATGCTTAGGTGATAAGACTTATTGATCCTACAACTACAAATACACTAAAATGAGAATGAGTGGGTGTAATACAGGTTTTTTCTAATATACGTGCATAAGTGAAGTGAATTAGTCTTATATGCACAAATATGTTTTCTACTAAGACGTATTTATCCAATGGTAGAAACAAGTTTGTACAGGTGCAAGCAAGACTTGTCTCACTTGTGCATCATATAACTGGCCAACAATACAATATATACGTACTAACCTTGGAAGTCTCAGCAGATATTTGTTGAATCAAACATCCAGAAGGAAACCTCCAAGAAGAAGAATGAGGTCCATCCTCTTTCAAGTAATCATAAGAGACATCAGCAATCACCCAGATACCAGCCTCAACTTGTACACAATAACGAAGGAAGTAAAATTCTCTTGGTTTCACTAAAGGTGAAAGAACATGCATCTCTTCATGCATCTGTACGTAGCATAAACCTTAACATGTTAGCAAAAATCAAAATATCATAAACAAAGAAACTTATTACCAACAGAAAAATATTTGAAGGAAAATATACCAACAACAAAGCTCCACTTTGATTTTCTGAGGAGTCTCTTTCAAGCACTTTGATGGTCTCCGCTTTGCTGACAATAGTTGGAAAAAGATTTGCCCATTTTTCCTAGACAGAAAATTATCCACAATTAATTTAAAGTACTAATAAATATTTAAGATCATTTTAAAATAGTTAATGTGTTTTTAATTGACATATTGTCAATAGTTAATTTTAAAAATCATTGTGGGGGAAATATTTATTTATGTTATAAGTGCTTACCGAATCCAGAAGCATGTCGACCAAATGTGTTGCTCCAATTTTCACTATTTGTGAATCTTTTGATGATTCAACATGTGTTTCGGCGCCATTAAAGTGGTCGACTCTAGGAAAAACATCATCATAGTTTTTTTGTTGAAGAACAAGTCTTCGATTAAGTTGAGACTTGAACCATAAGGACTCATCACGGAAAAGCTTAAGCAACTCTTCCTTGGCGGCAATTCCAGCCACCAACATCATTGGGTTTTTTATTTCTAAACAACTTTTTGAACTTGAACCTATATCTAGATTCAAGGAGGTGCTTTCACGTGTCGAGCTTTTAGGAAGACCTAACTTTAATTCTAATGATACTTCATCTTTTTCCATGGACCTTGGAAGCGATTTTACCACCATCTCATACTAAAAAGAGATTCATGCATACACGTAATACAATAAATTAGTCAATAGTATCAAAATAAATTATTTACATAAAAAAAATGAGATATTGAAACATTGTATCTAGTTATACTAACTCACCCTTTCTTTGAGACGTGCATTTTCAACTTGAAGTTGTTTCAAACTATTAGAATCCTTACATGATTGGCACAATAAATTCTTCTGTCTCTCCTTCATTTCCATGTTCTCTTTCAAAATCCTTTCATTTTCAGCGCGGAGAGCAACGTTAGCTGGTTTTCTATTTTTGTTCTTGAAATGATATCATGTACAAAATATATATATTAGTATGTTATATCAATTAGTGGCATGTAAAAAAAATTGAAACTACGATATTGATAAAACTAAAAGAAAATATGTTACCTTAACCTGCGCTCTTTTGTTTTGAAACCACCACTTCACTTGTTGTGGCTCAAGCTCAAGCTCTTGAGCTATTTCATGTTTTTGGTTATCATCTGGATGTGTAAGCGTTTTGAATATTCTTCATTTATGAAACAAAAAACACAATTAGGCATTAGATATTGTATTGCAAAGCCAATTGAATGACAACTTTAAAAGCAGAAATGACACATACACAAGCCATTAAGCACAAATCTTAGGACACTAGATTCATCTTTCCTAATTAATTAAATACGTACTCATCAATATTTACCTAAAAATTAATACTTATCATTAATGTGTATATATTATCTAACTTATAGAAACTTAATATATAGTTTTTTTTAACGGAACTTTTTTATTATATATAGAAGAATAAAGTACAAGTAGCACTACGCCCAGAAAATGAGACTCAGCACAAGAGGTATCAAACTCATTGAAAGATAAATAAGTACACTTAGGAGACAACAATCCAACGGATTTACAAACCATTGGGACCCGTTGAATCGAATCCACCACATATTCAACTTTGGGGATGAATATCGTAAAATAGCTTCATTATGTGCCCTCCAAAAACTATACATAGATTAATTCTAATTAGCCTTTTTTTTGGTTGCATTTGAAGAATAGTTAGTAATTTATTCAACAACCAACGAAAATTAGCCACATGAGTAAACTTACTAGTAGAGTAAAAATGAGTTTGTGAATACCACTTACAAATTTATTCATGTGACTAATTTTTATTAGATATTGGATAAATTATTCACAATTCTTCAAAGGCAGGTTTGTGTTTAATTTGGCATGCGACTTTATGGGTTATTTGGAAGGTGAGGAATGAGATCATTTTTAATGATGGAAGTTTTGAGGTCGAGGAGGTGGTGGAGAGTATTAAGGTGCTTTCTTGGATTTGGAGCTTGAAACGGTTAAATATCGGCTCGAGTTTGTATTATGAATGGTGTTGGAACCCTCGAGATTGCTTAGCAAGATAGGAGGTGAGGGGTTTATTTGGGCTGTTTTTTCGGGGGTTAGTATTAGCTTCTGTCTGTTTTTTTCTCATCCTATCTGCTGCTGTTTGTCGAGCAGTGTTGCTGCCTGGGGGGTTTTTTTCATTCATGGGACTCACCCTGTATTGCTGTATGCGCTGGGGTATGTGTAGTTCACTGTTGGCTTCATTCTCTTTTCTCAAGGGATTGTTTGTGTTGATAAACTTTGGCTATTAAAAAAAAATAGCCTTTTCGAAGATGAAAAGCGATTTTTTAACTCAAGATAAAAAGAATTATTTATATGCAACAATAGAATGGATTGTGAATAAGATATATTTTTTTTTGTCAAAAAAATACAAGTTATTTTTTTCTTTCGAAAGGAAACAAAGTGTTGCAAACATGATCAATTGAACTAATTAGTTGTAAGGAACTAGTCCCTCACAACATTAACTAAAATTTCTTTAAAAAAAAACATTAACTATAGTTTAAAATCTTTGTTTATATGCATATATTATTTGACTATAAAAATTAATGAAATTGTCTCATAAAAACCTGTGTTTCCCCAAAATAAAAATGATAACAAAATGGTTATATATTACTGACCTATACTATTTTTTTCTTTAAATTTTAAAATTGATTTGGGGGAATATTACCATTTTTTTATAACATATAATTTTTTTTTTGAAGAAGCTAAACTAGCCAAACTCCAAGGAACCTGAGAGAATCGAACCTAATTAGAACCTGAGACCTTGAGGCTAACAACGCTAGGTTAACCCAAGTGGGTTCATAACATATCAATATCAAAGATTTTAGATTTTTTTAAGAAGCTACATTAGCACACCGAAATTGACCTCAGGAAGAATCGAACATGGTACCTTGAAATGAACAAACTCTAGGTCTCAATACCACCACGTTAGCCCAAGTGGGTTCAAAGATGTCAGATCTATAATATAATTGAACTCAGAATCCATATATTGTCACCAATTGAACACATTCATGTAGTCATAAGATCCATGACTATTTGATCTTATCGACCTTGAGATTTGGATCATACGATTTCAATCAGATGATTACAGATTGATCCTCTAAGTGAATGTGTGCAGACAGTGTCTGGAGGATATCTGTATTTGATATCCTTCACCAATAAGCAAAATTGAATCCTCCAAAACCTATTAAATGAAATAAATAAAATTTTCATAAGAGGGGATTGATCAACTTACTCTTCCAGCTTAAGTATTTGATCGGCAGAATGTCGACAGATTCTTTTTGATTCATTTGGGTTGTTACTCTCTTGTTCATCACTTGATAGATCCATTTTTTCAATTCACCGAAAAATATTATGATTTTTTTCTTGTCTCCTCTTCCCTTTGTTTGTGAATGAGATTTTGTTAGTACATAAACTATATCTTTGCAATAGAAATTACACAAAATGAAGAAGTATATGAAAAATATGTAACAATCATGCATGAAATTACCTCTTAATCACTAAATTCTCCGATTAGATCAGCTTGTCAAATGATATTGAATGTGTTATTTTATCATAACAAGAACATATATGGTCCAACCAAAACTAATCTTTGAAGGAGTGTGCCAATGGTTTTAGTTGAGAAGCTAAATGGGTTATATGTAAGAGATTGAAAGTTCATACACTCCTACTAAGATTTCTCCCATCCCCTAACATATAACTTATAATACTCTCTTATATAAAATACCAAACAAAAGTATTTGTTTATTGGAAAATTATGAAGAAAAAAAAAGAACATTTAATGCATTCACTTGAAAAAAAAGTCATATGTAATGGAAGTTTTTTTAATTTTATTATTTTATATATGATATTAAATTAATATATATTTGACCAACAATAAATTGATTTATTGGTAAGAGAATTGAACCCTTAAGTAAGTGTTCTTGGGTTTGTTCTCTATCTTTTGTATATGAAAAAAATTATTTGGAAATGGAGAAAGCATCTTGTGATATCACTAGACACTCTTGTGGTGGTAGTTTCATACCTATAACATGGTAAACCAAACAAAATAAAATTAAGATATACTTTTTTTGACTATATTCAATTATACTAACTAGTCAAAAAAGGAATTAAAACAATTATTCGTACATGATAATAAAAAAAATTAAGATATTTTTTTGACTATATTCAATTCTAATATTAAAAAACATTATATTAGTCAAAAAAGAAGTTAAAATAAATATGGTAGTAACAACAACATACAAATGGAACTAAATGCAAGAAGAAAATATCGAGAAAGATGACATACATAATAAATTCACTTAATTAAATAATGCTGAACTTAATCTATACACCCTCCGGTCTCACTATTATAAGTGAAAAATCTATATTTTAAATTCATTTATTAAATGATGTATGTGGTCTATAATAAAGACCACATACATCATTAATTGAATGAATCTAAAATGTAGATTTTTTCTTATAATAGTGACAAGAGGGTGTACTATACTAGAGAAAAGACAGACACTCACGTGTCCGTCTTTTCGCTTTTTTTATTACGTTAACGTGTGTAAATTACGAACGGTATTTTATATGAAATTTTGATTTGATTAAAATTATAAGGACAAATATTTATAGCTTTCAAATTGTAACAAACCAAAAAATTCATGTTTATCTTTTTCAATAACAACAGTAATTTAACAAATATAATATAAATTTTATTTTTGTTAATACCACCAACAATATAACATTAAGGAGGATAAGATATGTATTTTGATAAAAAAAAAAAAAATACACTTTATGTGGTGTGAGAGCTCTCTCTCCTCCCCATTATGCTCATGGCCGTTACTTTTTAAGGTGGCTGCATTAATTCTTGAATTTACACACTCATGGCCGTTACTTTTTTGACAATTTGCAGCGCCCTCTCTCTCCTCTACATTATGCTCTTCAAGTCCTCATATTGATTACTTTGCACCTTTTTTGCTTCAACTCCTTATTTTAATCACGTTTCCATTCCATCCAATTTTAAGCCATTAAGAAGGCAGAGTTTGCTCTTGCGTTAAACATATGAAATGTAGATAACTTTGTAATCTTTCCAAGGAATCAAAGATCACCTCAATCGGACATCCAGAGCTCCGGATATAGCCAAAACAAGACAGACATATCATGAGCTACAAAAATAAATCATAAAACCAAAATTAATTCGGCTTTTTTTATTCCACAATGACTTATTTATTCTTGTCAAGGGAGATCATTTTAGGATCACATCACATTATTGCCAAAACTTCAAGTCATAGTCAAAAACAATATATGTAGTGACGTGAATGCAAAGGAAGTAAAGAATTCACAATCACTCTTATCCTTGTTTAGACATAAACTTATGTTATTCTACTAACATTTTTTTTTTTTGGTAAGCCAGGAGCTAGGACAAGCATCAAGAGGAAACGACGACATCCCAACTAGGTTGGCACCCCGCGAGACCTCCATCCTATGCCGCCTAACTCAAAGAAATATTATTAAAAAAGGAAAAATAAGTACAAGAGGGGGGACTAGGCCAATACCCTCAGAAACATCAAAGCAAAGCCAAAATACAACGAAGAAAAGGAAAACAGCAGACTATGGAAATCTGTAATTAGGCCACCCACACCGCTCACGAAAGAAATCAGAGTGCAGCTCCTGCGGTAAAGATGACAACCAAACCGAACCCTGAACCGAATGACCCATATTAGCCAACTTATCAGCACAGCAGTTACCCTCGCGGTAAATATGAGAAGAAATAACCTGAACACCAAGATTACGAGCATTATGCCAGCGGTTGCGAAGAAATACCGGGACAAGAGAAACATTGCTAAAAAGCAACAAAGCACTGGTGGAGTCACTCTCTAACCAAACGTTAGTCCACCCATGGAGGGCTGCATACTCCATGGCAAAAATGAAGCCATGAATCTCCGAAAGGAAAACAGATGAGTTACCAAGATTACAAGTGAAAGCCCCAAGGAAAGATCCCATAGAATCTCTTAATAAGCCACCACAAGCCGCATTACCTCCAATGACCGAACCATCAGTATTAACCTTCAGCCAAGGAGAGGAAGGCGCCTTCCATAAAACCATAATAATGTCCTTGACACGCCGATGATGAGGGGAAACCGAGAAGGAGTCAAGAAAAGTGGAGTCCGAAGCTAAACACTTGCCTACAGAAACCATCCCAGACATAGCAACCAAGGAATGAATACGAACCTTAGCTGCATGAAGGCTGGCCGAGTTCAATGTGAAACGAAGAGTGTTGCGAGAAATCCAAAGCGTGTGCAAAGTATGTATCACCGCGGCCATATACATATCAGCGACCTGAGAAGAGCAATGCTGAGGAATACAAGAAAGAAGAGAAACCACAGAGCCTAAATCCATCACGCAATTGAGCTTGTCTTCGAGCCAAGACCAAAGATCCACCGCGAAAGAACATCGAAGGAACAAGTGATCGGAGGTTTCAGAGGTTTTAAAGCAGAAGGGGCACACCGAAACAATAACACATCCCCTGTTCCTGAGATTGTCATCAGTAGGCATTTTACCATACATAAGCCGCCAAAATATAAAAGAATGAGAGGGCGGAATACAAGATCTCCAAATAGTCTCGGCCCATGAAATTAAGGCAGCTTCCGGCCTAAGAAAATCAAAAGCTTGCTTCGCCGATAACATACCATCCGCAGAGTGTGACCAAACCAAAGTATCGGGAAGAGGAGTTCTAGGCAAAACAATCAGCTCGAAACGCTCCTTCACAACGGGAACGGACAGCAGAGCCGCAGGGAAGTTCCACTCACCATCAACAATCACATCCGCCACAAAAAAGGTGTTAATTGTTATTATCTACGGTTTCTAAAAAGTTTAAATTTAGTATATTGAATAACTGCCCATTGGGGATTCAATCGTAAGTCCCAACTTCGCAAAATACATAAATTTTCAAGTTGGGATTCTAATCGAACACACATTAACAAAATACAAAGTTGTCAAGAAAAAAAAAACAAAACAAAAATTCTTATGAATGAGCAGCAAAAAACCAAACTAATCACTTGCCCTGGTGTTGCCTAAACACTTGTAAGCGGAATTTTAATCACTTACCCTGCTGCTGCAACTAAACACACACGAAGAGAGACAAGTTAGTTGGTAATTTAAAGTAACTAGGTGAGTTTAAAATCACTTGTAAGTTGTAATGCATATATAAAATAACTAGCGAAGTTTCAACTAACTTCAGATAATCCCCATCTTGACTTACTTACATAATCCCCTATGTATTTCCCTTGTAAACTAAATGTTCCATCAGCAGCTCTAAGGATCTTTACTTGCTAAGATACATGTTGTGTAGCAGAGACAACCTTTCTCTCATCCGCTACTTCTTGTATATTCGTCATTCCATCATTAACTAGTGAAACCTTTGGTTCTCCCTTAGAGGTAGCAGATGAAGTTGGAGATGGTATCTTGGGTTGTGGACAACATGAAGACTCCATATCTACAAAATTAAATCAAATAAGTAAGATCCAAATCATGATTGTTTCAATCACCTTGAAATTGATAATTGTTTCAATCACCTTGGAGTTCAAGTAGTAGATATAAGCAAGCACAAAATTCTTGTTCCATATATAGGTTTCAAAGATGCAAGTACTACAGTACTCACTTGTATATATATCTTCTTATATAAACCAACATATACTATTTTATTTGTTTAATTAAAAATTAAAAATGGTACACAAACAGACCTTGACAATATGTACGTTACCCGTCTCAAACATAATAGTTGCAAATTAATCCTTGATTTTGGGTTGATAACAATGATAATGAACAAGAATTTAGCTTCAGGGTCAACATAAAATCCACCCTTAAGTTTAGCTTCACACTTCAACCTAATCAACAAAAGACCTCTCGCAGTCACAAAAGACCTCTCGCCAATATTCGCAAAAGACTCACTCGCAGGGGTATGATTGCGGAGAGCTTCGTGTTGTTGGTGGATTTTGCAATAGAGAGGGATTAGGGTTCGTTTTGGGTGGAGGGAGGGTTTTCAGTCTTTCTCGATAGGGGGGAAATTTTTGGCTGCAGGGATTGTTTAATTTGGTGTAGTGAAGGCTTAATTTTGAGAGCCCACGCGACAATTTTTTTTAAAAATTATAATTTTTGGTAGAGACAGATTAATTCGGTCTCTGGACATTTTTACATGTGTTTTGATTTTAAAATAATAAATTATATTTGTTAGAGACGGATTTAGAGACGGAAACTCTTAGTGACGGAACCAACTGTCTCTAAATTCTGTCTCTAAGGGTGAAATCTCTCCATCTCAGCCAATTATATTTCGTCTCTAACAGAGACAGAGTAAAATCCGTCTCTAAATTCTGTCAGTATTCAGAATTTTTCTAGTAGTGTTATTAATACTACCAATTATCCTGGAATATGAAAAATCAACATTAAATGCATTTATACAAAAAGGAAAATTTAATAATAGTAACACATTTTGAAGACAAATTTATTATTCCAACAACTTTTCTTAATACCTGTGATTTTTGTAAACTTTTTTTTTAAATTAGCATATATTCAACAAAACCATCTGCTAAAGCACAGCAAAAACGGCCGAAAGAACGAGAAATTACAAAGCTCAGTGCATACACATAGGCGCTCCACTGAGATAAAACACAACCAGTCTCGTACGGGACCAAACAGAACCTAAAACACTGCTGATGGCAGCAGCACACAGCAGGGGCAGCAATGCATAGCAGGTGCACACAACACACCAGGGAGTACGTTGTTGTTCCTACCATAATTGTTTTGGGAAAAAAGCAAGTAGAAGAAAATGGAAAGGGGGGGCTTTGGGGGTTAATTTTTCTTCATATTACAAAACTCTTCTCATTTGGGAAAACCAAAAAATTATATTGGATGAGAGTTTTAGAGGGTTTTGGAGGATTTATATGAATTCTTCAAATTTATTCTATTAGTTAGTATTTTCCTTCTTAAAATTAAAAATATAATAATCATAAACAATAATTTATCATTCTCTTAAAAGCTACTCTTTCAAAAAAAATATGAAAGATTTCTCCATTTTCCTCCATATTTCTCACCCCCAAACCCCTTCCTTCCCCTCCCCTCTCCTCCAAACTTTCAAACAAAGCCTTAGGGAATATGTAGCCTTATGACATATGTTGGTGTATCATTATGTATTAAAAATATGCCAATTTATTTTTAAAAAATTTAAAAATAAAACTTTCTCAATAAATATTTGTTATTTATGGAATGCTTAATGTAACACCCCGATTTTTAATATTCGATTTATTTAATATTATTATAATTGTTTATTGTTTATTTTATTGGGAGAATTGGCGAGTTAGTGAATTTTTAGTAATTGAGGGTATTTTGGTCATTTATGGGTAAAGGATATTTTTGTGAAGTGTTAGAAATTAGAATTTTGGGAATTAAGATAATAGAGGTGTGAGAGTAATTAGAGGGTTTAAGTGTAGTAAAATAGTCAAGATTATTTTGGTGAATGAGAATTGACTAAGCTCATTAGTGTAAGTGACCCAAACCCATTAAATAATTAAATAAATAAAATAGTGTGTGTTGTGATGGAATTAGGGTTAGCTCATTTTGTCATAACAAGATAAGAGGCTAGAGAGAGAATAGAGAAAGAAGAGGAAGCTTGGAGAGAAAGAAGAGAGGAGGCTCAAGAACAAGGAGGAAGAGGTAGATTTCACTTGGAAAGCTACATTTGTGAAGAATTGAGGTAAGAGGGAATGCTACTTTCACCATCTAGGGTTTATAAGCAATTGGGTAGATGTGGGTGTTTTGAATTATGTTTAATGTCATGAATTAATGATGATTATGTGATAATTCGTGCTCTAATTATTGTGTTTAATTTGTGTATGTGTTAATTGATGAAATCATGTTGTTTTTGTGTCAAAGTTCATGTTTGGTTATGGTGATTTGGTAACTTTGTGAATTTTGATCAAATTGGTGAAGAACATGATAATTGATGATGATTGTGGTTTAATAAGTTGAATTTGATCATGTGTATATGTTTAATTATAGAATTCATGAGATTATGTTGATTTTGTTATGTTGAAGTTGTTGTTGTTGTGTTTTATGAGAATTATGAATAAGTTAGTAAAAATGGTGAAGTTGTTGTTGAATTGATTAAGTTGGTGTTAAGTTAATTGAAATGGGTGAGTATGGTATGTTGAACCTTTGAAGAAGAGTTGAAATTGTTGTTGTTGCTATGTTTGGGTATTAAGTGATTATGTTAAAAATGAGTTTTTGAGACGATAATTTAATTGATGGTAAAATGTAATGAAAGTGATTTATGATTAAGTTGTTTAGCTAAGTTGGTGTATAATTGATTTGATAAAATTATTTTAAGGATTTGGGACGATTTTGGTGCGAATTGGATCGAAAAACAAAAAATCAGAATTTGTTGTCCTGTCAGGACCGAATGACTGTGCGCCCCTGTGGCACGGACCGTGCGATGTGTTCGACATTAGGACGCACGACCGTGCGCCCATGTGGCACGGACCGTGCGCCTCTGTTGTGTAGGGAAACTCCAATTTTATGACTTTTTGAGGTTTCTAAAGCATGTGAATGGGTCCCAAACCCCTAAACTTGATTATTAGAAGTATAATGAGGATGTATATGATGGATTAACTTGGACTTTGATTGTAAGGAAACTTAGAGGTTAAACGGTTAGAGACGAACTTGTGAATTGTCTTTAACTAAGCTATGAGATGTATGCAAACTTGTTAATTGGTTAAGGAGGTATGAATGATGATGTAACATGATAAAAATGTAATGAAATGGTGATGAGTTAGTGAGTGTTTAGTGAATGAAACCTTGTTCTTATTATGCATGAATTGTGAACTATGTGAATAAAATTAAATGAAGATGTGTAGTTAAGATGATCGTGATATGTTGTTGAATGATGAATGATGATGGTGAATTGATGAATGTGATGATATGATGCCTTGAATGTTTGACTTGTTGATTGTGTGGCCTTATTTGATTTGACAATGAAATTGGTGTTAATTTGGTGATGATATGTTATAAGATGGTGTGAATTATATAATGATAAGGTGTATATTTATTGTGCATTGTCGAGTCTATATGTGGGTCTATGCATTCATAAGTCAGTCCTATGAAAAATGAGTATGACAATGACGAGGGGACTAATCAGTAATATAAATCTGATTATCTAACTATGAAAAGACGAGTATGACAATGACGAGGGATCACTCGATAACACATCTCCGATATCCAAACCGGTACTACATGCATGTAGAGTCTTTTAGGCGCATTGCATGAACATGAGGAGTCGTATGTGATAATGTTTTGGTGTGAACTTGTGCATCTATGTGGTAACTGTATAACTCATGAAGTTGATGAGATGTAATTGATACATGATTCGACTTGGCGATTATTGTTGATGAGAATATGCTATGTATGCTTTGTGAACCTTGTCTTAAAGTCTCGATTTAACCAGACTCTTGATTGATTGTAAATGTGTTAAAGATGTTGTATGATTATAACCAGGCTTAATATGATGAATGCTTATTTGATGATGTTGTTTTTCCTGAACTTACATGCGTTTACAATTCCTTTATGTTGAACATATTGTTAGGTTTTTGTAATTGGCCGCATTTTGTTAAAACAAGTGTTCTAGCAAGATGTTGGACAAGATGTCTTGACATGTTGGTACGACATCATAGCGTATCTTGTTTCGCATTCTTGGATGTTTTATTTTCACGTGATATCTTTGAAGATTTGATTGAAGAATTTATTCACGTGATTTATGTTCCAAGAGGCGTGTGTTTTCCTGAAGCAGCAAATATTGATTCAAGCTTTAATGGTGTTTCCTAAAATGATGTCAAGACATTTAAGGAAACAATATATATGCTTCCGGAATTCTGTGCTGAAGACCGTATTGGATCAGCTATGTGTTTAGCCTGATCTCTTTATCAAGCCCATGCTTTACTCTGGCTATATAAGGAAGACTCGACCCTAGTTTTATTCACCAACTCAATATTATTGAATTGAGTCTTTTTTAGGGTTTCATCTTTTAGGGTTTTATTGAGCCGTGTGCTCTATTTTGTATACCTCTCTGTGTGCTGCCATTGATTATCAAAGCACAGAGATGATTTGTTTTAGTTGAGTTGTAATTGTGGATCACTCGTAAGCTTTTAAGCAAGAGTGGATTCTGTTTGTTGGAGTGTGTCTCCTCTTTGTTTGTTTGTTATTGTCTTATCACACGGGTAGTGATTAAGTGAGAAGGTGGTGAACCGGAGGTTGTTCACATAGGACTTTGAATTGATACTATTTTAGTGGATTTCCTTCCTGGCTTGGATGCCTCCAGATGTAGATCACGTTGCACCGAACTGGGTTACCAAATATTATGTGTTATTTCATTCCTGCACTTTACTTCAAGTTGTTATTTGTGTTGTTACGATGTCTTGACATTGTATTCAACATTCTGGTGTCTTGACATCGTATACGACATTTGTCCACTGTGTGCCAGAATTTCACATATATCTTACCCTCCAGTGGCTTTTTTCGCCTGCATCCTCGTGGTGTAGACGTGCAGGTTGAGGACTAACTTTGCTTATGAGTATGCTGAGGATGGCGTGATTCCTACTCGTTTTATTGCTTTGAGGAGTCTAGATTAGATGCTCTGATCTAGGATTTTGGAGATTGTCTTATTCCTTTTGGATTGATATTGATGGATCTATATGATCATGGTGTTGATGTATTTATATTTTGAGATTATATGATGTGACCCGAGATTATGTTGTCGAGATATTTATTTCTGTTGTGACCCGTTATGATGTGACCTTGAATTTGATTATGTGCATGATTTATTATTTAAATATTAGTCTCAGGGTTCAGGGTGTCACACTTAACATATGCCCTTAAGACACATGTTATCATGACCTTTATTTTAATTGCTTTTCTGGATGATAGATTTTTTTTCAAGAGACTAATAGAATGTTTTTTAATATCACAATGCAATATAGTCAAACAAATACTCCCTCCCGGTCACTATATTTTTTTTAGCTTACTAGTATTTTGACCCGCGCGATGCACGGGAAGTTGATTATCTCATTGACTAATAAATGTGGTAATTGAACATGAAATGAAATAATAGTTGTTGTTGAGTATGAGTTAATGATTCCAAAAGACGACGACAATGACAACAACAACAACAACCAAATATTATCCCACTAAGCGGGGTTGACTACATGAACTAAAATATGTCATATTGTTCTATCATAAATCATATTTAGATCCAAATCATTAATCTATAAATCTTTTCTAATAGTTTCTCTTATAATTTTTCTAGGTCTTCATATACATGAACTAAAATACGTCATATATTGTTCTACAGGTTTTCTCTCTACATGTCTAAACCACCTAAACTTATTTTCTACAATATTTATACTATAGGTGCTACCCCGGGGGTGAATTTGTTTAAGGCTGGGTGTGATGTTGAGTATTTTGGTGTTGGCTGCATTGTTTGGCAAAACCAAAGTATTGAATAGAAGCATCTTCATATTTGAAACATTTCTTCAGTTGCAAGTTTTGTGTTTTGAAGCTGTTCAGAAGCTGAAAATTACATCAGAAGCTGAATGCACTGTAGCACTTCAGAAGCTGAATTCAGGTTCTGAAGCCAGCGTTGACTTTTGTTGACCACATCAGAAGCTGGGCTTTCAGATTAATTTTTGCACGTATCTTGGGAGATTTAGCAAGGAATTATCTTTGTATAAGTGCTTCTAGAATGCTGAATTATTTGGAGAAGATTTTATTGAAGATTTGGTTCAAAGATATGAAAATCGTATTTTCTGTTTTAAATCTTTCAAAGATACAAAACAGTTTTATTTGTTACTTGATTGGACCAATCTTATTTCAGTAACAAATCAATTCAGAAGATTAGTTTTATTTTGCAAGACTGAAGGCTATAAATAGAGGAGGGCTGCTGCTATTCAAGACATGATTCAGAACAGAGAAAAATCAGAGAAATAGAGTCTTAGAGTTTTTAAGCTTTTAGCTTTATTTGTGCACCACTCTTTTGAGTTGGTTTAGGTGTTTTATTGAGTTGTAATCACTCTAAGCCTGTAGGTACGAGTGCAGGTCATGTATTGAAGTATTTCTTCAAAACAGGGTAGTTTTGTTTAAGGGGTTCAGTAACAGGTTTGTTACTTGAATAGGAAGATAGTGGATTCTATTACTCAGAGTTGGGTAGAAGTCTTACTAGGTGGAGGTTAATTGCTTGGGATAAGAACTGGGAGTCAGTGTCTGAGTCTTAAGGATTAAATCCAATAGAGGATTTCCTTCCTGGATTGGTATCCCCCAGAGTAGGAGGTGTTTACTCCGAACTGGGTTAACAAACCTTGTGTGTTTTTAGCTTTCCTGCACTTTATATTCCTGCTGATTATTTGCTTTTATAATTGTGCCAAGTTCTGATCAGAACCTACTAAGTTTTTAATCAGAACCTGAACCAGTTAAGTATCTTTGCCTGGCCAGAATTTCAATTGGCATCAGAGCAGGCACCCTGCCTGTATTTTGGGTGAGATCTAGAGGACTTATTTCTGGCAAGCATGGATAGAGAAGGAGGATATGTCAATAGACCACCCCTACTAGATGGCACAAACTATGAGTATTGGAAGTCAAGGATGTGTGCTTTTCTAAAGTCTATTGACAGCAGGACTTGGAAAGCTGTGATTAAAGGCTGGGATCATCCTGTGTATACAGACAAAGATGGTAACAAGACTGAGGTTCTGAAGCCTGAGGAGGAATGGACCAAAGCTGAAGATGATCTGTCACTGGGAAATTCAAAAGCTTTGAATGCTATCTTCAATGGTGTTGATCAGAACATGTTCAGACTCATCAAACAATGTACTGTGGCTAAGGATGCTTGGGAAATTCTGAAGACCACTCATGAAGGAACTTCTAAGGTGAAGATGTCCAGATTGCAGCTGCTGACCACCAAGTTTGAGAACCTGAAGATGAAGGAGGATGAAAATATCCAGGATTTCTATATGAATGTGCTTGATATGGCAAATTCTTTTGACTCTCTTGGTGAAAAGATGTCTGATGAGAAGTTAGTAAGAAAAATCCTCAGGTCCCTGCCCAGAAGGTTTGACATGAAGGTTACAGCAATTGAAGAGGCTCATGATATCACCACTATGAAGCTTGAGGAGCTGATTGGGTCTTTGCTGAATTTTGAGATTGCATTCTGCAAACAGCTTGATAAGAAAGGGAAAGGTATAGCCTTTACTGTGAATACTGAAGCTGATGATCAACAAGAGTCTGAGGAGGATGACTTATCAGAAGCTCTAGTGTTGCTGGGAAAACAATTCAACAAGATTCTGAAGAATGTTAACAGAAAAGCCAAAGCCAAAGGTCAGAATTTCAGATTCAATAACAAAAAGCAACAAACTGATGAGAAGAAGACCAAGTCTGAGGAGAAAAGTAACCAAGCTAAAGGTGTGCAGTGCTATGAGTGTGAAGGGTATGGACACATCAAGTCTGAATGTCCCACTTTTCTCAAGAAGCAGAAAAAGAGCCTAGCTATTTCTTGGTCTGATGATGGTTCTGAAGATGATGATGTTAGTGAATCTGATATGTGTGATACTGGTCTGGTAGTGAGGTCAGGAGCTATCTTGAAGAAGGAAGCTGTTTTAGAGTCTGAGACTTTTTCAGAGTCTGACTCAGAGTCTGAAGGTTCATCTGTGTCTGAAGCTGTTAAAACTTCATATGATGAACTAGCTGACAACTACAGGAAGCTGTATACCAGAAGTGCTGAGGTTTGCAAACAAGTGCTGGATCAGAAGGAGACTATTTTTCAACTGGAGGCTGAAAAGGGAGAACTACTTGTGCAGAATTCAGATTTGAAAGAAGAAGTGAACCAGTTAAATTCCCAACTTGAACATATGAAAAAGCAGGTTAGAATGATGAATACTGCTACTAATGTGTTGGATGAAATCTTGGGTGCTCAGCAACAAGGAAAAACTGGATTAGGCTTTGATGATCAGACTCAGAACTCCAAACAGAAGATTCTTGTTAAAGAGTTTGTTCCTGCCACTAAAACTGATAATCCTGTGATTGGAGCATCTCAGATGAGACCTCAGAAACAATCCCAGATGCAAGCTCAGAAAAGACCTCAGATGCAAGGTCAGAAGCATGGTCAGATGATACCTCAGAAGCAACCTCAGAAATCTTTCAGAAACAGAAGGAAGAGGAATCATCCATGGGTCTGTCATCATTGTGGAAAGAGAGGGCATATCAAACCATTCTGCTTTAAATTGTATGGTTACCCTGAACACTTTCAATTTAGAAGAGTGCAACCAGCTGCACCCAGACACAGTGTTCAGAAGGTGTGGAAACCTAAGGTTCAGAATGTAGGCCTGATTGCTCATACTTCATTGAGAGCCACCTCTAAAGAAGACTGGTATTTTGATAGTGGGTGTTCAAGGCACATGACTGGTGTGAAGAAGCTACTGAGCAATATCAGATCATACTCCAGAAGTTATGTGACATTTGGAGATGGTGTAAAAGGTCAGATTCTAGGTATTGGAGATTTGATCAGAGAAGGTTTGCCCAGACTTAATGATGTGCTACTGGTGGAAGGATTAACCTCTAATCTGATCAGTATCAGCCAACTTTGTGATCAAGAATTGAAGGTTAATTTCAACAAGCAAGAATGCATTGTTACTGATCAGGAAGATAAGATTCAGATGAGAGGCTGCAGATCCAAAGACAATTGTTACTTGTGGGTTTCTGAAGAAGAAAGAAGTCTGACTTCTTGTCTTATGAGCTCAGAAGAGGAAGTCAAACTCTGGCACCAGAAACTGGGACATTTGCACTTAAAAGGCATGAAGAAAATCCTAAGTACTGAAGCTATCAGAGGTGTGCCTAATCTGAAGATCAATGAGGACAATGTTTGTGGTGATTGTCAAATTGGAAAACAAACAAGAAAGTCTCATCCCAGATTAGTTCACCAGGTAACTACTAAAGTACTAGAACTTGTTCATATGGATTTGATGGGGCCTATGCAAGTAGAGAGTATTGGAGGCAAGAGGTATGCATTTGTAATGGTAGATGACTACTCAAGATACACATGGATCAACTTTGTTAGAGAGAAGTCTGATACTTTTGAAGTGTTTAAAGACTTATGTACTCAATTACAAAGAGAGAAGGACTGTGGTATTGTCAGAATCAGAAGTGATCATGGCAAAGAATTTGAAAACAAGAGCTTCTCTGAATTCTGTGCCTCTGAAGGTATAAAGCATGAGTTTTCTGCACCTATCACACCTCAGCAAAATGGTGTAGTTGAGAGGAAGAATAGGACATTAGCAGAATGTGCAAGAGTTATGCTGCATGCAAAGAAGCTGCCATATATGTTTTGGGCTGAAGCAATGAATACTGCCTGTTATATTCATAACAGAGTTACTTTGAAGAAGGGAACCACTTGTACTTTGTATGAATTATGGAAAGGAAGAAAGCCAACTGTGAAGTATTTCCATGTGTTTGGGAGCAGATGCTACATTTTGGCTGACAGGGAAAACAGAAGAAAACTGGATCCTAAGTCTGATGAGGGCATATTCCTGGGTTATTCAGTGAACAGCAGAGCTTACAGGGTGTTTAATTCCAGAACCAAGGTTGTGATGGAGTCCATAAATGTGGTTATTGATGATTTGTCTGCTGAGAATGAAAAGAATGAACCTGAAGTTGTTCCAGAGTCTGAAGTATCAGAAGAACAAACTTCAGAAGCAGAAAAGCATTCAGAGTCTGAAGAAGCAGAAGATCAACCAGGTCAAGTTCCTAATGGTAAAGGGCCATCAATTAGAGTTCAGAAGGATCATCCTAAAGACTTAATCATTGGAAGCTTAGATCAAGGTGTCAGAACCAGGAGATCAGAACCAGCTGCTACTGATTCATGTTTTGTGTCAAAGGTTGAGCCCAAAAATGTGAAAGAAGCCCTGACTGATGAATTTTGGATTGAAGCAATGCAAGATGAGTTGAATCAATTCAAAAGGAGTGAAGTGTGGGATCTAGTTCCAAGACCAGAAGGACTGAATGTGATTGGCACTAAGTGGATATTCAAGAATAAAACAGATGAAAGTGGTACTGTAGTCAGAAACAAGGCAAGGTTGGTTGCTCAAGGCTATACTCAAGTTGAGGGACTTGATTTTGATGAGACCTTTGCACCTGTGGCCAGACTAGAGTCCATAAGATTACTGTTGGGTGTTTCCTGCATTCTCAAGTTCAAGCTATTTCAGATGGATGTGAAGAGTGCATTTCTGAATGGATATCTGCAAGAAGAAGTGTATGTTGAACAGCCTAAAGGATTTGTGGATCATAATTTTCCTAATCATGTTTACAAACTGAAGAAGGCCTTGTATGGATTGAAGCAAGCACCAAGAGCATGGTATGAAAGATTAACTCAGTTTCTTGTGGCTCAAGGTTACAGAAAAGGAGGTTCTGATAAGACTTTGTTTGTGAAAGATGAAAATGGGAATCTGATGATTGCACAGATTTATGTGGATGATATAGTGTTTGGAGGGATGTCTCAGAAGATGGTCAAACTCTTTGTTCAACAAATGCAGTCAGAGTTTGAAATGAGTCTAGTTGGTGAACTGACTTATTTTCTTGGTTTACAAGTCAAGCAAATGGAAGATACAATCTTCATCTCTCAGAGTAAATATACCAAGAACATAGTAAAGAAGTTTGGAATGGAATCAGCTGCTCATAAGAAGACACCAGCTGCTACTCATCTGAAGCTAACCAAAGATGAACAAGGAGTATCAGTTGATCAGAGTCAGTACAGAAGCATGATAGGGAGCCTATTGTATTTAACTGCAAGCAGACCTGATATCACTTATGCTGTTGGAGTTTGTGCAAGATATCAAGCTGATCCTAAGATGAGTCATCTGACACAAGTTAAAAGGATCCTGAAGTATGTTAGTAGCACAAGTGACTATGGAATCATGTACTCACACAGTTCAAATTCTGAACTGATGGGATATTGTGATGCTGACTGGGCTGGAAGTGCTGATGACAGGAAGAGCACCTCAGGAGGTTGTTTCTTTTTGGGAAATAACTTAATTTCATGGTTTAGCAAGAAGCAAAACTGTGTGTCATTGTCAACTGCTGAAGCTGAGTACATTGCTGCTGGGAGTAGTTGCTCACAATTGGTGTGGATGAAGCAGATGCTGGAGGAGTACAACATTGAACAAGGAACTATGACATTGTTCTGTGACAATTTGAGTGCCATCAACATCTCTAAGAATCCTATTCAACATAGCAGAACTAAACACATAGATATCAGACATCATTTTATCAGAAATCTTGTGGAGGACAAAGTTATTCAGCTGGAACATGTAGCTACTGAAGAACAAGTTGCTGACATTTTTACAAAGGCTTTGGATGCTAAGCAGTTTGAAAACTTAAGGAGCAAGTTAGGTGTGTGTTTGCATGAAGAGTTATAGCAATTACTGCAAACTGGATGTGAGGAAGATAGAGTACCTGCCAGTTGTGCCTATGCTAAGTGTGATCCTGAACCTGAGTCTGAATCTACCAAGTTGTCAAGGATCTGTGCTACCTGTTTTGATTTTATTCCCTATTTGAAGACTATGATTTGTCAGAATTTTATGGCTAAAAAGGGGGAGAAAATCCTATGCAATGTGTTGGCTCTGTTGGCTCTGATACCACGAATTAGAAGATGTATTGCTCTGATATGTGTGCCATTAATTCAAAAGGTGACTAGTTTTGCTCTGATACCAAGCAAGATATGTCCAGATATGACCAAGGGGGAATATGTGTCTCAGGGGGAGTACAAGATTGTTATGATCCTGAGTGTCTCTGTGATCCTGAAGTGTGCTTCTGATATGCTCTGATACCTTGTTTCTCTGTAGTTCAGTAGTAAGGGGGAGTTTGTGTGAGAAGCTGAGTTGCAGGGGGAGTGTTGTGGAGATTCAGAAGTAAGGGGGAGTGTTTGTGTTTCAGAAGTATCTCTGATACCTTGGAGTAGCTCTGATACCATGGTTGTGATCAGAAGTTGATCAGTACTTGGTTATGTGTGCTTCAGTAGCTGTTATGTTTTGTAGAACTGAAGCTGGTTTGTGTTTTTCATAGCTGTGTCCGCTGCTTATGTTTATGCTATGATATATTATTGTGGAGTTCTTCATTGCTGAGTTGATTACAAGGGAGATTGAAGAACTTGGATGGTTTTAGCCAAAAATTTGCCAAAGGGGGAGATTGTTGAGTATTTTGGTGTTGGCTGCATTGTTTGGCAAAACCAAAGTATTGAATAGAAGCATCTTCATATTTGAAACATTTCTTCAGTTGCAAGTTTTGTGTTTTGAAGCTGTTCAGAAGCTGAAAATTACATCAGAAGCTGAATGCACTGTAGCACTTCAGAAGCTGAATTCAGGTTCTGAAGCCAGCGTTGACTTTTGTTGACCACATCAGAAGCTGGGCTTTCAGATTAATTTTTGCACGTATCTTGGGAGATTTAGCAAGGAATTATCTTTGTATAAGTGCTTCTAGAATGCTGAATTATTTGGAGAAGATTTTATTGAAGATTTGGTTCAAAGATATGAAAATCGTATTTTCTGTTTTAAATCTTTCAAAGATACAAAACAGTTTTATTTGTTACTTGATTGGACCAATCTTATTTCAGTAACAAATCAATTCAGAAGATTAGTTTTATTTTGCAAGACTGAAGGCTATAAATAGAGGAGGGCTGCTGCTATTCAAGACATGATTCAGAACAGAGAAAAATCAGAGAAATAGAGTCTTAGAGTTTTTAAGCTTTTAGCTTTATTTGTGCACCACTCTTTTGAGTTGGTTTAGGTGTTTTATTGAGTTGTAATCACTCTAAGCCTGTAGGTACGAGTGCAGGTCATGTATTGAAGTATTTCTTCAAAACAGGGTAGTTTTGTTTAAGGGGTTCAGTAACAGGTTTGTTACTTGAATAGGAAGATAGTGGATTCTATTACTCAGAGTTGGGTAGAAGTCTTACTAGGTGGAGGTTAATTGCTTGGGATAAGAACTGGGAGTCAGTGTCTGAGTCTTAAGGATTAAATCCAATAGAGGATTTCCTTCCTGGATTGGTATCCCCCAGAGTAGGAGGTGTTTACTCCGAACTGGGTTAACAAACCTTGTGTGTTTTTAGCTTTCCTGCACTTTATATTCCTGCTGATTATTTGCTTTTATAATTGTGCCAAGTTCTGATCAGAACCTACTAAGTTTTTAATCAGAACCTGAACCAGTTAAGTATCTTTGCCTGGCCAGAATTTCATGTGACAATAGCCATACCAGGCCAGCCCAGTTTTTTTTATATAAATAACACAACCAAACTCAGGTCCAGCCCAATACCCTTTCAATTTCAATATTCCTTCAATCAGTTTTACATAAACATAAACGTTTTCTACCTTCCCTCTTCAGCACTATATGCGCGCTCACTCCCCCTCATTCCTTCCATAGAGGAAATTGATTCTGTAATATCCCACTTATTTATTCTGTCAGTCTCAGTATCAGTTAAACGTATCTGAGATGGAGCGTTTAAATAAGGGCATTTTAGTAAATTCCAGCCACATGTGTGTGTGTGTGTGTATATATATATATATATATATATATATTTATATGTGTGTGTGTGTGTGTGTTTCCACCTATTTTCATTCATTTTCCTCATTCCTAACTTAATAAAATCAGAAAATGCTCTCCTCCTCTCTTTCTCTCTCTCCAGCTCCCATCTTCTCTTCTCAAACCATTAATTCCTCTTAAGAAACCAAAAGGATGATACATGCAATTGAACCATCATGCTCCTTAGGTCTTAAGCTTCAAGAAAAGGTAAGAATCATCTCCACCTTCCTTCCCATCCCCATTTTCGTGCCTAATTGTTGAGCCTAAACGTATGTTTTATCTTGCATAATGATTCCTGATGAAGAAGAAGTTATGGGTAGGGATTTGGAGCTGAATTGGAGGAAGTTGGAGAAACCCGTATTTGGGACAGGGCTCCACTAAAATGGAAAGAACTCTCTCCCTGTAACTCCGAGTCAAGTGGTTGTTGATGCTATGGAAAGCTAATTAAATTATCTACGTTTTGGTACTAGTTTCATGGATTTTGATTCTGTATTGATGTCTTGGGATGAATTTGAAGTGAGGGGTCTGATGCTGGTTTTTTGCAGAAATCTGGGTTTGACCATAAAGGCTCGCTAAGCGAGCATGAAGCCTCGCCAAGCGAAGTGGCATAGAAAAGAAGTAGATTTTTGGATTCTACACGCAATTCCCTTCAGTTTGGATATAAATTTCGTATGGTACGGATCGGGAACGAGCACATAAAACGCGTTGGAAGTTTGGACTGAGATGGGAACTTACAGAAGCCATAAGCTGCAGTTACGCTGTTTTGGAAAAGTGGATTATGGTGGTTAAGCTGTTTGGCTATGGGAGCAGAAGCTGCTTCAGAGTAACCAGAATGTTAGGTGAGTTCCTAGTAGATGAGATTTTTCCGTTGTTTTATGTTTGAGTGAGCTAATCTCATATAAGTGATTATGAATTTTAGCTTAATTCCCCTAATGATGGTGCATGACTTTAATTGCTATTAAACCTTGATTCTAATGAACTTTTATTGATTTAATTAAGCCATTAGTACCATACCATCATCACTGGACACTTGGGTTTGATGATTTTTAGTCAAAACATGTTTTCTGTAGTTATGATGTTCTGTTATGCTCGCTAAGCGAGCAGGAGCTCACCTAGCGAACAGGCAGAGCATCTGCTACTGCAAGACTTCACTACGCGAAGCCAGAGTTCGCTGAGTGAGCCTCCCAGTCTAGTTCTGGGTTGTTGCTCGCTAAGCGAGGCTTTTGGTCGCTAAGAGAAGGTGTCCAGAAACTTTTCCTTTAAACAATGCATGTAAGGTACCACTGGACTTTGTAACACCCATACTAATTTTATCTAGAATATTAGCATGTGCATTAAAACTGATACTGGATACATCAAGGTTTTCAATAATAATAATACAACACAACTGAATGAATACAAATTTGCTCGTTTATACAACCTTTCAAGTACCATAAAAATTCTTACACAAAAGTCTGGTAAGCTCCTGAGCTGGTACAAGACGAGCAACTGCACTCCATCCAGTATCTCCCTGATGAACCTCATCACGAACCTCGTGCTAACCTGAAAACCTGCACCAAAAGGAATGGGATGAGACATAATGTCTCAGTGAGCTCCACCCAACCTACTGTTGGCAACCTCTGGGAACCTAGGGTCGCCATGCCTACTTTTGGAAATCTCGGGGAAACCTATGATCGCCAAGCCTTAACCTTACCCATATAGGGACTATTCCTGCCTGAGCCTGATAACTGCATAGTCATGAAAAGTAGACTATAACCTGATAACTTGGTGATCGAGGGGAAACCTAAGATCACCACCTGATAACCTAGTGATCAAGGGGAAACCTAGGATCACTGCCTGATACCTGCCTGATAGGTATTTCCTGCCTGATAACATAATAAAGTAACTTACTGATATTATTATGTTAGATGTTAGCGTGTAACAAACATTATTATCTGAGTTGATTTTACGGAATGCCCCCGAGTGGAGTAACCCCGGAGTACATTCCCCTGATAACCGGTGAAAATTCCTATCTGAGGCTAATCACCGGACTCCTCTTGCTTGTGTGTGTGGTTATCCTCACGGAAGGTTCCTGACCGTTCCAGCTGTACCGGAACCCCCTGTGCTCTAACTAGCGAGAACACAGAAGACACACTAAAACTTATGTGTGGTTATCCTCACTGAAGATTCCTGCCCGTTCCAGCAGTATTGGAACCCCCTGTGCTCTCTAACTGCGAGAACACAGAAGACACAAAAGTTTATCCTGATAATTAATTATTATTCCTGGTATATAAAATATACATTAACCTGATAATTTCCTGAACATATATATATATATATATATATATATATATATATATATATATATATATAAGAGTCGTCATGTATATATATTCTGGATAGGTCAGTCCGTTAGGGAGCCTACATGACGACTCTATATATATATATATACATAATCTGTATAATTCCTGATAATTACCTTATACCACTATCTTGGGTACATTCTATCCTAAACTGTTGCGTATATCCTCAGTGTCACTCTGACGTGAACAGCTGAGACACGCCCTGTTGTACATATAAATGTACCTGAACCTGGGGAAAACCTGGTACCACTGACTAAGGTACACTATAATCTGCCTGGTTAAGGGTATCCAGAAAAACTAACCCTTAACATACCTGATACTATTCTCATATGAATCCTTGAATGTTGAGAAACATTCCTAGTACTCATGTACTTCCAACTGAATACCTCTCAGTTCCTGTTAACCTATTATAGGTTCTAGACATATCGTTATCATATGTCATACTTATGGGCTTACTATCCCATCTATAATAATTTACTGTGGATAAATTACCCATCACTCTGTATGATACATATTATTATCCTGGATTAATCCTTGAAAGTTTATGAGTATCACTATCCCAAAGCATATCGAAGATCATTGGCAAGGTACAGTTATTTGTTAATAAAATGAGGTTCTGGGCCATTTCGCTCTGCGATCCCTGACTTCACTTTGCGAACTCCTGCGTCTGATCCTTCAGACTCTGAACATTCAGAGTCTGAACATTCAGCGTCTGATATACCTGAGTCTGAAGCTTCGTAGAGCGTCCAAATCTTTGCTCTACGAACTCAGCTTCTGATTACTTTGCAGAGCGAAGTCTAGGCGATGGCTAGGCGATGGTAGGCAGTAGCAAAACTCTGCTACTCTGCAGAGCAAACTCCTGGTCGCTCTGCGACTGTAGCAGGACTTAGGATTTTCTAAAAAAACGTGTTTCAATCAATAAAAACTTTGGTACCCAACTGCCCAGTGATCTTTGAAACATGCCAGGGACTCATTTTAAACTAGAAAAACATATTGTATCCAAGGATTAACTGGAATCAAACATATGTATCAAAAAGGGGAAAAACTATCATTTTCCTAAACCTTAGCAATTTGTTGTGAAACTCACACAATAAAGACCCAAAGAGGAAAATTGCTACTCTAAGGAACTCACCTAATACTTGCCGATATTGCCAAGCTTCCTTTTACCAAAACCCTAGCTTTGGAATTCCTCCTCTTGACTTGGTTTCCTTAGTTCCTCTTGCTTCAATCTTTCCCAACAGCTTGCTTGCTTGAAATACCAAGAATTCTGGGAAGTAATCTGATGGATTGGAGCATACTGGGGGTAAGGACCGATTTTCTAGAGAGAGAGGGAGAGGAAAAATATGAATTCTAGAGAGAGAAGGAAAATGAGGAAATGAAGAAAATTTCATCTTTCCCCTATATAAAGCCGTTCAATCTCATAATTACAATTTTGCCCCTACTCGCTCGTAATTCCTCTGATACTGATAAATGTTACGCTTAAGCTGGATGTTACAGACTTTCAAAGGTTTTAAGAATTAATTATTAATAACTGAATCAAGGATTAATGCGATTGAGTCCATGTAACATCTATGAGTGATGGGTTATGATATATACATGTATTATGCTAACTATGGGTTTAGAATCTAGACAACTCATAACCAAGATGCACCAGATATATGATACAGAAATTATACAGACATATGAGTATATGTTGACGAGTTGTGGCTGAGGTAAGTTCCGGATTTATTCCGGATAGGTCAGCCCGCCAGGGAACCTTCATGACGACTCATACGTGTATATATATATATATATATATATATATATATATATATATATATATATATATATATATATATATATATTAAGTTAAACGTGTCCAGCAGGCTCCGGTTTATATCGGATGGGACTTCTTCAAGAGGGTTGTCCACACTTAAGGTAAGTTGTGTCTCTTGTGTTCTCGCTAGTTAGAACACAGGGGGTTCCGGATAGAGCTGGAACGATGGAGTTACCATCCGCGAGGATAGATGCACAACGACAAGAGGAGTCCGGTATTAGCCTGATATGATAGGAGTCTCACCGGTAGCAGGGAGTGTATCCGAGGTTACTCCACTCGGGTCCATTCCATAAAATGAACCAAGATAATAATTGTGTGTTACACGCTAACTTCTAACTTAAAGATAAAGACAATATGAAAAAGAACATGAATATGAATATGATAGAAACATATAGAGATCCTAGTTTTCCCCCTGATCGCTAAGATATGTAGAGACTGATGGCGATCATAGGATCCCCGAGATCGCCTGCAGCCTAGGATAGATGGAACTCACTGAGACGCCCGTCTCACCCCAATCCCTTTAATTTAGTTACAGGTAAGCAGGCGGTTCGTGATGAAGTGCAGCAGAAGGCAAGCTGGATGACTACAGAGATATGTCCTGCATCAGACCACTAGTCGTACTATTTGATGTATTGTGTGCTCGTCAGTTAGTACTATTATCAGATGTATGAGACTGTATTAAATTAGTTCATTCAGAAGAATTTTTATGTTGTAATTTTAATGTATCTAGTACTATGTTTAACACGTATCCTAAATATTCTAGACAATTTAATATGGGTGTTACAGATTCCTTCCTCTCCTTTCTCATATGGAAAATCGATTCCTTCATTCTCTCCAGCAATCAGCATAGAAATCAATTCTTTTTTCCTTCTTTGTTCTGTTATGTTATGCAAACTTCTCCTATTTCTTTTTTCAAGTTTTCCCCTCACTCTCCAATCTCCTCTTCTCAACATCTTGTTTCAGGTTTGTAATTTGTGGTTTTATGAAACATTGTAGAATTCAAAGGCATATTGAATCACTACAAGAAAGTTGGCATTTTGCGACACTTACTTTGCGACCCTTGGCTTAGAACCGTCGCAGATTACACTTTTGCGACTGTTAGGCTTAAGGGTCGCAGGTTTTATACATTTTTTTCAAACACCCTTCACAAAATATTTTTTGGCCAAATATTCATCATTCCCACCAATTCATTTTCATTCTCCCTCCTACAATTTCATTCTCCCTCCCACAGCTCCAAACCCTTAAACCAAATTTTTTTCTCCACCAAATTACAATATCACTTTCCCCCAAATTGAAACCTAAATCTCCACCACCCCTAATCAATCCACCGGTTCATTCATTTTCATTTTCACCCATTTCATTCCACCGTGTGATTCCTTTGTTTCTATATTCTGACGAACTCGAATCTACACAACCGGATCCGGATTTTGAAACTGTCAACAACGACGAACACAGCAACCGCGACGGCGAAGCAGAACGAAGCAGAAGCAGCAACGCAACGACGGCGAATACCGAACACAGCAACCGCGACGACAACATCACAACGAAGCAGAAGCAGTAACGCAACGACGGCGAATACCAAACACAGCAACCGCAACGGCGAACACACGTTGATGACTACTGTGACGTCAAAACGCACGATCTTACTAGCATTAAACTGAGGGGAGGTGAGTTTTTCTGATTGGGGAGATCTCCACAGTACACACACACTTCAACAATGTCTGCTTCCATTAGTAGAATGGCGTTGCAGCTTCAGTTTGGTGACACTAAGATTTCCATTTGATTATTATGCCTTAGTGTCTGTAGATTGTAGAACAAAAATGACTTGCTTTTGCATATTTTAATTATTTGCATTTTTATCATGTTGGGTCAGTTAACCTGTGACTTTGTTGAAAAAATAAATTGAACTTTGTTTGTGTGTGCATGTTGCGGCCAATAGGCCTATAGTAAGGAATCGACTTCACAAATTGATTGAATTACTTCATAAGCATGGTATGATAGTAGGAAGTTATTTGTTAAGTTAATGAGTTATGTTGTGAAAAGGATTAGCACAACTTTGGATTGTTTAGCTCTAAAGAAGGTTAATAACTAACTTTTATTATCTTATAATAGAGTGATAGAAATTGAGGCAATCTAATAGAAAGTTGCACTATGTTCGATTGAACTATTGATTGTTTAGTTCTGTTATTTGGATGAAATTTTGACAGGTACTTATACTTATCAGATGAAGAATGGATTAGTTATTTTATCCAAACTTCATATACTATATTAATTTATGTTTTGGATGAATTCATTGGTTTTAAATAGACGAAGAATGGATAAAATACTTATCCATACCTCATGTACTATTTTCCATATTCTGGATGGATTGACAGGTTAATAGACGAACAATGGATAAATTATGGGTACAGATCCTCTACCGTGGAAAATTCACTGGAGGCTGTCCAGTGAAGATCCACACCTTTCTTTGTTTTTTTAGTGAAAAGAAGACCCAAATTCATCATAGCCCATGTGTATGTTGGAAGTAGAGCACTTCCTACTCTGCTTAATGTTACCATCAATACTTTGGAGGTAGTACTTATTTTCTCATACATATTATAAAACTATCAGATTTAATTGTTTAAGTAGTTTTTAGTTAAATTTGAGTGTTATTAGTTTGAAACTAATGTTTTATACGATTAATTTGTTTGTTTGCATGGTAGAGTGTTCTTGGATTGTTTCGGCTTGCACCATCCAAGAAGAGAGAGATTCAGATTCTCAAACATGTCAGTGGAGTTGTTAAACCATCAAGGTAGATAAAATGAATTTGAATTGATGCCATTCTTATATAATTTAATTTATGACACTGAAAATTATATTTGTTTAATTTGGTGTGGTAATTTTAGGATGACACTCCTTCTAGGTCCTCCAGGTTCTGGAAAAACAACATTGCTTCTAGCACTTGCAGGAAAACTTGATCATGGTTTAAGGGTTTATTCCCATTTCATTTTTTTTATTTTGTTTTTCTAAATCAGTTTAACTAATTAAGACCCTTTCACTTTTATTTTTCTTTTAATAATGACCCTTTCATTATTCATCTACCACAATGTCATATAGTGCTGATGGAACAAGGTTCACACAAACATTTTGTTCCTTTTATCTCCTTTTTTGGTTTAGTGTGTGAACTTATTGTTTTAACATTTTCTTACTATCCATATATTGTTCATAGATTATTTTCTTGCGGCACAAATAAAGAAGGGGAGTCATTTCTAGTGGAATGGAATGAAAGTGAAGGAGCCGTGAAGCGCACATATCATGGTCTTGGGAACAAGCGTTGCCGTGAAGGAGCCGTGAAGCGCACATTTCTAGTCATTACTATTGGCGCTTTTCCTTCTACCAATGTTGCTGTTGGAACAAGCCTTGCTGATAGAACTCCTCCAGTAGCAGCCATGGTTGGGCTTGTGAGTTTCTCTGCATATCTATAATTAATCTGTCAATGAATATGAATTGCATTTTTCTGGGGTTGTATTTAATCACGCTCTACTCTTTTATTTGTATCTCTTTTCAGGATCTGGTATTGCCAACACTGGCGCTTTAGTCAACTTTCTTTTCAGAACTCTGAAGCTCTCTTCACATTCCTCATCCCAAATAAAGGGTACATCTTTTCTGGTAAGGCGTGACAAAGGTAAGGCAATCTGAGAAAATTTCATAATAAACCTCCGATAATACCCTGCCAAGCCTAGAAAGCTCCTGACCTCTGCTACATTCTTGGGTCTTTCCCAACTTAGTACAGCTTCAACTTTGGATGGATCAACGGCTACTCCTCCTTGAGAAATAACGTGACCCAAAAACTTAATCTCAGATAGCCAGAACTCACACTTGCTAAATTTGGCATATAACTGCTTGTCTCTGAGGACATCCAATACAATTCTTAAATGCTGAGCATGCTCCTGAGAATCCTTAGAATAGATCAAGATGTCATCTATGAAAATCACCACAAATTGATCGAGGTAAGGCTGAAATATCCTGTTCATGTAGTCCATAAATACTGCTGGAGCATTAGTTACACCGAAAGGCATAACCAAAAATTCATAGTGTCCGTAACGCGTTCGAAACGCCGTCTTAGACACATCTGAAGATTTAATACGGATTTGATGGTAACCTGACCGAAGATCAATTTTGGAAAACACAGTTGCTCCCTTGAGCTTATCTAAGAGATCATCAATCCTTGGAAGAGGATACTTGTTCTTGATAGTCACTTTATTAAGTTGGCGGTAGTCTATACACAGCCTCATGCTTCCATCCTTTTTCTTGACTAATAAAACTGGAGCACCCCAAGGTGACACACTGGGTCTGATAAAATGCTTCTGGATCAATTCTTCTAGCTGAGATTTCAGCTCTTTAAGTTCCGCAGGCGACATTCTATACGGTGCCACAGATACTGGCTCCGCTTCCGGAATCAAATCAATTGAAAATTCCACCTCACGCTCTGGAGGTAAACTAGTTACTTCTGAAGGAAAAACATCTAAGTACTCATTCACAACAGGAATATCACTGGGGCTTAACTCTGATTCTGAGGCCACAGTGAGCATAACATAAAATCCCTTATCTTGTGCACAAATGAATTGAATTAACTGATGGGTGCGGTTAATCAATTCAGACAGAGCCACACCTTCCGCCGTATCACTGGTCGGCATATAAATACTTTTCTCTGAACATCCAATATACACATGGTTAGCAGAGAGCCAATCCATGCCTAATATCACATCCAGTTGCTCCATCGGGAGACATACTAAATCAACATAATAAGTCTTACTGGACACAGTGATAGGACAGTTTTCACAAACATACTTCGCTTCAATTCCGCCCTCAGTAGCGGTAGATACTAACATTGGAGGATTCAACGGAGACAAAGATAATTGAAGCGTCTCCACACATTTATATGAAATAAAAGAGCATGAAGCGCCACAATAAAAAAGAACTTTTACTGGGTATGAGCCAAGATAACACATAGCGGCAATCAGGTCTTCATTTGCCAAGGCCTTTGCACCATCAAGGGAGTACACCCTGCCTTTGCTAGTGGTAGTACCTTCGGCTGGTCCTTTACCATGTCTATTTGGACATTCATGTATGAAGTGCCCAGGTTGCTTACACCCGTAGCAGACACCCATACCCATCATACATTCACCTTTGTGGGACTTCCCACACTTCCTGCAAGCAGAATATACTGAGGTCGGACTAGATTGCTTTCCTCTTTGCGGTGATCCCTTTGGCTTCAGCTTGTCATGGTACTTATCCTGCATCCTGCTCTTCCTTCTTTCAAACGCCGCCGATCTTTCTTTTGAGGTCTTTTGAAGTCCTACTTCGACCACCAAGCTATCATGTACCAATTCATCGTAACTTGCAGTTCTTTGGAGACTTACTGCAGTGTCGATCTCGCCTCTCAGGCCTCGTTTATACTGATTCATTTTCCACACTTCATTGTCAGCATACTCGTT
This sequence comes from Medicago ruthenica, assembly GCA_018208015.1. Taxonomy (NCBI): domain Eukaryota; kingdom Viridiplantae; phylum Streptophyta; class Magnoliopsida; order Fabales; family Fabaceae; genus Medicago; species Medicago ruthenica. Next base: position 22,657,245 of record CM031372.1, read on the forward strand.
GTGTGTGGAATAATAGGACAGCTCCTCAAACTTCTTAGTAAATTCTGCAACTGACATTCCTCCTTGCTTCAACTCTAAAAATTCTTGCTCTTTCTTTACCTTGTAAGACACAGGTAAATACTTCTCCAGCATCACTCCTTTAAAGTTCTCCCAATTCACTTCTACACCATTGGCTTCCATCCGGCGCTGAGCAGATTCCCACCAGTCTTCTGCTGCGCCTCTGAGTTGGTTTGTGGCGTAAACCACTTTATCTTCTTCTGAGCATTCGGCCATTCTAAAGATCTTCTCCATCTGCTTAATCCACTTTCTTGCTTCTTGAGGTTCACCTTCTCCGTTGAACTCCGGAGGGTGATGCCTATTATACTCCCGGAACACGGGATTACCAATTACTGGAGGAGGTGGTGGCTGTGGATGGAAACCCTGCCCTTGCTGCATCATTTCCATCCATTGTTGTTGAGCTTGGGCCTGTTGCTGGGATTGCTGTTGCATCATCAGCATCATTTGCTAATACTGTAATGCATTCTGAGCTTGTTTCTCTTGGTACTGCTGCTGCCAGGCTTGTTGTTGTTGCATCATCTGTTCCCATGAATTCAAACTAGGTCCTCCACTTTCATCGCTAGCTTGATTGGCACGAGGTCTACCTCTTCTTCGCCCAGACATCTTATCCTAGCTGTCATATACAAGTCAAAGTGATCAGTTTTAACCGAATATAACAGTTAGAATAATGTCCTGGATCCAAGAGGTCCACAAACTTGGATTGTACTTTAATGACCCAAGGCACGGTCTGAATCGACCTGCTCTGATACCAAATTGTAACACCCATATAGAGATTGCCTAGGATCTCTTTCGAGTATTAAAATTTCGTACCGGATACATTAAATACAATACAGAAAGATTGGTAATATTTATATAAAACATAAGTTTGTCATACAACTCATAATCCGATACAATATTCTTCATAAAATACATCATGATACATCTTTCTTATACAAATGTCCATATAATAAAACGTAAGCAGCACGTTCTATCCGTAGCCTTCTCTTTACCTTTTCGTCGTGCTACCTGCGAAGAACCTGCACCAGAAGGAAAGGGATGAGACATAACGTCTCAGTGAGCTCCTACCCTACCAACTGTTGGCAACCACGGGGGTAACCTAGGGTTGCCGTGCCTACTCTTGGCAATCTTGGGGATACCTATGATCGCCGTCTTTCTTTATTTAACTCGCGATCGAGGGGTAACCTAAGATCGCTTCTTGTCTTTATCATTCTCATCATACTCTAACTTAACTTATGCTCAGTGGTCTTGGGGACAACCTATGACCACTTCTTATGACTAGGAACTAATTGTCCTATTCCTCATTACAATTATAAATAAACTTATCAACTTCCATATCTTAAGTTAGCAGTTAGGGTTGAACAAACATAACATTATCTTGGTTCATTTTACGGAGTGCATCCGGGTGGAGTAACCCCGAAGTACATCTCCCTTCTTACCGGTGAAAATTCCTATCATATCAGGCTAACACCGGACTCCTCTTATCTTTTGTGTGGCTGCTCTCGCGAGCGGTAACTTCACCGTCCCAGCTGCCATTTAAGGCGGTAACTTCACGGGGACCCCCTGTATACTAACTGACGAGCAGACAGGAGACACATTAACTTTTAAGACTTGGATGTGTAGCTGCCCTCACGAGCGGTAACTTCACCGTTCCGGCTGCCATTAAAGGCGGTAACTTCACAGGAACCCCTCGTATACTAACTAGCGAGCATACGAGAGACACATCAAGCCCATTTATAATTAATCATCATCTTAAGTTCTTAACCTATAAAGGTTCATCATTGTATCATTTTCAGATTCGTGATTACCGAATCGAGTTCATAGCATTGCTTGTAAGGGTTAAACCCTAATCTAGTTCCTTGCCTTCACTATAACTACTTAGGGATTAAGAAAACCCTCTCTTAGCAAGGTACCTCTCCTCACTTATAATTCATCTATACATTCCCCAAAGGTTGGGTCTTTCAATGCATAAAAGCATCACTACTTATCGTTATTGAGTCCGAGGTAGCGTTGGAAAGCCGGAATGGTGCGAGAAATGATGAAAAAACATAGTATGTACTGCCCTGTCACATCGTGTCACGATTTGGAAATCGTGACACGATTTTCTACCCAGAAAATCAGTTTGTTCCTGCCTGTGAAATCGTGACACGATTGGAAAATCGTGACACGATTTTACCTGCAGTTAGACAGCATTTGGCAAGTTTTAAACGTGATTTGTCACCATTTCAGCTTATCCAACATACCCAGACATAATAACATGTTTAAAGGTCATTTACTAAGGCATATAGCTAGTTCATATCATCAATAATCAAGGATTAACATGGAAAGGCAATTAGGTACTAAAAACCTTAAACTAGGTAATTAAGCTGTAAACTTACAAACTTACTTAAACGGGTTCTAAAACCCTGTGGAGCTCACCTTAACCCACAATTTGGTGCTGATTACACTTGATTTCCAAAGCCCTAAGTCTCTCCAACTCTAACTCTTCCCTTGTTCTTCCTTGTTCCTCTTTCTTCCTCTTGTTCTAGCTTCTTACTCAAGCTTCCTTGCAAGCGTTTTCTCACTAGGGTTTAGATTGAAGTTTGGATGAATGATGGTGGATGAGATGGGGGCGTGTGAGATGAGATGGGGAAGGAAGAAATCTGAATTTTGAAGGAATGGAGAAGGAATGGAAAACAAGAAATAAATATCTTGTTCCATTTTCTAATTAATCCCCCACTTAGCCTTATTTACAAGTTTGCCATTTCTCTTAATTTCTTATTCGCCTTGCTTGCGTCTCAAGTTTCTAACACAGATAAACGCTACATCTAAGCGGGATATTACAATCTACCCCCCTTAAAGAAATTTCGTCCTCAAAATTTAGAATTTACCTGAAAATAGATGTGGATAGTGCTCTTGCATTTCTGACTCTAGCTCCCACGTCGCTTCGCCGTCGGGAGAACCTTTCCAAACAACTTTAACAATAGGGATTTCTTTGTTCCGCAAGGTCTTAACATCACGATCAATTATTTGATCTGGTTCCGGTTGAAAAGTCAAGTCCGATCTTAAGTCGATACTATCCAGCTCCACTGGTTGGAAAGGATCAGGGATGAATTTCCTTAGTTGCGAGACGTGAAAGACATCATGCAATCCTGACATGGCTGGTGGCAGCGCCAACTGATAAGCTGCCGGACCAACACGTCGAAGTATCTGGAATGGTCCAACATATCTTGGACAAAGTTTCTTAGTTCTGAATGCCCCTCTTAACCCCAACTTGGGTGTAACTTTAAGGAATACATGGTCCCCTTCTTCAAATTCTAAGGGTCTTCGCCGCTTATCCGCATAACTTTTCTGACGACTTTGAGCTGTTCTCATTTTATCCTGAATGGACTTAATCTTTAAGGTCGTCTCCTGAATTATCTCAGGTCCCAATATACTTTTATCTCCGACTTCAGCCCAACAAAGCGGGGTTCTACATTTCCTACCATATAGAGCTTCATAAGGTGTCATTCCGATGCTAGAATGGTAACTGTTGTTGTAAGAAAATTCAATCAATGGTAGGTGATCATTCCAACTTCCTCCATCTTCTAGAATACATGCACGCAACATGTCCTCTAACGTCTGAATAGTCCTTTCTGATTGTCCGTCCGTTTGAGGATGATGGGACGTGCTCATCTTTAATCTGGTTCCCAAAGCTTTCTGAAAAGCCTTCCAAAAGTGGGATGTGAAGATAGGATCTCTATCCGACACAATACTAGCTGGCACACCATGGAGTTTCACAATCTCTGAGATAAACAACTCGGCATACTGAGAAGCTCGGTAAGTAGTCTTAACCGGCAAGAAATGAGCTGACTTAGTTAACCGGTCCACTATCACCCAAATGGAATCATGTCCTCGCTGCGTTCGAGGTAATCCAGTCACAAAATCCATGGTTATATCTTCCCATTTCCATTGTGGAATTTCCAAAGGTACTAACATTCCCGCAGGCCTTTGATGCTCAATTTTCACCTGCTGACATACAATACATCGCGACACAAATTTCGCAACATCTCTTTTCATACTAGGCCACCAATAGTCTCTCTTCAAATCTTGATACATCTTGGTGGTACCTGGGTGAATACTAAAACTGCTCTTGTGCGCTTCTTCTAAAATTAACCTTTTCAATTCCATATCATTCGGAACATAAACCCTTCCTTCAAACAATAACACACCGTCTGGTGCCCATGAAAACTCTGCTTGGCCAACTTTCCTCTGAAGGTCCATATCTACGGATTATGCTTGTGCAATCCTAAACCGTAGGTCACACGAAATATCTATCTTGTTCAGCAAGATGCCACCTTCTAACTCTGTAACATGAAGGTTAAGATCTCTGAATTTCTCATATAACCCATATGTATACACCATTACTTCCGCTTTAACTAAAGCTTTACGACTCAAGGCATCAGCTACTACATTTGCTTTTCCTGGATGGTATTTCAGATCAAAATCAAAGTCCTTCAAGTATTCCATCCATCGTCTTTGTCTCATGTTGAGGTCTCGCTGATCAAACAAGTATTTCAAACTCTTATGATCGCTGAACAAATCAAATTGTGCACCATACAAATGATGTCTCCATATTTTCAATGCAAAAACTATTGCTGCTAGCTCAAGATCATGGGTGGGGTAATTCTCTTCGTGGGTCTTGAGCTGTAACACCCATATAGAGATTGCCTAGGATCTCTTATGAGTATTAAATTTCGTACCGGATACATTAAATACAATACAGAAAAGTTGCTTATTGAATACATAATGCATAAGTTTATGATACAACTCAAGATCCAATACATAACATTCCTTATAATATACATCATATACATCATTCTTATACAACATCCCCATAAAAAAACATAATACGGCACGATCAATCCATAGCTTTCTCTTTACCTTTGCGTCGCGCCACCTGAGAAGAACCTGCACCAGAAGGAAAGGGATGAGACATAATGTCTCAGTGAGCTCCTACCCTACCTACTGTTTGGCAACCTCAGGGAACCTAGGGTCGCCGTGCCTACCTCGGCGATCTTGGGAATACCTATGATCGCCAAGTCTTAACTTTGCCCATAGAGGGTCCTCTGGCTAATCCTGCTGATCTGGTGATCAAGGGGAGACCTAGGATCACCGTCTGATAACTGCTGTCTGATATCTAATGATTATCTGAATAAATATTTCCTGACTGATAATATAATAGAATAATAACTGATACTTTAAGTTAGCTGTTAGCGTTGAACAAACATTATTATCTGGGTTCATTTTACGGAATGCCCCGGGTGGAGTAACCCCGAAGTACATTCCCCTGATAACCGGTGAAAATTCCTATCATATCAGGCTAACACCGGACTCCTCTTGCCTAAGTGTGTGGTTATCCTCGCGGAAGATTCCTGCCCGTTCCATCTGGAACCCCCCGTCCTCTCTAACTGGTCGAGAGCACAGGAGACACACTGTAACTCTGTGTGGTTATCCTCACGGAAAGTTCCTGCCCGTTTCAGAAATGCTGAAACCCCCTGTTCTCTCTAACTGGTCGAGAGAACAGAAGACACAAAGCTTGTCCTGATTATTAATTATTATTCCTGGTATATGATTATATATTTCCTGATAAAACTGATACGTGTTCCCCCAATGACACTCTGACGTGAGCACTGAGGCACGTCCTGATAACCTGTAACTATACCTGAATCGAGGGAATTAAATCCCACTGACTAAGGTATCCTGTAATCTGCCTGGTTAAGGGAATCCTGCTAAACTACCCTTAACTTATCCGAAATTAATTCTATTCCTGTTAACCTATTCAAGGTTCTAGACATATCGTTCTCATATGTCACTCTTAGGGCTTACTTAACCACATACTCTTAATTCACAAGTTTCCAAGCTTTGTATAATCGTTGCCCATGTAATTTTCTCAATCTTTGGAAGCCTTTGGAATGAACATAAATGGTGGTTTATGTTTCTAAAATATATTATAAGAAATCAGTTTCCAAAAAGCCTTGCCCGCGCGAACCAGGACCCCCAGAACAGCTCAACTAGGTTGAACTGTCCAAGGCTGGTCGCTACAGCGCCCTTCTGGTCGCTACAAGCGCCAGTAGGCAGAACCTGGTCGCTACAGCGCCCAGTTCCTCGCTACAAGCGCCAAGCCGTCGCTACAAGCGCCAGTGCGGTCGCTACAAGCGACAGTCCGTCGCTACAGCGACCGTATCAGTAAAAACCTGTGTAAAAATGTGATTTTCACCATTTTTGTCCATTCAATGGTACCCAGGCTTCTTAAACATGATAAAAAAGGATTTTCTTTCATAAATTAACAATTATAAACATTCATGAGCAAAGATCAAACAAACTAGGAATTAGGGTAAACTCTATCTTTTAACAACTTGTAAAAAAACTATCAAAAACTCTCTAGATGTGTTCTAGAATCTGAAATGAGCTCACCTAAGCCTTAATTGGTGCTGGTTATGCTTGTTCTTGCAAACCCTAACTTGTTCCTTCCTTGTTCTCCCTCTATTTGCTCTATTTTCCTCAAAACTCACTTGCTTGCAACTTATCAAGGATTATTGATGGAAGCTTGAAGGATTGAAGTGGGAGGGAGTGGCGTGAGAGTGAGAAGAATGGGGAGAGGATGGCTGGTTTTGGAGAGAAAGAAGAAGAAGAAAACATGAGAATGAAAAATATCTTCTTTCCCCATTTTCTTATAATCCTCTTCCTTGAAGTATTTACGATTTTGCCATTGCATGATTTACTAATTTGCCACGCTTATTAATTGCTTCTAACACTGATAACTGATACTAATAAGCGGGATATTACAATCTACCCCCCTTAAAGAAATTTCGTCCTCGAAATTTAGAATTTACCTGAAAACAGATGGGGATAGTTCTCTTGCATTTCTGACTCTAGCTCCCACGTTGCTTCGCCGTCGGGAGAACCTTTCCATACCACTTTAACGATAGGGATTTCTTGTTTCGCAAGGTCTTAACATCACGATCAATTATCTGGTCTGGCTCAGGTTGAAAAGTCAAGTCTGATCTCAAATAAATGCTGTCCAATTCCACTGGTTGAAAAGGATCAGGAATGAACTTCCTCAGCTGGGAGACGTGGAATACATCATGCAATCCTGACATGGCTGGGGGCAGCGCTAACTGATAAGCTGCCGGACCAACACGACGAAGTATCTGAAAGGGTCCAACATATCTTGGACAAAGCTTCTTGGTTCGGAATGCTCCTCTTAATCCCAACTTAGGTGTAACCTTAAGAAATACATGATCTCCTTCCTCAAACTCTAAGGGTCTTCGCCTCCTATCAGCATAACTTTTCTGACGACTTTGTGCTGTTCTTATTTTATCCTGAATGGATTTAATCTTTAGAGTCGTCTCCTGAATGATCTCGGGTCCTAAAATGCTCTTATCTCCAACCTCAGCCCAACAAAGTGGGGTTCTACATTTCCTACCATACAGGGCTTCATAAGGTGCCATTCCAATACTAGAATGGTAACTGTTGTTGTAAGAAAACTCAATCAGTGGTAGGTGGTCATTCCAACTTCCTCCATCTTCTAGGATACATGCCCGTAACATGTCCTCTAACGTTTGAATAGTCCTCTCTGATTGCCCATCTGTCTGAGGGTGATGGGACGTGCTCATCTTTAATCTTGTCCCCAAAGCTTTCTGAAAAGCTTTCCAAAAGTGAGAGGTGAAAATGGGATCTCTATCAGACACAATACTAGTTGGCACACCATGGAGTTTCACAATATCTGAAATAAACAACTCGGCATACTGAGAGGCTCGGTAAGTAGTCTTAACCGTCAAGAAATGAGCTGACTTGGTCAACCGGTCCACTATTACCCATATGGAGTCATGTCCTCGCTGTGTTCGAGGTAATCCACTCACAAAATCCATGGTTATATCCTCCCATTTCCATTGTGGAATTTCCAAAGGTACCAACATACCTGCAGGCCTTTGGTGTTCAATCTTCACCTGCTGACAGACAATGCATCGCGCTACAAATTCCGCAATATCTCTTTTCATGCTTGGCCACCAATAGTCTCTTTTCAAATCTTGATACATCTTGGTGGTACCTGGATGAATGCTGAAACTGCTCTTATGCGCCTCTTCTAAAATCAACCTTTTCAATTCCTCATCGTTCGGAACGTAAACTCTTCCCTCAAACAGTAATGTTCCATCAGGTGCAAAAGAAAACTCCGGTTGGCTAGCTTTCCTTTGAAGATCCATATCTATGCTTTGCGCTTGTGCAATCCTAGATCGTAGGTCGCACGAAATATCTAACTTGTTTAACAAGATACCACCATCCAAATCGGTAACATGGAGATTAAGGTCTCTAAACTTTTCATACAGCCCACACGTGTGCATCATCACCTCAGCTTTAACCAAAGCCTTTCGACTTAAGGCATCTGCTACTACATTTGCCTTTCCGGGGTGGTATTTCAAATCAAAATCAAAGTCTTTAAGGTACTCCATCCATCGCCTCTGCCTCATATTAAGATCTCGTTGATCAAACAAATATTTCAAGCTCTTATGATCACTAAACAAATCAAACTGCACACCATACAAATGATGTCTCCATATTTTCAATGCAAAAACTATTGCTGCTAACTCAAGATCATGGGTGGGGTAATTCTCCTCATGAGTCTTGAGCTGTCTAGAGGCATAAGCTATCACTTTATCTCCTTGCATAAGAACACTTCCCAGTCCCTTGGAAGATGCATCGCAGAAAACGGTGTATCTTCTTTCAGGATCTGGTATTGCCAACACTGGGGCTTTAGTCAACTTCTTTTTCAGGACTCTGAAACTTTCTTCACATTCTTCATCCCAAACAAAGGGTACATCTTTTCTAGTGAGGCGTGACAGGGGTAAGGCAATATGAGAAAACTTCATAATGAATCTTCGATAATAACCTGCCAAGCCTAGGAAGCTCCTGACTTCAGCTACATTCTTTGGTCTTTCCCAATTGAGAACAGCCTCAACTTTAGATGGATCAACAGCTACTCCTCCTTGAGAAATAACATGACCCAAAAAATTAATCTCGGACAACCAGAACTCACACTTGCTAAACTTAGTATACAGCTGTTTGTCTCTAATGACATCCAATACAATTCTCAAATGCTGAGCATGCTCCTGAGGATCCTTAGAATAGATCAAAATGTCATCAATGAAAATTACCACAAATTGATCGAGATAGGGCTGAAATATCCTGTTCATGTAATCCATAAATACTGCTGGGGCATTGGTTACTCCGAAAGGCATAACTAGAAATTCATAGTGCCCATAACGCGTTCGAAACGCTGTCTTAGACACATCTGAAGATTTAATTCGAATCTGGTGATAACCCGATCGAAGATCAATCTTGGAGAATACTGTTGCTCCCTTGAGCTGATCTAAAAGATCATCAATCCTTGGAAGGGGATACTTGTTCTTGATAGTCACTTTATTAAGTTGGCGGTAGTCAATACACAGCCTCATACTTCCATCTTTTTTCTTAACTAACAAAACCGGAGCACCCCAAGGTGATACACTGGGTCTAATGAAATGCTTCTGGATTAAATCCTCGAGTTGAGATTTCAACTCTTTCAATTCTGTTGGTGACATTCTGTACGGTGCCACAGACACTGGCTCCGCTCCTGGAATCAAATCAATTGAAAACTCCACTTCACGCTCTGGAGGTAAACTAGTTACTTCTGAAGGGAAAACATCTAGATACTCATATACAACAGGAATGTCACTGGGACTTAACTCTGACTCTGAAGCCACAGTGAGCATTACATAAAATCCCTTATCTTGAGCACAAATGAACTGGATTAACTGATGGGTGCGGTTAATCAATTCTGATAAAGCCACACCTTCTGTCGTATCACTGGTAGGCATATAAATACTCTTCTCTGAACATTCTATATAGACATGGTTAGCGGAGAGCCAATCCATGCCTAAGATTACGTCAAATTGTTCCATCGGGAGGCAAACTAAATCAACATAGTAAGTCTTACTAGACACAGTGACAGGACAATTCTCACAAACATACTTTGCCTCAATCCCGCCCTCAGTAGCGGTAGATACTAACATCGGAGGATTCAAGGGAGACAAAGGTAGTTGTAGTGCCTCTACACATTTATATGAAATAAAAGAACATGTAGCGCCGCAATCGAAAAGAACTTTTACTGGGTATGAACCAAGGTAACACATACCGGCAATCAAATCTTCATTGGCAAGAGCCTTTGCACCATCTAAGGAGTACACCATGCCCTTACTGGTTGTAGTTCCTTCAGCTACTCCTTTTCCTCGCCTATAGGGGCATTCTCTCAAGAAGTGTCCGGGCTGCTTACATCCAAAGCATACATTAGCACCTTCCATACACTCTCCTTGATGCATTCTCCCACACGTCTTACAAGTAGGGTTAGTCCGTGGAGGATTTGATCTTGGAGAGTATGTCTGTTTCCCTCTCTGAGGGGATCCTTTTGGCTTGAGTTTATCGTGATACTTATCCGACATTCTGCTTTTCTTCTTCTCATAAGCTGCCGCTCTTTCTTTCGAGGCCTTAGCAAGACCTGCTTCAACCACCAAGCTATCATGCACCAACTCATCATAACTCGCAGTTCTCTGAAGGCTAACTGCTGTGTCAATCTCGCCCCTTAATCCTCTTTTATACTGATTCATCTTCCACACTTCATTCTCAGCATACTCATTGTGTGTGGAATAATAAGACAGCTCCTCAAACTTCTTACTAAATTCAGCTACTGACATGCTTCCCTGCTTCAATTCTAAGAACTCTTGTTCCTTCTTTACCTTGTAAGACAAAGGTAAATACTTTTCTAACATCACTCCTTTAAAATTCTCCCAGTTCACTTCTACACCATTGGCTTCCATCCTGCGCTGAGCAGATTCCCACCAATCTTCTGCTAGCTCAAGATCATGGGTGGGGTAATTCTCTTCGTGGGTCTTGAGCTGTAACACCCATATAGAGATTGCCTAGGATCTCTTATGAGTATTAAATTTCGTACCGGATACATTAAATACAATACAGAAAAGTTGCTTATTGAATACATAATGCATAAGTTTATGATACAACTCAAGATCCAATACATAACATTCCTTATAATATACATCATATACATCATTCTTATACAACATCCCCATAAAAAAACATAATACGGCACGATCAATCCATAGCTTTCTCTTTACCTTTGCGTCGCGCCACCTGAGAAGAACCTGCACCAGAAGGAAAGGGATGAGACATAATGTCTCAGTGAGCTCCTACCCTACCTACTGTTTGGCAACCTCAGGGAACCTAGGGTCGCCGTGCCTACCTCGGCGATCTTGGGAATACCTATGATCGCCAAGTCTTAACTTTGCCCATAGAGGGTCCTCTGGCTAATCCTGCTGATCTGGTGATCAAGGGGAGACCTAGGATCACCGTCTGATAACTGCTGTCTGATATCTAATGATTATCTGAATAAATATTTCCTGACTGATAATATAATAGAATAATAACTGATACTTTAAGTTAGCTGTTAGCGTTGAACAAACATTATTATCTGGGTTCATTTTACGGAATGCCCCGGGTGGAGTAACCCCGAAGTACATTCCCCTGATAACCGGTGAAAATTCCTATCATATCAGGCTAACACCGGACTCCTCTTGCCTAAGTGTGTGGTTATCCTCGCGGAAGATTCCTGCCCGTTCCATCTGGAACCCCCCGTCCTCTCTAACTGGTCGAGAGCACAGGAGACACACTGTAACTCTGTGTGGTTATCCTCACGGAAAGTTCCTGCCCGTTTCAGAAATGCTGAAACCCCCTGTTCTCTCTAACTGGTCGAGAGAACAGAAGACACAAAGCTTGTCCTGATTATTAATTATTATTCCTGGTATATGATTATATATTTCCTGATAAAACTGATACGTGTTCCCCCAATGACACTCTGACGTGAGCACTGAGGCACGTCCTGATAACCTGTAACTATACCTGAATCGAGGGAATTAAATCCCACTGACTAAGGTATCCTGTAATCTGCCTGGTTAAGGGAATCCTGCTAAACTACCCTTAACTTATCCGAAATTAATTCTATTCCTGTTAACCTATTCAAGGTTCTAGACATATCGTTCTCATATGTCACTCTTAGGGCTTACTTAACCACATACTCTTAATTCACAAGTTTCCAAGCTTTGTATAATCGTTGCCCATGTAATTTTCTCAATCTTTGGAAGCCTTTGGAATGAACATAAATGGTGGTTTATGTTTCTAAAATATATTATAAGAAATCAGTTTCCAAAAAGCCTTGCCCGCGCGAACCAGGACCCCCAGAACAGCTCAACTAGGTTGAACTGTCCAAGGCTGGTCGCTACAGCGCCCTTCTGGTCGCTACAAGCGCCAGTAGGCAGAACCTGGTCGCTACAGCGCCCAGTTCCTCGCTACAAGCGCCAAGCCGTCGCTACAAGCGCCAGTGCGGTCGCTACAAGCGACAGTCCGTCGCTACAGCGACCGTATCAGTAAAAACCTGTGTAAAAATGTGATTTTCACCATTTTAGTCCATTCAATGGTACCCAGGCTTCTTAAACATGATAAAAAAGGATTTTCTTTCATAAATTAACAATTATAAACATTCATGAGCAAAGATCAAACAAACTAGGAATTAGGGTAAACTCTATCTTTTAACAACTTGTAAAAAAAACTATCAAAAACTCTCTAGATGTGTTCTAGAATCTGAAATGAGCTCACCTAAGCCTTAATTGGTGCTGGTTATGCTTGTTCTTGCAAACCCTAACTTGTTCCTTCCTTGTTCTCCCTCTATTTGCTCTATTTTCCTCAAAACTCACTTGCTTGCAACTTATCAAGGATTATTGATGGAAGCTTGAAGGATTGGAGTGGGAGGGAGTGGCGTGAGAGTGAGAAGAATGGGGAGAGGATGGCTGGTTTTGGAGAGAAAAAAGAAGAAGAAAACATGAGAATGAAAAATATCTTCTTTCCCCATTTTCTTATAATCCTCTTCCTTGAAGTATTTACGATTTTGCCATTGCATGATTTACTAATTTGCCACACTTATTAATTGTTTCTAACACTGATAACTGATACTAATAAGCGGGATATTACATGAGCTGTCTGGACGCATACGCTATGACATTTTCCCCTTGCATAAGAACACTTCCCAGTCCCTTAGAGGATGCATCGCAGAAAACGGTGTATCTCTTTTCAGGATCTGGTATTGCCAACACTGGCGCTTTAGTCAACTTTCTTTTCAGAACTCTGAAGCTCTCTTCACATTCCTCATCCCAAATAAAGGGTACATCTTTTCTGGTAAGGCGTGACAAAGGTAAGGCAATCTGAGAAAATTTCATAATAAACCTCCGATAATACCCTGCCAAGCCTAGAAAGCTCCTGACCTCTGCTACATTCTTGGGTCTTTCCCAACTTAGTACAGCTTCAACTTTGGATGGATCAACGGCTACTCCTCCTTGAGAAATAACGTGACCCAAAAACTTAATCTCAGATAGCCAGAACTCACACTTGCTAAATTTGGCATATAACTGCTTGTCTCTGAGGACATCCAATACAATTCTTAAATGCTGAGCATGCTCCTGAGAATCCTTAGAATAGATCAAGATGTCATCTATGAAAATCACCACAAATTGATCGAGGTAAGGCTGAAATATCTTGTTCATGTAGTCCATAAATACTGCTGGAGCATTAGTTACACCGAAAGGCATAACCAAAAATTCATAGTGTCCGTAACGCGTTCGAAACGCCGTCTTAGACACATCTGAAGATTTAATACGGATTTGATGGTAACCTGACCGAAGATCAATTTTGGAAAACACAGTTGCTCCCTTGAGCTGATCTAAGAGATCATCAATCCTTGGAAGAGGATACTTGTTCTTGATAGTCACTTTATTAAGTTGGCGGTAGTCTATACACAGCATCATGCTTCCATCCTTTTTCTTGACTAATAAAACTGGAGCACCCCAAGGTGACACACTGGGTCTGATAAAATGCTTCTGGATCAATTCTTCTAGCTGAGATTTCAGCTCTTTAAGTTCCGCAGGCGACATTCTATACGGTGCCACAGATACTGGCTCCGCTCCCGGAATCAAATCAATTGAAAATTCCACCTCACGCTCTGGAGGTAAACTAGTTACTTCTGAAGGAAAAACATCTAAGTACTCATTCACAACAGGAATATCACTGGGGCTTAACTCTGATTTTGAGGCCACAGTGAGCATAACATAAAATCCCTTATCTTGTGCACAAATGAATTGAATTAACTGATGGGTGCGGTTAATCAATTCAGACAGAGCCACACCTTCCGCCGTATCACTGGTCGGCATATAAATACTTTTCTCTGAACATCCAATATACACATGGTTAGCAGAGAGCCAATCCATGCCTAATATCACATCCAGTTGCTCCATCGGGAGACATACTAAATCAACATAATAAGTCTTACTGGACACAGTGATAGGACAGTTTTCACAAACATACTTCGCTTCAATTCCGCCCTCAGTAGCGGTAGATACTAACATTGGAGGATTCAACGGAGACAAAGATAATTGAAGCGTCTCCACACATTTATATGAAATAAAAGAGCATGAAGCGCCACAATCAAAAAGAACTTTTACTGGGTATGAGCCAAGATAACACATACCGGCAATCAGGTCTTCATTTGCCAAGGCCTTTGCACCATCAAGGGAGTACACCCTGCCTTTGCTAGTGGTAGTACCTTCAGCTGGTCCTTTACCATGTCTATTTGGACATTCATGTATGAAGTGCCCAGGTTGCTTACACCCGTAGCAGACACCCATACCCATCATACATTCACCTTTGTGGGACTTCCCACACTTCCTGCAAGCAGAATATACTGAGGTCGGACTAGATTGCTTTCCTCTTTGCGGTGATCCCTTTGGCTTCAGCTTGTCATAGTACTTATCCTACATCCTGCTCTTCCTTCTTTCAAACGCCGCCGATCTTTCTTTTGAGGTCTTTTGAAGTCCTGCTTCGACCACCAAGCTATCATGTACCAATTCATCGTAACTTGCAGTTCTTTGGAGACTTACTGCAGTGTCGATCTCGCCTCTCAGGCCTCGTTTATACTGATTCATTTTCCACACTTCATTGTCAGCACACTCGTTGTGTGTGGAATAATAGGACAGCTCCTCAAACTTCTTAGTAAATTCTGCAACTGACATTCCTCCTTGCTTCAACTCTAAAAATTCTTGCTCTTTCTTTACCTTGTAAGACACAGGTAAATACTTCTCCAGCATCACTCCTTTAAAGTTCTCCCAATTCACTTCTACACCATTGGCTTCCATCCGGCGCTGAGCAGATTCCCACCAGTCTTCTGCTGCGCCTCTGAGTTGGTTTGTGGCGTAAACCACTTTATCTTCTTCTGAGCATTCGGCCATTCTAAAGATCTTCTCCATCTGCTTAATCCACTTTCTTGCTTCTTGAGGTTCACCTTCTCCGTTGAACTCCGGAGGGTGATGCCTATTATACTCCCGGAACACGGGATTACCAATTACTGGAGGAGGAGGTGGCTGTGGATGGAAACCCTGCCCTTGCTGCATCATTTCCATCCATTGTTGTTGAGCTTGGGCCTGTTGCTGGGATTGCTGTTGCATCATCAGCATCATTTGCTGATACTGTAATGCATTCTGAGCTTGTTGCTCTTGGTACTGCTGCTGCCAGGCTTGTTGTTGTTGCATCATCTGTTCCCATGAATTCAAACTAGGTCCTCCACTTTCATCGCTAGCTTGATTGGCACGAGGTCTACCTCTTCTTCTCCCAGACATCTTATCCTAGCTGTCATATACAAGTCAAAGTGATCAGTTTTAACCGAATATAACAGTTAGAATAATGTCCTGGATCCAAGAGGTCCACAAACTTGGATTGTACTTTAATGACCCAAGGCACGGTCTGAATCGACCTGCTCTGATACCAAATTGTAACACCCATATAGAGATTGCCTAGGATCTCTTTCGAGTATTAAAATTTTGTACCGGATACATTAAATACAATACAGAAAGATTGGTAATATTTATATAAAACATAAGTTTGTCATACAACTCATAATCCGATACAATATTCTTCATAAAATACATCATGATACATCTTTCTTATACAAATGTCCATATAATAAAACGTAAGCAGCACGTTCAATCCGTAGCCTTCTCTTTACCTTTTCGTCGTGCTACCTGCGAAGAACCTGCACCAGAAGGAAAGGGATGAGACATAACGTCTCAGTGAGCTCCTACCCTACCAACTGTTGGCAACCACGGGGGTAACCTAGGGTCGCCGTGCCTACTCTTGGCAATCTTGGGGATACCTATGATCGCCGTCTTTCTTTATTTAACTCGCGATCGAGAGGTAACCTAAGATCGCTTCTTGTCTTTATCATTCTCATCATACTCTAACTTAACTTATGCTCAGTGGTCTTGGGGACAACCTATGACCACTTCTTATGACTAGGAACTAATTGTCCTATTCCTCATTACAATTATAAATAAACTTATCAACTTCCATATCTTAAGTTAGCAGTTAGGGTTGAACAAACATAACATTATCTTGGTTCATTTTACGGAGTGCATCCGGGTGGAGTAACCCCGAAGTACATCTCCCTTCTTACCGGTGAAAATTCCTATCATATCAGGCTAACACCGGACTCCTCTTATCTTTTGTGTGGCTGCTCTCGCGAGCGGTAACTTCACCGTCCCAGCTGCCATTTAAGGCGGTAACTTCACGGGGACCCCCCTGTATACTAACTGACGAGCAGACAGGAGACACATTAACTTTTAAGACTTGGATGTGTAGCTGCCCTCACGAGCGGTAACTTCACCGTTCCGGCTGCCATTAAAGGCGGTAACTTCACAGGAACCCCTCGTATACTAACTAGCGAGCATACGAGAGACACATCAAGCCCATTTATAATTAATCATCATCTTAAGTTCTTAACCTATAAAGGTTCATCATTGTATCATTTTCAGATTCGTGATTACCGAATCGAGTTCATAGCATTGCTTGTAAGGGTTAAACCCTAATCTAGTTCCTTGCCTTCACTATAACTACTTAGGGATTAAGAAAACCCTCTCTTAGCAAGGTACCTCTCCTCACTTATAATTCATCTATACATTCCCCAAAGGTTGGGTCTTTCAATGCATAAAAGCATCACTACTTATCGTTATTGAGTCCGAGGTAGCGTTGGAAAGCCGGAATGGTGCGAGAAATGATGAAAAAACATAGTATGTACTGCCCTGTCACATCGTGTCACGATTTGGAAATCGTGACACGATTTTCTACCCAGAAAATCAGT
This sequence comes from Medicago ruthenica, assembly GCA_018208015.1. Classification (NCBI taxonomy): domain Eukaryota; kingdom Viridiplantae; phylum Streptophyta; class Magnoliopsida; order Fabales; family Fabaceae; genus Medicago; species Medicago ruthenica. The sequence continues at coordinate 22,674,601 of CM031372.1, forward strand.
TTGTTCCTGCCTGTGAAATCGTGACACGATTGGAAAATCGTGACACGATTTTACCTGCAGTTAGACAGCATTTGGCAAGTTTTAAACGTGATTTTTCACCATTTCAGCTTATCCAACATACCCAGACATAATAACATGTTTAAAGGTCATTTACTAAGGCATATAGCTAGTTCATATCATCAATAATCAAGGATTAACATGGAAAGGCAATTAGGTACTAAAAACCTTAAACTAGGTGTCATACCCCAATTTTTGACCTAAAATTTATTTTTTACTCATCTTTTTTAGTTCGGAATTTTTCGTCGTCTCAAACGAAATTTCGACAGAGAGGTATTTTAAAATACCTCATTTTTTTAATTTCGTCCGGGTCCGTCTTTTTGTTTTTTTATTTATTTTTATTTCTATTATTTGTTATTTTTAGCTCTATTATTTTCCTTTTTTATTATCTTTTTTTTTATTTTCGGATTTATTATTATTTTTATTATTTTGTTTTCAAAAAGAGTTGACTGATTTTTGTTTTTGATGAGTACTAATGCCCTTTTAATGGTTGCCTCATTTGGGATTTATTTGACTAATCTTGTTTATTACTATCAAAGTGTTTCATTGCCATTTAATGGCATTATTTGGTTAAAGAAGGGGCCAGAATAAAAGAGGGAGAGTACAGTATCAGAAAGACAATCAGAATCACAATCAGGACCGAAAAAAACACACAAAAACAAACCGTACAATCTCTCCTCCCTCACAGCCACTCAGCATCCAAACTACCACTAACTACCCACTACACGGCCACTTATCCCCACACAACCACCACAATCAGCAACAACACAACCCTACAAACCTCCCACCTACCACTACCAACACAACAAAACATTATCCCCCTATAACACAACCCATTCACGGCCACAACAAAAAACACAATCCACTACACAACCATACACAACCCAGCATAGCAACACGTGGCCTGCTTCCTTTCTTTTCCCCCTATCTTTTCTGAATCCTTTTTACACCCCCATCCCTTGCTGCTGCACTCCCCTTCCTTCTTTATTTATTTTTTTTTATTTCTTTTACCATTTCTTGCATTTAGTTTTAGTCTTTATTTATTTGTCATGCATTTTATTGCTTTTATTTTTTAGCACATCATGCATTTTTATCTTTATTTATTTTCCTTTTATTTCATGCATTTTCATTTTAGTTTTACTCTAGCATATTTATTTTCATGCATTTGCAATTTTGTTTTTTTTCCTTATTTATGTTTTTGTCATTTTTATTTCATTGTGTTAGAATGTACTTAGGACCAATGTAAATCATAAATGAGAATTCGCACTGACACTCACTTTATTTATTCTGCTTTACGTCTTTATTTTTATTTATTTCGCTTCAAAAAAAATACAAAAATATTAGGTTAGTTTATTTTCAAAAGGATTTCGCGGTGATCCAACGTCACCACGAAATTCCTCGCGTTTAGCTGTTCTGTTATGCTTTTAATCTTAGTTCATTATCAAAAGAACAAAAACATGCAAATATCAAAAAAATCACAAAAAAATCTTTTCTTAATAAACCTTGATTTTCAATCAAGTGTCCATTTTTCTCTTTTATTTTCTTTAATAACCATTAATCCACTCTAATAACATTTGAATCCTTTTCAAAATAAAAAACACAAACCAATCTTATTTTGCCACTTGGCCTTTATTTTATCTTTAAAACCTTTTTCAAAAAACTAAAAAACACCTAAACAAATCAAACGGCATTTTTACCCCGAACTACGAGGTTTTGATCCCTCACGGGTACGTAGGCAGAGGACCCTGTCCTTCCAAATCATAAAAAATACAAAAACATTTTCATTTTTTTTCTCACTATTCTAATTCATTCTTTTCTTTTTTTTTAAAAAAAAAATAATAAGCAAGTTATAGCCAAAATAAATAAATAAAATCAAGAGGTTCTCGTAGAGTACTATGAACGTTTAGGGTGCTAATACCTTCCCTAAACGTAACTAACCCCCGAACCCTAATCTTTAAAAATGTGGTAATTTAGAACTTTTTTCCACCTCTCTTTTAAAAAAATTAAAAGTTCAGTCGTGAAATAAAATTAGTGAGTCAACGCTAATCAATAGCTTGATCTCCGAAAATCACCGCGACACTAGGTAATTAAGCTGTAAACTTACAAACTTACTTAAACGGGTTCTAAAACCCTGTGGAGCTCACCTTAACCCACAATTTGGTGCTGATTACACTTGATTTCCAAAGCCCTAAGTCTCTCCAACTCTAACTCTTCCCTTGTTCTTCCTTGTTCCTCTTTCTTCCTCTTGTTCTAGCTTCTTACTCAAGCTTCCTTGCAAGCGTTTTCTCACTAGGGTTTAGATTGAAGTTTGGATGAATGATGGTGGATGAGATGGGGGCGTGTGAGATGAGATGGGGAAGGAAGAAATCTGAATTTTGAAGGAATGGAAAACAAGAAATAAATATCTTGTTCCATTTTCTAATTAATCCCCCACTTAGCCTTATTTACAAGTTTGCCATTTCTCTTAATTTCTTATTCGCCTTGCTTGCGTCTCAAGTTTCTAACACAGATAAACGCTACATCTAAGCGGGATATTACATACAACTTCAGCAAAATAATTACATTATTCAATAAATAAATAACCTGTTATGTTTTACGTGTTGTACATGTGTAGTGTATGACATACACTATCTTGCCTATAGAATATCACTTTTTGCATGTCATGTGTTCAAGTTCTATTCTACTTGGATATTCCCCTTCTGATGATGTATATATTTTACATTTGAATTTTGAAATTAACTCAGAAAATGGAACATTGTCCTATTATTTTTTTCACAGATGTCAATGTCTGGTACTGGATAGTTTCTTTATGTTGTTGCCATTATAAACTAATGTAAACTTTTATGAGAAACCAAATTATGAGATGGAAAGAGGGAATTGTTTATTTTGTGGTCATTATAAACTAATGTGAATTTTTCGGTGTTTGATAGCTTGAGGTTTTTAGAAACTTTAGCATCTTTGAACTATTAAACATTGTTTCAGGTTTCTAGATTAATTTATACGAACCAAGGGGTTGCAATTTTAGCTTTGGCAGCAAATGATGTTCACAAACTTTGGAAATGGCAGAAAAATGACCGCAACACTTCAGGCAAGGTAATGAAGTATCTCTAATGCATGGATGTATTTAGAATTACAGGTTAACACCATAAGATTGTTATCAACAATAACTTACCATGCAGGCCACTGCAAGTCTTCAACCACAACTATGGCAACCATCTAGTGGAATATTGATGACTAACGAGATAGGTGATACTAACCCAGAGGATGTTGTGTCATGTTTTGCGCTTTCCAAGAATGACTCGTATGTTATGTCTGTTTCTGGAGGAAAAATTTCCTTGTTCAATATGATGACATTCAAGGTGCGCGACTTCTTCTTTTATCTATTTTTTAATTAATGTTTGGGCCGACTTGAGGAATTAATCAACTGTATGCTTCATAGGCTTGTCACTTTCTTTTTTGTTGAAAAATTGAATTTACTGGTTTCTATTTCTGATCGTTTGATAGTGAGCTTGAATAGATATTAATCCAGTGTTGTCAAAGGCTATTTCTTTTTTGTTGAAAAATTTAATTTACTGGTTTTATTTCTAATCATTTGATAGCGAGTTTAAATAGGATATTAATCCAGCGTTGTCAAAGGCTATCAGCACTAGGTTCAGTTAGGTACCCAGTATATCATTTTTTTTTGGTTAAATGGGTACCCAGTATATCATTATACATGTTCATACCTCATTAAAATTGCTCGCATGCCATATGTTTTGTTTTCTGATGATGATGATGTTGATGATAACTTCGTTATATAGTAATACATGTCTTTGAAACCTGCAGGCTTCTCCATGTATTAGATTTAACAAGGAAGGAATACTATTGGCCGTCTCCACAAGTGACAATGGAGTTAAAATTTTAGCAAATGCAGAAGGTATTAGACTGCTCCGGACTGTGGAGAATCGTGCATTTGATGCTTCCAGAGCTGCTTCTTCAGCCACCTACTATTGGCGCTTTTCCTTCTACCAATGTTGCTGTTGGAACAAGCCTTGCTGATAGAACTCCTCCAGTAGCAGCCATGGTTGGGCTTGTGAGTTTCTCTGCATATCTAAATAAGTGGCTGAGATATAAGAGAAAAGTCACAAAGATTTCGGATACAACTTTGTTCTGGATCTCAATTAAGGTCACTGACTTGGTGATTTTGTTCATTATAGATGTAGTGGCCCTTAAATTTGATACTAATTTCTGAAGCAGATTATTAATTTTCCAATTTAGATCTAGAATAGACTAAATTGTCTTGAGTATGTTGATTATTGAGTTTGCTTAAAGTTTTGGATGAATAAACTATGTACTTTATCTATTCTTTTGATTGTTACTCTTGAAAGAATTATATGAATGAGATTTATATATTTTTAGTTATATATTTATGTATATTAAGTATTTATTAATTAATATATTTATTTAAAATTGTCAACAAAAATTGCCCCATTATTTTTTTTTAAAAAAAACTAAACATTTGCGACTGTTGTGAGGGGTCGCAAGCCCATTTAAATTTGATTAAAACGCCTACTTTGCGACTGTTGGTTGAACAGTCGCAAAATACCCTTTGCGACCCCAATTTCTGTGTCTGTTGGGGAACAGTCGCAAAGGGATATCTGCGACCCTTCTAACAGTCGCAATCCATGATTTCAAAAGTCGCAAAATACCTTTTTTCTTGTAGTGAATATTGATTTGGAGTTTTAGGTTTTATGGTACTGATACATTACTTTTATGTAGAATTACTTTTCTGTTTGAATGTTGCATGTTAAATATTGAATATTTGTTTGAGGTTTTAGTAGAAGTAATTTTAATCTCATTTTCAACAAAATGATAATAGAGTATTTTTTTTGTAATCTTGGTCGCTACAACTATTTTTAGTTTAACTTCTTATTAAATTTGGTATTATTCAGTTATTTGACCAAAAAAAAAAAATTAGCCCCATTGATATTGTCTGTCCAAATCCGCCCCTGTGCTACCCCAACTATCTCTACAATGTTATCATTTCTAATATTGTCCCATCTAGTCTTACCTTACATCCAACACAACATCTCCATCTCCGCACACTTACTTTATTCTCGTGTTGTTCTTAACTGCACAACACTCTGTTCCATAAAACATTTCTAGTCTGAAAAATGTCTAATATTTTTTCACTTCAACTTAAACTGTACGTTTGTATAACATAAAACAACTGAGACTCTTCTCCATTTCAACCATCCAACTTGAATACGATGATTTACATCTGCTTTTATTTCGGTCATTTTGTACTATGAACCCAAGATATTTAAACTGTGTAACTTGTATGCTATGATCTCCAACTTTCACCTCTAAGGTAGAACTACCTCACCTTTTGTTGAAATTGCATTAAATATATTATGTCTTGCTTCTACTCAGACGAAAGTCATACGCTTCTAAGACTTGTCTCTAAGTATCCAACATCCCATTCAATTCCTCCCTCGACTCTCCAATTAAGACTACATCATCTGCAAAACGCATACTTCTCGGTGCTAGCTGTTGGATGTGTTTCCTACGTACATCCAAAACTAATGTAAAAAGATAAGAGATTAGGGTTAACCCTTAGTTCAATCCTTGTTATGAAAAAATCATTGATAATGTTCCAAAAGACAAATAATTAATCCCCTCGAAGTAATTTAGACTTCATATCAGAGAGATTGTTGATAAGAATTATTTAAAATCTCTTGTTGACTCCATTACAATATATAGATCCAAAAATACAGATAAATAAAAAAACAAATACATCAACGAATGTAATTACCTCTTAAAGAACAATTTTCAAATTTATGCATGATAGTAAATTTAGGTTCAATTAGTTAAAAGAGATATAAAATTAAAATATTAAAACTATTTTTGACTCCAAAGGTTGTTTAAGAGACTTGACAACTTTTATACATAAGATAAATTAATAAATTTAGGTGCAATTAGTTAAACTACATATAAAATTACAATATTAATGTTATTTTTGGCTCCAAAAGTTGTTGTGAAACTTAACAACTTTTATATATAAGATATATAAGATAGTGGAAAAATAACAGGAAATTTACGTTTAATAAGCTAAATAGAAAATATAGGTTCAATTAGTTAATAGAGATATAGAATTACAATATTTACCCTATTTATGGCTCAATAAAATTGGTTAACAGACTTAATAACTTTTATATATAGGATAATATGTGTAAGATCATTCTTTCACAAAAGAATAAAAGGCAAAAAATTAGGAAATTTGTAACAATTATATTGCCTCCAAAATTTTGCTTAAGAGACTTAAGAACTTTTATATATAAGATAAGATGAGATCATTTTTTAAAAAAACAAAAAGAAACAAAAAATTAGGAAAAAGATTAGCAACAACTTTTTTGGCTCCAAAAAGTTGCTTAAGCGGCATAAGAACTTTTATCTATAAGATACGATAAAATATGCGAAAAGAATAAAGAAATAGAAAAAAATTATGAAAGATATTCGCAATAACTTTTTTGGCTCCAAAAAGTTTTTTTTTAAAGAAAGATTTTTTGCCTCCAAAAAGTTGTCTAAAAAACTTCAGAATTTTTATATATAAGATAACCGTGAACGGTGTACTACTACTTTTTTATTTGATTATGTTTATTTATCTTAATTTTTAATATTGAATTAAGCTCTTTTAACTATTTTTTAATTAATAATTTAAATTTCTAAACAACTAGGATTGACCTGGTGGTACTGTTGGTTTGAGACCTCGGAGTGTGATCCTCTCAAGATCTTAGGTTTTGATTGACCCCGTTGACAATTTTGGTGGGCTAGTTTGGTTTTCTAGAGATTTTTTTTTAAAATTTCATTTGTAGTGGTGTTGTTCCTAATTTAAAGGAACTTAACATTTTTTTTAATTAATAATTTAAATAATAAAGTTAAATTGATAAAATTATAGATATAATAGTTAAAATGAAGGATAAATTTGGAAATAAAAAAATCATCCAAAATCATATATCCCTTTATACATATAGATATATATTTCATCATTTCCTCATTGTTTCATCTTGCATTTAATTTCATTTGTATGTTGTTGTTTTTTGAAAGAAAGTTGTTTACGGCGTTTCATTAATAATAATAGTTTAAATACAACTTGGGATAACTTAAGAGATTACGGGACTAGCTATAAGGAAGTGACTTCTCTTGCAAGAGCATGAGCCGCCGCATTCACTTATAGCCTGATGAACTCAACCCTGGAATTTTGTAAAAAAGGTGGGAAATATAGCCGGGCATGCATCAATAATGTTGCCGAATTCTGAAATGTCGGTTCTACGAGAATGAGAAACATTTGTCGTGACCTTCAAATCAAGCTCAATATCAATATTGTCAAATTGCATATCATTCATCCACTGGAGAGCATGAAACAGACCCAAAGATTCTCTGACTGCTACAGGATAAACATAATTAAATTAAAGTACCTTTACCAAAACAAATGTCCCAATATCGTCCCGCAAACATATACATATACCTGTCCGTTTGAACTGATCCAAGAAAGCTGCATCTATGTTACATTTAAATCTCCCTTGACTTGGTGGATGCCACTGTTGTACAATAGGGACCGAAAGAAGAGGATGTTGTCGCAATATTTGTTGTTGAACCGAGGCAGAGTGCAACTGATCTGCTCCTGGTTGTAGCAGTGTTCGTGGCTGCGGAGCATTAGCTACCTGCCAATCATCAATTAGAACTCGAGCCCTATTAACAACTGTAGCGCTGATTTCATTTACATCTTCCCAAAATTTAAGGTTTCGGTGTTTCCACACGCTCCAACAGATCGCAGCAAACTGTTGTTTAAGATTAAGTGATAGTTTTTGAAGAAGATAAAAAAACAGAATCAATAGTTGTATCATTATGAATTGCAGCGTTTTGAACATCATACCAAAGCCCAACCGAACTCCAAATCTGAATTGCAAAAGGACATTCGAAGAAAATATGGTTTAGGTCCTCGTGCTCAGAGCTGCAGCTTACGCACCAGATAGGACATGAGACACCTTTGTCTTGCAAACATATCCTAGTTGGTAAACACCCTTTGCACATGCGCCATATCAGATGCTTAATTTTCGGTGGAATCTTCAAAACCCAAATATCCCGCCAATTACCCGGTTGACAAAGATGAGATACATCGACTAACTCTTCCACACTTAACCTATACGCGTTGCGCACCGAGTAATAACCATTTTTCTCCACTTTCCAGATCCGCCGATCATTCTGAACTTGTTAAAATAATGGCGTATTCAATATACAAGAAGCATCATCATCACTAAAAACATGTCGAACCAGAGGCGCATTCCAACCTTTGCAGTGGTCAAACATTAAACTCTTAACAGAATAATCACGGGCAAAATGGGCGTCCTCAATATTACCATCTATACACTCGCCATTGGAAAGCCAGGGAGCATCAAGAATAGGAATCAAAGCACCAGAACCTATGCTCCATCGTGCTCCTCCGCACATAATGAAACGGGAGCGCATAATACTACGCACAAAACTCGGATTATGACCAATAGTAGCAGTAAGATAGGATTTAGATGGGAAGTACCGTGCCTTGAAAGTACGGGAAACTAGAGAATTAGGTTCCGTTTGGAATTTCCACCCTTGCTTTCCTAACATGGCTAGATTAAAAGCCGATAAATCCTTAAAACCCATGCCACCATGATTTTTATGCATGGAAAGCTTTTCCTAACTCAGCCAATTAATACCTCTATGAGTGGTTCGTCCACGACGCCACTAAAACGAGTTAATCATTCTTTCTATGGTAGTAAGCAAGGTGGAAGGTAACTGAAAAATACTCATGACATAGGAAGGTATGGCTTGTAAAACTGACTTGATCATAATCTCACGCCTCGCCTTAGATAGACACTTGTTGCTCCAAGAATTGATATTTTGCCACAAGTGATCCTTGATATACGCAAAGGTGGATGTCTGATCTCTTCCTATCATAGACAGCAAACCCAGGTATTTAGTCATGCCCAAAATAGCTCGAACCTGTAAAATGGAAGTGATATGATGCTTCAACTCATCAGACACATTTCTGCTATAGAATATTTCTGGCTTCGGCAGACTGATTGCTTGGCCGGAGGCCGCCTCATAATCATTAAGAATATTCTTCATAACGTGAGCCTGACTTTCCTCTGCCTAGAAGAAAAGGTAACAATCGCCTGCAAATAAGAGGTGAGAGACCGGGGGAGCCTCACGACAAATGCTAGTACCGAAAATAACCTGACGCTCTTCTGCATCCCTAATAAGAGAAGAGAGACCTTCCACACAAATGATGAAAAGATACGAAGAGAGCGGATCCCCTTGTCTCAAACCACGATCCGGAATTACTGGACCAACATGCTCACCGTTTACAAGAACACTATAATCAACAGATTCTATACACATAACAATCCACTGAATCCATTTTTTACTAAAACCCATCTTAATCATCACCTCCTTCAGATAATCCTAGTCTATTATGTCGGAGGCTTTACTAATTGCAAGCTTTAGAGCAACAAATTTGTCTTGATCTCTAGTTTTTGTCTTCATAAAATGAATGACTTTAATAGCTACCATCGCATTATCTAGGATCGATATGTCAGGGACAAACGCCGACTGGTTATCAGAATTGCACTTATGAAGAACTAACTTGAGCCAGTTTGCAAGGACCTTAGAAATGAGTTTGTATAAGACGTTGCAGAGAGCCATAGGGCGCCAGTCCTTCATCGACATTTGAGAGTTCCCTTTCGGAATAAGAGCTATATTCGTCATATTCAAGTCAGGAGGGAAATTACCTGTGTCGAGCCAAACACAACACTCCTTAAATATATCATCACTTCAAAGGTTCAAAAAATGTTGGTAAAAACCCGGATTATAACCATCAGGTCTGGGGCATTTATCAAGATGCATAGAAAACATTGCCACTGGAAATTCTTCCTTAGTGAACAGCGCAGTAAGCAACATGTTGTCCTCCTCCGAAACAGACTAACGAATAACATTTAGGATAGGGGCCGTGGCACTAATGTGCTTTTGGAACAATTCCACAAAATAATTTTTAGCAACATCACACATCCCTTTACTATCAACAATCTTATTACCAGTATCGTCCTCGAGTGAGAGAATACGATTTACTATTTTTTGTGCGGTGGCAGAAGCATGAATTTTTTTTTGCGTTACGGTCTCTATCTCTATACCAATGGGTTTTCGCGCGTTGACGCCAATAGGCATCTACTTGGGAAAGAAGTCTACTAATTTTCTTTCTTAAACTCAACATTTGATCTTGACTAGAGCCTGAACTATTCAGCCAGACATTTTGTATCTGACACTGACATTCTTCAATATCTAACTTCAGCTTGTTACAATGGTCTCGACTCTCGGCCACAATATCCTCCGCACAAGATGATAATTTAGTGATCACTGAGTTTGCTGAGTGCATATGCCAAGAGTCAGTCACGAGTTCCTTGAAACCTGGTTCAGAATGCCAAGCATTTTCATACCGGAAGCTACGCCTATGAAGATGAGGGCGTGGAACAGGGTTTCTATTCAAAAAAATGGGGTAGTGATCAGATGACGGGGCCGCAAAGTTTTCTAACGTAGCAGTGGGGAACATATTAAACCAACAAGTATTGGCTAAAGCTCTATCAAGATGTTCCTCTACCGCATTAGGCGTGCCCAAAATTTTGAACCACATAAAGGGATACCCCTTCATCGGTACGTCCACCAACCCTAAGTCAAGAACCGCTTACCTAAACTAGTTGATCAACCAGTTCGAACGGATAGTTCTGCCTCTTTTTTCACTCGCGTCCATTATATCGTTAAAGTCGCTGAGTATGCACCAAGGACCAGCAAATTGATTAGACATATGACGGAAATACTCCCACGCAGCTCGCCTACGTCCCCCCTCGAGGTACCAATAGTAGCCAGTGAGTCTCCACATACCATGAATAGAATCTATAACTTCAACGAAAATATGATTATTAGAATAATCTACAAGGGGGCAATTAAAAGAGGCACGCCAAAATAAGGCAAGCCCACCTCCTCTACCGTTACGATCTACAGAAAAACAAGAATCAAAGACAAGCAAGTAACTTAATTCTTCAATTTTATTTTGGTGGACTAGTGTCTCACTTAAGAAAAGGAGGTCTGGATTGGAGTGTCGGACTAGGTATTTTAAATCAGGAATTGCGTTTGGGATACCTAAACCCCAACAATTCCATCCTATCAGACTCGTTTACCCTGACAGGCCTAATCATCAGAGCCTATCGATACAACATTATCCACATACAATGGATTAATACAAGTATTCATTACAATATCCCCCCCCCCCCCCCCATCACTAACAACAACACCTAAAGTAGTGTCCTCATTAACCCCATCAGCATCAAATGAAAATTTGGTATCATTCTAAGGCGCACCACATTGGAGACATTCAGCCAGCATACGCTTCGAACCCTGTATCATCAGCTTCGGTCTCATTAGAAGTAGAATTATTTTCAGCACTAGTGATACTAAGAGGCACCGCATGCAAACCCAACACAAGAGGCCGAGGCTGAAGCAATTCGGCATTAGGGAGACTAGCAGATGAAGATGGGAGAGAGTGAGCTAGGTGCATAGCAGTAGTACCTTTACCATTCTTAGCCAGCGCATTATTTTGGACCACCATGATACCATGTTTGATAGCATTGATGAATAGCTAGGATTCTACCATCCAAATTAAACAAGTTTGTGGAACTTTCAGCAGGGGTATTAATAGGAGCATATTGTGTCCCTCCATGAGTAACACCTCCTCTCGGCACAGCAGCAGGGATTGGGTCTTGCAACCATTTGTTGGTGGCTGCAGTCCCTATACGACGTGTAACTGGGCGCAGCTCCACTCCCCACTCACCGATACCATCATCAGAATCCAGTTCAAACAAGTTAGGGCAAACTTTGTCGGAGTGACCTAAGATGCCACACATGTAACAAAAAACTCCCAGTTTCTCATACTTAAACTGAATTGTAACATAATTTCCATTATTTGCACGAACCTGACATTGCTTCTTTAAAGGTAAATTAACTTCAATTCTAACCTTTAAACGCATGTATGAACTGTGGACAGAATTGCGGCTATCATACACCTTCAATTCTCCAAGAAACTGGCCGATACCTTGTCCCACCCTTTGCTGGATAAATCCAAAGGGTAGGCCGTGAACTTGCACCCATATGTCAAGGTGATTCAGGATAAGATGTCGTGGTACAATACCCGGACCAATTCTGTCAATAACGATGTGGAAAATATCATAAAGTCATGGTCCGTGGTCAAGGATCTTAGCAGCATCCATTTTGTGATTGAATTGGAACAAGAATGATCATCATCAGCCTGCAGGATCGTTACACGCTTTCCTGGCTTCCATGCTTTGGCCATAATTTCACTGAAGTATGCGAACATCATTTGTATGTTGTTGTTACTACCATAATTGGGTTAATTGCTTTGCTGACTATTATAATGTGATTTAATATCACAACGGAATATAGTAAAACAAACATATCTTAATTTTATATTTTGTTTGGGTTACCATATTATAGGTAAGAATAATTGTTTTTATTGTTTTTTTGACTTATATAATTGAATATAGTCAAAAAATATATCTTAGTCTTTTTTGTCTGTGTTACTAAGCTATTGATACGAAATTTTTACTGAAATGATTCATCTAATAATGTCACATCATAGAGTACTTTTCCAATGAAATCACTCTAAGATGTCATTTTTTAATAATTAATTCTAAAAATATCTATACAAATATTTATTTGACATTTTTATCAAAAAAAATATATATTTATTTGACATAATTTGGTTGAATGCAGGCATGTAAATACATTTTGAATTATCAATGTATATAAACATTAATCTACTAATTTAAAACTATATCAATTTTTTTATTCCTATGATTTAATTCAGCGAGTCCTTTTGTTTTAAAAAATAAAGGAATTTACTTAGGTACAAATGGGGGTATTTCTTAGGTTTAATATGAATATATATTTCTATTAAAAATTATAAATAATTATTAAATATTATATTTACTAGCAAAAATATGGGCACTCACGTGTGTCTTTCCGCTCTTAATATTGCGCTAACGTTTGAAAATTATGAACGGTATTTTTTTGTGGAATTTTTATTTTGATTAAAACTAAAAAGATAAATGTTTGTTGCTTTCAAGTTATAACAAATCAAACTTATTATGATTATCTATTTCAATAACACCAACAATATAACAAAAAATATATATAATCTAAATTCTTATTTTTTTTAATGACATCAACAACAATCTTTATTATAGAACAAGTTGTTTAAGGGTATAATTGGGATAAAGAAAAAGTAAGTATAGATATATTCATCTAGTTTGTTCCAATTTTTAAATGATAAAGGAAAAAAAGTTATACATATATATACTCATGTCTTGTTTTTTACACTTTTATTTTAATATTTGAATTTACTCTTATATATTTGTTATATGTGTTATCTATTCTCTAATTATGAAACTTAATATCTACCAAAAATACAATCAAAATTAAGAATGAAACTTAATATCTACCAAACTTAATATCTATTGTTAATATGTGTTATCTTCTTAATTTTTTTACACGTCATCAAAAATATATCCTTTTGTGTCTTTTGTTTCAACCTCCCCCTATTTTTTCTCTCTTAAAAACAAATTAAAACAAACTCACTCAATAAAACACACTAACTTAATCTTTTTTTAAAGAACAAACAAACTTAATCTTAATCTCAATCAAAACAAATTTTCCTATAATTCAACTTCTAAATATCTAAAGAGTTAAAAACAATATACAATCTATTATCTTTCTCTAATTAAGAAAGTTAATGATCAGTACAAACAAATTTTTTTCCCATCTTAATATTTTGACACCTCAACATAAATTTACCTTTTTGTGTCTTTTGTAACAAAAGATCCTATTTAGCTGAGAGAGAAAATAACTTTCAAAAGATTGATGTGATTTTGTAACAAAAAATTCCTTTTATATTGATGTATCTAAACAAACTAAGTTATTTTTAAAAAAATGATTTTATTACGATAAACAAACACAAAATAGTTTATAATTATTTTATAAAAATTTAATAAAATCACTAAATATTGAATTTCAATATTATTTTTATTTTAATTCGTAACAAACAAGCCCTACCGGATTTGCTATATCTTTAAAAAAAACTTTAAAGAGCATTGTACTTGTCTGCTATAATTTTTTAAAAAACTAGGTTCAACAAAAAACAATCTAAAAGCGTCTTTAAATGAAAAGAGGTTATAGTAATTTTTCAAAAAAATATAAGAAATGGAGAAAATAAGCATAAAAAAATGAAGATAATTTTGTAAGAAAAAATTCATTTTATATAGTTGTATCCAAACAACTATTTTTTTCAAAGAAGCGATTGTTATTACGATAAACAAACACAAATTTGATTATGCTTTTTCAAAAAAATTCTACAAAATAATCTCTAAATGATTGAATATCAAAATATATTTTTATTCTATCTATTCTCTTTATCTAATTATGAAACTTAATATCTACCAAAACTATAATCTTACCACTTCTTAATTTTTGACACGTCATCAAAATGATATCATTTTGTGTCTTTTGATTCAACCTCCCCCTATTTTTTCTCAAAAACAAATTAAAACAAACTCACTCAATAAAACACACTAACTTAATCTTTTTTTTAAAGAACAAACAAACTTAATCTTAATCTCAATCAAAACAAATTTTCCTATAATTCAACTTCTAAATATCTAAAGAGTTAAAAACAATTTACAATTTATTATCTTTCTCTAATTAAGAAAGTTTTTTTTGACAAAAATTAAGAAATTTAATGACCAGTAAAAACACAATTTTTCCCCATCTTAATATTTTGACACCTCAACATAAATTTACCTTTTTGTGTCTTTTGTAACAAAAAATCCTATTTAGCTGAGAGAGAAAATAACTTTCAAAAGATTGATGTGATTTTGTAACAAAAAATTGCTTTTATATTGATGTATCTAAACAAACTAAATTATTTTTAAAAAAATGATTTTATTAGGATAAATAAACACCAGATAGATTATGATTATTTTATAAAAATTTAATAAAATCACTAAATTATTGAATTTCAATAATATTTTTATTTTAATTCGTAACAAACAACCCCTACGGGATTTGTTATATCTTTAAAAAAAAACTTTAAAGAGCATTGTATTTATCTGTTATAATTTTTTAAAAAACTAGGTTCAACAAAAAAATCTAAAAGCGTCTTTAAGTAAAAAGAGATTATAGTAACTTTTCAAAAAATATAAGAGATGGAGAAAATAAGCATAAAAAAATGAAGATAATTTTGTAACAAAAAATTCATTTTATAAAGTTGTATCTGAAGGTGAGAAAAACAAACACACAAGAAGGGGGGGTTGAATTGTGTGACTCTAAAACTTGTTCTTTTTCTTTTCAAAACTAAAGGTTCAGTTCAGAAGCTGATGTGATCAGTTCTGAACAAATATCATGTAATAACCCACTTATGCGAGGCATCTAACAGTGTTATAGAAATTAAACGATGGGGAGTGGCAAAGTGGTAATTAAGAGGATAGGGATTCAAATGGATAAATATGAGAAAAACTCACATTTATCACATTTCTTTCTCTCTCAAAAATCAGAATTCTTCCCCTTCTTCTCTCTAGATTTCGACCCACCCTTCCTTTCATCCTTAATCCATCAAATTCATCCATAAACACTTGGGTTTCAAGCAATCAAGGCTTGGTAAGAACTTGGAGCAAGAAAAACTAAAGAAAACCAAGAAAAAGGAAAGTTTACAAGTTGAGGTTTGGGATTGAAGCTAAGTCAGCTTGCTACAGATCTTTGGTGAGCTCATCTTGGGTTTTAGAACCCTCATAGTGTGAGTTTTATGAGTTTTGATTCATAGGAACAAGTTATAGAAAGTTTGATATTTTACCCTAATTTCCTTGCTAGACTTAATCCTTGTTTGTAAGTGTTTTTAATTGATGTTTTATGATAGAAAATCCTTTTTAACATGTCTTAGAAGCTTGGGTAACCTTGAATGAGCAAAAATGGTGGAAAATAACATTTTTACATGATTTTATACTGATATGGTCGCTGTAGCGACGGGCTGTCGCTTGTAGCGACCAGGCAGGATGAATCCCTGCCTACCCGCGCTTCAAGCGACCAACCCTGGACGGCCCAACTTCGTTGAGCTGTTCTGGGGGTCTTGGTGCGCGCAGGCTTAGCTCTTTGGCAAATGATTTTATTTATATACCTTGGAAACCTTAGCCACCGTTTTAACTCATTCCGGATGCTTCCCAATGTTTATAAAGTATAGGAACAAGGATTGTGTAAAGCTTGGGAATGTCGGGTTATGGTTTATTGAATAGATACTCTTCTTATAGTGGCATATAACACCGATGTGCCTATTTTCCTTGATAGGGAAACAAGAGTTATAGGATGAGAACAAGTTCATAGTTTATCCACTTTAGGATACATGGTAATAGGAATGGTTTAACAGTTATAGTAGGCTTATGAGAACGATAAGCCAAATACCATATGTCATAGGCTAAGAATTATAGGAATTGTTTATGTGATCAAAGTAATAGATATGTATATTTATATATACACTTATTTCTCAAAGTCAAAGAATAATAATAACTCAAAGTCATAGGCATGTTCAGCAGACTCCGGGATACGCCGGATGGGATTTCTCCGAGAGGGTTATCCACATGCAATTTCATAGGGAGTCCGGTGATAGCCTGATATGATAGGAGTTTCACCGGTTCATAGGGAGACGTATCTCGGGGTTGCTCCACCCGGGGTGCCCTCCCTAAAATGAACTCAGATTAATTGTTTGTTCAACGCTAACAGCTAACATAAAACACTTTATTTGTTTTATGATTCATAGTTATAGTTACAGTCACAGGAAGTTTATAGTTACAGGCAAGTCAAAGTTAAAGTTATAGGCAGGTTAAAGACTTGGCGATTATAGAATTCCCCTAAATTGCCAAGGTAGGCATGGCGACCGTAGGTTCCCTTGTGGTTGCCAAACAGTAGGTTGGGTAGAGCTCACTGAGACATTATGTCTCATCCCATTCCTTCTGGTGCAGGTTCACAGGCAGGATCGCAATCAGCACGCAACAAGGGTAAGGAGAAGGCTACGGACTGATCGTGCTGATGTTGTTTGTTTATAAGTTTGAATGTATTATATGTTGTGGAACTTGATGTACTCATAACAAGAGAATTGTATTAACTTTGGATGTGATATTACAGTGTGTTGTAATATTTGTATGAACTTTTATATTGTAAATTAATGTATCCAGTACGAAATTTTAATACTCGTATAAGATCCTAGGCAATCTTATTATGGGTGTTACAATTTGGTATCAGAGCAGGTCGATTCAGACCGTGCCTTGGGTCATTAAAGTACAATGCAAGTTTGTGGATCTCTTGGATCCGGGACATTATTCTAAATGTTGTATCTTGTTGAAACTGATCACTTTGACTTGTGTATGACAGTTAGGATAATATGTCTGGGAGGAGAAGAGGTCCTGGCAGGCCTAGATCAAATCAGGCTAACGCTGAGGAAGCCGGAGGAGACCCTAATATGCAATTTTGGGCTCAAATGATGCAACAGCAACAGGCGTTGCAGCAACAGTACCAGGAGCAGCAAGCTCAGGCTGCGTTACAGCATCAGCAGATGATGCTGATGATGCAGCAGCAAGCCCAACAACAGGCTCAGGCTCAGCAAGAATGGATGGGGATGATGCACCATGGACAAGGTGCTCAACAGCAAACACCACCCCCAGTAGTGGCTAATCCGTCCTACCGGGAGTTTAACAGAAATCACCCTCCTGAGTTCAATGGAGAAGGTGAACCTCCAGAGGCCAAGAGATGGCTGAAACAGATAGAGAAAGTGTTCCGGATGGTGGATTGCCCTGAGGAAAGTAAAGTTTTGTTGGCCACTAACCAGTTCAGAGGCGCAGCGGAAGATTGGTGGGAATCCGCTCAACGCCGAATGATAGCAAACGATGTTGAGGTTAACTGGGATAACTTCAAGGAAGCAATGATAGAGAAGTATATTCCGATGTCGTATAAGGTGAAGAAAGAACAGGAATTTCTTGAGCTGAAGCAAGGTGGCATGTCAGTCACCGAGTTTACAAAGAAGTTTGAAGAGTTGTCGTATTACTCCTCTCACAACGAGTATGCCGCTAATGAGAATTGGAAGATGAATCAGTATAGACGTGGGTTGAGAGGCGAGATTGATACAGCAGTGAGTTTACAAAGGAACACTAGCTATGACGAGATGGTTCATGATAGTTTGGTTGCGGAAGCGGGTTTTGCCAAGACCGCGAAAGAGAAAGCTGCAGCATATGAAAAAAGAAAGGGAAAGTTTCCAGATAGGTATCAAGAGAACAAGCCAAAGGGTTCCCCTAAGAGGGGTAAGCAGACGTTTCAATACCAGGCGAGTCCTGCTTGTAAATATTGTGGAAAAATGCATCACGGTGAATGCATGAAGCAAACAGGTGTGTGTTTCGGGTGTAGACAGCCGGGGCACTTTTTAGCAAATTGTCCAGAAAGAAGAGGAAAAAGTGGAGCTGAAGGTACTACAACAAGTAAGGGTAGAGTGTACTCCCTTGATGGCCAGAAGGCTTTGGCAAATGAAGACTTAATTGCCGGTATGTGTTACTTAGGCCAAACTCCAGTTAAAGTGCTATTTGATTGTGGTGCTACATGTTCATTTATTTCTTACAAGTGTGTAGAAGCATTACAATTGTCTATGTCACCGTTGATACCTCCTATGACGGTATCCACCGCTACTGAAGGCGGAGTAGTAGCTAGTTTTATATGTGAAAATTGCCCGATCACTGTATCTAGTAAGACATACTATATAGATTTAGTGTGTCTTCCCATGATACAACTTGATGTGATTCTAGGAATGGATTGGTTATCTGCTAATCATGTGTATATTGGTTGTGCGGAGAAGTGTATCTTTATGCCTACAGATGATACGACCGAAGGTGTGGCTTTATCAGAGTTAATCAACCGCACCCATCAGCTTACTCAGCTTATGTGTGCCCAGGATAATGGTTTTTATGTGATGGTTACTGTGACTTCAGAATCAGAACTGAGTCCCAGTGACATTCCTGTTGTCAGTGACTATTTGGATGTTTTTCCTTCAGAGATAAGTAATTTACCCCCGGAACGGGAAGTTGAGTTTTCTATTGATCTCATCCCAGGATCAGAACCAGTATCAGTGGCGCCTTATAGAATGTCACCATCAGAGTTAAAGGAATTGAAGTCTCAGTTAGAAGACTTGATTCAGAAACATTTCATCAGGCCCAGTGTGTCACCTTGGGGTGCGCCAGTGTTGTTGGTTAAGAAGAAGGATGGTAGCATGA
The DNA here is from genome assembly GCA_018208015.1 of Medicago ruthenica. Lineage (NCBI taxonomy): Eukaryota > Viridiplantae > Streptophyta > Magnoliopsida > Fabales > Fabaceae > Medicago > Medicago ruthenica. Next base: position 22,694,097 of record CM031372.1, read on the forward strand.
GATTGTGCATTGACTACCGTCGGTTGAATAAAGTAACTATTAAGAATAAGTACCCGTTACCGAGGATTGATGATCTTTTGGATCAACTCAAAGGAGCTGCAGTGTTTTCAAAGATTGATCTCAGATCAGGATATCACCAGATTCGTATCAAATCGTCAGATGTGTCCAAGACGGCATTCAGAACACGTTATGGACATTATGAATTTTTGGTTATGCCATTCGGAGTGACTAATGCTCCAGCTGTGTTTATGGACTACATGAATAGAATATTCCAGCCTTACCTGGATCAGTTTGTTGTAATCTTCATAGATGATATTTTGATCTACTCAAAGGACTCACAGGAACACGCTCAACATCTGAGGATTGTTTTGGACATCCTTAGAGAAAATCAGTTATATGCAAAATTCAGCAAATGTGAATTTTGGTTATCGGAAATCCAGTTTTTAGGGCATGTTATTTCTAAAGGAGGAGTGTCAGTTGACTCATCAAAGGTTGAAGCTGTCCTTAATTGGGCCAGACCAACGAATGTAACAGAGGTTCGGAGTTTCCTCGGATTAGCAGGTTACTACCGAAGATTTATTATGAGATTTTCACAGATTGCTTTGCCATTGACACGCCTCACAAGGAAAGATGTGCCTTTCGTCTGGGACGAAGATTGTGAGAAAAGTTTCCGGACTTTGAGGAAGAAATTATCCAAGGCTCCCGTATTGGCAATACCAGACCCTGAGAAGAAATACGTGGTTTATTGTGATGCGTCCTCTAAAGGACTAGGCTGTGTGCTCATGCAAGAAGGTAATGTTATAGCTTATGCTTCTCGACAGCTTAAATCTCACGAGGAGAATTACCCCACTCACGATCTTGAGTTGGCGGCAATAGTATTTGCTTTGAAAGTGTGGAGGCACCATTTGTATGGAGCACAATTTGATTTGTTCAGTGACCACAAAAGTTTAAAGTATTTGTTCGACCAACGGGAACTGAACATGAGACAGAGAAGATGGATGGACTATTTAAAGGATTTTGATTTCGAGTTAAAGTATCACCCTGGAAAGGCGAATGTAGTTGCGGACGCCTTGAGCAGGAAATCTTTAATTAAAGCAGAAGTGCTGATGCATACCTGTGGGTTGTATGAGAAATTTCGAGATCTTAATCTCAGCGTTACAGAATTGGATGATGGCGTCTTGTTACAAAGATTAGAGGTTACTTGTGATTTGCGGTCTCGAATCGCGCAAGCTCAAGAATCAGATGTGGATCTTCAGAGGAGGATTGGTCAGTCAGAGTTTTCAAGGGCTTCGGATGGTATTCTGCTGTTTGAAGGTAGAGTTTGTGTTCCAAATGACGCTAGTTTAAAGAGGTTGATTTTAGAAGAGGCACACAAGAGTAGTTTCAGTATTCATCCGGGTACCACAAAAATGTATCAAGACTTAAAGAAGGATTATTGGTGGCCAGGGATGAAGACTGATATTGCGGAATTCGTATCACGTTGTATTGTGTGTCAACAAGTGAAAATTGAACATCAGAGGCCGGCAGGGATGCTTGTACCATTGGAGATCCCTCAGTGGAAATGGGAAGAAATCTCTATGGATTTTGTGACCGGGTTACCTCGGACTCAACGGGGACATGATTCAATTTGGGTAGTTGTCGATCGGCTAACGAAGTCTGCTCACTTTTTACCGGTTAGGACTACTTACAGGGCTGCTCAGTACGCAGAATTGTTCATAGCGGAGATTGTGAAACTACATGGTGTTCCGACCAGCATTGTGTCAGATAGAGATCCTATCTTTACTTCTCACTTTTGGAAAGCTTTTCAGAAGGCTTTGGGAACAAGGTTAAAGTTGAGTACGTCTCATCATCCTCAAACGGATGGACAATCTGAGAGAACCATTCAGACGTTAGAGGACATGCTACGTGCATGCATTTTAGAGGATGGAGCAAGTTGGAATAATCATCTGCCTTTGATAGAGTTTTCGTATAATAACAGTTACCATTCTAGCATCGGAATGGCACCCTATGAGCCACTGTATGGTAGGAGGTGTAGAACACCGCTTTGTTGGTCAGAGGTTGGGGATAAAAGTATTTTGGGACCTGAGATCATTCGAGAGACAACTTTGAAGATTAAATCCATTCAGGATAAGATTAAAACTGCTCAAAGTCGACAGAAGAGTTATGCGGACAAGAGGCGAAGACCTCTAGAGTTCGAAGTGGGAGATCATGTTTTCCTAAGAGTTACCCCTAAGCTAGGACTACGAGGTGTTTTCAGAACAAAGAAATTGAGTCCAAGATTTATTGGGCCATTTGAGATACTTAAACGAGTCGGACCAGCAGCTTACCAATTGGCTCTGCCACCGGCGATGTCAGGATTGCATGATGTTTTCCATGTTTCACAGCTAAGGAAGTTTATTCCTGATCCTCACCAACCAGTGGAGTTGGAGACTATCGACTTGAGATCGGATTTGACTTTTCGACCCGAACCAGAACGGATTATTGGACGTGATGTCAAAGCATTAAGGAACAAAGAGATCCCAATTGTTAAAGTTATATGGAAAGGTTCTCCCTACGGCGAAGCTACGTGGGAATTGGAATCAGAGATGCAGGAGAGTTATCCACATCTTTTTACAGGTAAATTTTAAATTTCGAGGACGAAATTTCTTTAAGGGGGGTAGAGTGTAATAACCCACTTATGCGAGGCATCTAACAGTGTTATAGAAATTAAACGATGGGGAGTGGCAAAGTGGTAATTAAGAGGATAGGGATTCAAATGGATAAATATGAGAAAAACTCACATTTATCACATTTCTTTCTCTCTCAAAAATCAGAATTCTTCCCCTTCTTCTCTCTAGATTTCGACCCACCCTTCCTTTCATCCTTAATCCATCAAATTCATCCATAAACACTTGGGTTTCAAGCAATCAAGGCTTGGTAAGAACTTGGAGCAAGAAAAACTAAAGAAAACCAAGAAAAAGGAAAGTTTACAAGTTGAGGTTTGGGATTGAAGCTAAGTCAGCTTGCTACAGATCTTTGGTGAGCTCATCTTGGGTTTTAGAACCCTCATAGTGTGAGTTTTATGAGTTTTGATTCATAGGAACAAGTTATAGAAAGTTTGATATTTTACCCTAATTTCCTTGCTAGACTTAATCCTTGTTTGTAAGTGTTTTTAATTGATGTTTTATGATAGAAAATCCTTTTTAACATGTCTTAGAAGCTTGGGTAACCTTGAATGAGCAAAAATGGTGGAAAATAACATTTTTACATGATTTTATACTGATATGGTCGCTGTAGCGACGGGCTGTCGCTTGTAGCGACCAGGCAGGATGAATCCCTGCCTACCCGCGCTTCAAGCGACCACACTGGCGCTTGTAGCGACCAAGGGGGCGCTTGTAGCGACCAACCCTGGACGGCCCAACTTCGTTGAGCTGTTCTGGGGGTCTTGGTGCGCGCAGGCTTAGCTCTTTGGCAAATGATTTTATTTATATACCTTGGAAACCTTAGCCACCGTTTTAACTCATTCCGGATGCTTCCCAATGTTTATAAAGTATAGGAACAAGGATTGTGTAAAGCTTGGGAATGTCGGGTTATGGTTTATTGAATAGATACTCTTCTTATAGTGGCATATAACACCGATGTGCCTATTTTCCTTGATAGGGAAACAAGAGTTATAGGATGAGAACAAGTTCATAGTTTATCCACTTTAGGATACATGGTAATAGGAATGGTTTAACAGTTATAGTAGGCTTATGAGAACGATAAGCCAAATACCATATGTCATAGGCTAAGAATTATAGGAATTGTTTATGTGATCAAAGTAATAGATATGTATATTTATATATACACTTATTTCTCAAAGTCAAAGAATAATAATAACTCAAAGTCATAGGCATGTTCAGCAGACTCCGGGATACGCCGGATGGGATTTCTCCGAGAGGGTTATCCACATGCAATTTCATAGGGAGTCCGGTGATAGCCTGATATGATAGGAGTTTCACCGGTTCATAGGGAGACGTATCTCGGGGTTGCTCCACCCGGGGTGCCCTCCGTAAAATGAACTCAGATTAATTGTTTGTTCAACGCTAACAGCTAACATAAAACACTTTATTTGTTTTATGATTCATAGTTATAGTTACAGTCACAGGAAGTTTATAGTTACAGGCAAGTCAAAGTTAAAGTTATAGGCAGGTTAAAGACTTGGCGATTATAGAATTCCCCTAAATTGCCAAGGTAGGCATGGCGACCCTAGGTTCCCTTGTGGTTGCCAAACAGTAGGTTGGGTAGAGCTCACTGAGACATTATGTCTCATCCCATTCCTTCTGGTGCAGGTTCACAGGCAGGATCGCAATCAGCACGCAACAAGGGTAAGGAGAAGGCTACGGACTGATCGTGCTGATGTTGTTTGTTTATAAGTTTGAATGTATTATATGTTGTGGAACTTGATGTACTCATAACAAGAGAATTGTATTAACTTTGGATGTGATATTACAGTGTGTTGTAATATTTGTATGAACTTTTATATTGTAAATTAATGTATCCAGTACGAAATTTTAATACTCGTATAAGATCCTAGGCAATCTTATTATGAGTGTTACATATCAGAAGTTAAATGCAGCGGATTAAAACAAGTTAAGGAGTAAGGGAATAGAGAGACACACAGAAATTATACAGGTTCCTTCTCAATGTGAGAAGTAGTCCTGTCCCCTTGTACCCAACAAGAGAGTTCACTATAATCTGAAGATTACACAATGCTCAACCACAAGGAAGAGACTTCCAGTTGCTCAATCACAAAGAAAGAGGCTTCTATGCTCAACCACCAAGGAAGAGGCTTCTAATGCTCAAGTCACTAAGACAAGAGACTTCCCAATGCTCAAGTCACTAAGACAAGAGGCTTCTGACTCAAACCACAAAGGAATGAGGTTACAATTGCTTAGTATACAGACTAAGACTTGAGGGACCAAACTGGTTTACAAATGAAAATAGTTTGGGATGAACACTTGATCAAATATCAGAGGTGTTCTCTTAATACAACTCAGGTTAAGACTCTTAACCTTAAGAAATTCTAAGTTACAAAGATGAAAGAATTTCTAAGAGATTGGATGACTTGCGTAATTTTTGACAGCAAAACAGAGCAAGAGTTCAGTTCTTTGTTTACAAGAGTCTTAGACATTTTCTCCTTCAAATCTTCCTCCTTTTATAGATGAAAATAGAGCTGTTGAAGATTTGCTGTAATTCAGGAAATTAGCCGTTGCAATTGGACTAGGTTGCTGCAATTGTGTGCTGCACTTTATCTGTCAGAACAGGGCAGGTGCCATTTTTGAATTGGCCCACCTTAAAAACTGGAGAATGTTTGGGTCAGGGAGACAACTGTTCCATTGAGTTGTTCTGACACCTCCAGGCATTAAATGCGCACAGTATTGGTCAAAATCCATGCCATATCAGCTTCAGAAGCTTCTCAGTGAACAGTGATCAGAAGCTGGCTTCAGGAGTTGACTGTTGCGTTGACTTCATCAGAGGCACTCAGGCATCAGAGGCTGCCTTCAGACTTCAGAAGCTGCACTTCAGGCTTACCACTTCAGAGGTACTTCAGATACTTCACTTCAGTAGCACTTCTTCAGGACCTCTTCAGAAGCTCTTACTTCAGGAGCACTTCTTCAGGACCAGTTTTCCTTTTAGCTTTGCAACCATGCTTCTTGGCTTTCCTTCTTGCTCTTTAGCTTGTTCTTCATAACCATTACCAATCACTTCTTAATAAGCATGTGGTTCTGAAACACTTGAATCAAAGCATTAGCAAATAACCAATTTTCTATTTAACACTTTGTTATCATCAAAACCATAAAGAGAGATATGTTTACACATAAATGTTTCAACAATCTCCCCCTTATTTGTAAGAGACTTGTTAAACACATTTTGTTCCAACAGTATCCAAACAATTATTTTTTTTCAAAGAAGTGATTGTTATTGCGATAAACAAACACAAAATTTATTATGCTTTTTCAAAATATTTCTACAAAATAATCTCTAAATGATTGAATATCAAAATATATTTTCATTCTATTAAAAGCGAACCATATATTCAATTTACATTTATTAAAAATATTTTTTATGATTGTACAGAAAAAAGAGTTTTATGATGTTCATGTGATTTTATCTCACACTAGGTCTATTTGATGCAATATAACTACCTTCCTAATTATTATTTTAGGATACAATAGAACTTCCTTCCTATGAGTTTTTCTTTTGTAGGTTGTAACACCCATAGTAATTTTATCTAGAATATTAACATGTGCATTAAACTGATACTGGATACATTAAAATTTTCAATAACAAAATACATCATAACTGAATGAGTACAATTTTCTCGTTATATAACTGTTCAAGCACCACTATAAATACTTATACAAAGACTGATAAACTCCTGAGCTGGTACTTGACGAGCAACTGCACTCCATCCAGCGTGTTCCTGAAGAACTTCATCACGAACATCCTGCTAACCTGTAAACCTGCACCAGAAGGATTGGGATGAGACATAATGTCTCAGTGAGCTCCACCCAACCTACCGTTGGCAACCTCGGGGAACCTAGGGTTGCCATGCCTACTTTTGGCAATCTCGGGGATTCCTATGATCGCCAAGCTCTAACCTTTCCCATATAGGGTATACCTGCCTGTTCCTGCTATCCTGTGTGGTCACAATAACTAACTACATCCTGCTAAACTAGTGATCAAGGGGAAACCTAGGATCACTGCCTGAGCCTGATACTGAATAGTCATGAAATCTAGACTATAACCTGATAACTTGGTGATCGAGGGGACTCCTAAGATCACCACATGATACCTGCCTGATGGTATTACTGCCTGATAACATAATAAAGTATATAATGATACATATTATTATGTTAGATGTTAGCGTTGAACAAACATTATTATCTGAGTTCATTTTACGGAATGCCCCCGGGTGGAGTAACCCCGAAGCACATTCCCCTGATAACCGGTGAAAATTCCTATCTGAGGCTAATCACCGGACTCCTCTTGCCTGAGTGTGTGGTTATCCTCGCGGAAGATTCCTGCCCGTTCCAGCTGTATCCGGAACCCCCTGTGCTCTAACTGACGAGAACACAGAAGACACACTATAAACTTATGCGTGGTTATCCTCACGGAAAGTTCCTGCCCGTTCCAGCTGTATCCGGAACCCCCTGTGCTCTAACTGGCGAGAACACAGAAGACGCAAAGTTTATCCTGATAATTAATATTATTCCTGGTATATTAAATATACTTATCCTGATATCTTCCTGAACATCTATATATATAAGAATCGTCATGTAGGCTCCCTAACGGGCTGGCCTATTCAGAATAAATCTGAAGCATACATGTGCCACGACTTGTCAACATATATATACATGTTTATACATAATCTGTATAAATCCTGATAATTACCTTGTACCACTAACTAGGGTACATCATATCCTGAACTGTTGCATATCTGATGCATTCATCACGTAATTAATCATGTGATACTTAACCTATAGTATAAGGTTCTAAGCTTATCGTTCTCATAAGCCACTTAAATCATGTTGGGTATCTAAACCCCTTATGCCTATCTGAGGCCTTGAACATTTAAAATATTCCTTGAACTTGTACGCTTAATGAGTACATACTATTCTGCTTAGTTAAGGGAAACCTGAAAACTAACCCTTAACTACTTGATAACTTATGGATTAAATACCCATCTCTCTGTATGATACCTATCCTTATCCTAGATTAATCCTTGAAGGTTCATGAGTATCCGTACCCCAAAGTATATCAAAGATCATTGGCATGGTACAGTTGTTTGTAATAAAAATGTCATTCTGGGCAACTTCGCTCTGCGACCCCCTGACTTCGCTCTGCGAAATCCTGCGTCTGAACCTTCAGACTCTGGCAGGCAAGTTCGCTTTGCGACCCTGAGTGTCGCTCTGCGATCACCTGCGTCTGAACCTTCAGACTCTGAAGTCAGCTTCTGAAGCCAGAGTCTGAAGCTTCGCAAAGCCAAGTCTAGGCGATGGTTTGGCGAAGGTTAGACATTAGCAAAACTCTGCTACTTCGCTTTGCGACCCTGAGCGTCGCTCTGCGACTGTAGCAGAACACATAATTTTCTGAAAACATGTTTTAATCTTGAAAACCTTGGTACCCAACTGTCCAGTGATCTTTGAAAACATGTCAGGGACTCATTTGAACTATAAAAACTTACTGTGAACCAGGATTAAGCAAGGATCAAGCATATGTATCAAAAAGGGGAAAAACTATCCTTTTGCTTAAATCTTAGCAATTAAGTTGTAATCTCACACAAAACTGACCCAAAAGGGTAAATTGCTACTCTAAGAAACCCACCTGAAACACAGCAGGTCTTGATAAGCTTCCTTGTGACAAAACCCTAGCTTTAGTCCCTTTTCTTTCCTTTCTTCGTTGCTTTCCTAACAGCTTACTTGCTTTCTGTTCCAGAAATCAGGGAAGCAAACTGGTGGATTTCTGTTGCTGATGATGCTGATCGAAATCCTAGAGAGAGAGGGAGAGAAATCTGAACCTCTAGTGAGAGAAAGGAATGAGGAATAATGAAGAAATATTCATACTTATCCCTATATAAAGCCCTTCACCTCAAAATTACCATTTTGTCCCTACTCACTCGTTATTCCTCTGTTACTGATAAAAGCTACGTTTAAGCGGGATGTTACATAGGTAATGCAATGAAAAAATGACAATTGTTTACCTATTTAGTCTAAAAAAATATCCATAATAAAAATTTTAATAAAAAATATTAATAAATACATTTCACTTATCAATAAAATAACAAAATATGGTTGAGACAATTATCGTTGATACTAACAAAATATTGAAAAAAAAATATTTTCACTAAGAAAATAAAAAAGAAAAAACATTCAATTATATCTGATTGATAATCACAAAATAACATAACTTCATTCTTAATAAAAAAACATAACTTCAAGAAAGTTGCAAAATATTTATTACAAGGCATATACCTACTTTTCAAAACGTTTCAAGATTGCTTCTTTTCTAAAAATAATATGCCTTTGTTTTTTCTTTATCTTTTTTTTTTAGTCAAAAGAAAAATTATATTATAGAAAAAGAAATAGATAAAGAGACTAGGGGCATTAGACCTGACTCAGGTACAACCCAAAACGGGGACACGACATAATAAATCAGACTAAGTGGATCGACCCTAATCTATCCTAAAAAAATTCACTAATCACGGGCGCAACTCAGGGAATCCGTATACGAGCGCGAAACCAGGTTACAGAAAATATGAAAAGTGAACATCTGCGAAGAACAATTAATTGATCGACCGTCAACACGGTATCAAAATTCAACTGCCAGTAGCTCCCTGAACAAATCAACAAGCATAAAAGCTCTTTCGAGCTTCAAGAACCATAGTATAGGCAAACAAGACACCTTGAAACCCACAGATCTCAACATATTTGGAAACAACAGAGAAAATAATATTTTTTATTGTTGTATATTATTAATTATTATATCTTTTAGAAATATGACTATAAAAAACGCTAAAAATGATAAATGAGTTACTAAATAATATAGTTGTACAATTCATACACGAGACTCATAACGACATCTTTATCAATAATGAAATTTTTATTAATTTTAATATTTTTAAATATTTTTAGTTTACCACTTCATAATATTTAATAAAAACTATTTCAATGATTTTATCATGGGCAAATTACACTAACCTCCCTAAGGTCTTCTTAAATAACACAAACACCCGCTCTATTTTTTAACTAAACATTAATCTCCCCTTATTTTTTTATCAAATTGACAAGCACTTCCCTTATAATGTAACACGGTTTAAACTTTGTTAATTCCATTTTTTTTAGCATTTAACTTCTTCATACGAGTATGAACTCGCTTAATTTTCAACCATTTTTTCTTTATATTTTTCACTCAGGAGATTTTTCCCAACTTATTGTTTCTCAGTCAAGGTGATTTAATTTTTAAACTCTAATATAATAAAACGGATATATCGAAGATTATTTTCTTTTCATTGATCAACCACAATTTCCATCCACCAAAATTCTTCTCGTTTCTATATTCTTTTTTTATTTCTTCTGTAATTGCCGATGTTTGATTCTATTTGGTGGTAAAAACAAATATTGCTATTGTTTCTCCAATGCAAGAAAAAAACATCATTTAACTTAATTGTGAAAATAGAAAACAGAAACAAACAAACCAAAATGACTGAAATTAAATTGTATATTTACGAAGTTATTGAAATGGATAAAATGAGGGGAGACTGATGTGTTTGGAAAATTAGAAGGGGTGCTTGTGTTATTTAAGAAAATCTCAAGGGAAGTCAATGTAATTTGCCCTTTTATCATTAACGTCGGCTTTATCATTACTTTTTTCTTATTTTCTCAATTCATATAACATTGCAATGCGCTTTGATGCATAGCCCTCCGCTTCGAATTAGCCTGTGCGGAGCACGGGCCCGTGCTTAGCACGGGTTTGTTGCTACCTTGTATTGAAAGTTGAGGGTAATTTTGGAAAGATAAAAAGTCAACCCATGCTATTTTCTTTATATCTACTAGAGAAAAGACGAGCACTCACGTGTTCGTCTTTCCGCTCTTTTTATTGCACTAACGTTTGAAAATTATGAACGATGTTTTTTTTATGAAATTTTGATTTTGATTAAAACTAAAAATATAAATGTTTGTTGCTTTCAATTTATAACAAACCAAACTAACCATGATTATTTATTTCAATGACACTAACTGTAACATCCCGCCTAAGACTCGAACAATTATTAGTATTGAGACGATGTGTCAGAAATGTTTTAAGCAAAGGACAATTTGGTAAATTGTCAGTTAATGGGTTTATTTATATGGCAAGGGTAATATCCCGCTCATAAGTATCAGTCATCAATGTTAGAAACTTGTGAAGCAAGCGTGGCAAATATGTAAATAAGAGGAATGGCGATTTAGTAAATAATTGGAAGGAGAAGATTGTTTTAAAAATGAGAAGTAAGATATTTTTACTATCTTTTCCTCATCCTTCTTCACTCTTCCATTTTCAGCTCCTCTCCCTCCTTTCTTCTAGTTACACGCCTCTCCCCCTTCTTCCCTCACTCATCAAGATTTCATCCCAATTCTTGTGGAAGTTTATGCTAGCAAGCTGGGTTTTGGGGAAGTTAGAGCAAGGAGTAGTAAAAGAATAACAAGGAGAATTAAGGAAGAACTCAAGAGAAGTGGAAGCTTGAAGCTAGGGCTTTGGTTTCAGATTATAGCAAGCACCAATTGAGACTTAAGGTGAGCTCCCTAGGGGTTATAGAACCCACCTTGTTGAGTATTTCATGAGTTTTAGCATTATGAATAAGTTATGATCATTTGAATCCTAATTCCATTTTGATAGCAATCCTTGATCATACATGTTGATTTCTGTTAATAAGCCTTTGAATTTACCATTTAAACTGTTGTGATGTTGGGCATGATTGGATAGACCAAAATTGGTGGAAAACATGTTTTAAACTTGCCAAATGCTGTCCAACTGCAGGTAAAATCGTGTCACGATTTTACCAGCGTGTCACGATTTTACAGGCAGAAACCAACACGATTTCTGAGTATGAAATCGTGACACGATTGCCAAATCGTGTCACAATTGCCCAATCGTGTTACGAATCGTGTCACGATTTTGAAGGGACAGGATTATGTTTCAATTTTACTTGCACCGTTTCGGCTATCCAATACTGCTCCGAACTTAAGGATCGACATGTAATGATTAAGCATTGTTAAAGTGCATATAAAGACCTATCCTAGAGATGTTTAAATCGATATTATAGAGTGAGGATAGGCATAAGCTTGAGAGGATGGATGACTTGATCCTCAAGACATTATAGAGAAATATAAGAACTAGTTTTGGGATTATCCCTTACTAAGCAGTTTATCAAACACAGTTAAGTATAAGCAAGCTCAAGAATGATATAGGCTTAAAGTCTAGAACCTTATATAGGTTAAGAGTACAAGAATTAGTAAGTTTAAGTCGTGGCCTTCGGTGTTCACGCCAGTGGGACACGAATGGTTCACGTAGAGTAAGACTAAGATTATTACCTTTAAGTCGTGACTTTCATCGTTCACGCTAGTGGAACATGAAAGGTTCATGCATAAGATTAAAGAACATTATTTGCGTCTTCCGTTGTTCACGCCAGTGGGACACGGGAGGTATACGCATCAGTTAAGACTAATATTAAGCCGTGACTTTCGTTGTTCACGCCAGTGGGACACGAAAGGTTCATGTATAAGTTAAGATTAATAAGAAAGTATAATAATTCGCGTCTTCCGTCGTTCACGCCAGTGGGACACGGGGGGGTATACGCGTAAGTTAAGTCGTGTCTTCTGTCGTTCACGCCAGTGGGACACAGGAGGTTCACGCCAGTGGGACGTGTTATTCCGCAAGGATGACCGCACGACGACAAGAGGAGTCCGGTGTTAGCCTGATATGATAGGAATTTTCACCGGTTATCAGGGGAATGTGCTTCGGGGTTACTCCACCCGGGGGCATTCCGTAAAATGAACCCAGATAATAATGTTTGTTCAACGCTAACAGCTAACATAAGACATTTATCAGTTAATTATTTTATTATGTTATCAGACAAGTATCAGATAATCAGTTATCAGGCGGTGATCCTAGATTCCCCTCGATCACCCAGCTATCAGGATATAGTCTAGATCTCAGGACTATTCAGTATCAGACTCAGATAGTGATCCTAGGTTTCCCCTTGATCACTAGTTTAGCAGGATGTAGTCCAGTTTATGACTACACAGTTTAGCAGGATCAGTCAGATAGCCCACTATGGGTAAGGTTAAGACTTGGCGATCATAGGTATCCCCAAGATTGCCGAGGTAGGCACGGCGACCATAGGTTCCCCGAGGTTGCCAACAGTAGGTAGGGTAGGAGCTCACTGAGACATTATGTCTCATCCCTATCCTTCTGGTGCAGGTTTTCAGGTAAGCTAGTGATGTTCATGAAGATTTTCATCAGGAAGACGCTGGATGGAGTGCAGTTGCTCGTCGCGGAGAAGCTCAGAAGGTTATCAGGATATATTTATGTATTTATAGATGATGTTTGGATAAATGTATTAACGAGACAACTTGTACTCATTCAGATGTATTTATTATTATTATTGAAAATTTTAATGTATCCGATATCAGACTAATACGCATGCTAAATATTCTAGATAATTTAGTATGGGTGTTACACTAACAATATAACAAAAAATATAATCTAAATTCTTTTTTTTTAACGACACCCACAACAATCTTTATTATAGAAAAAGTTGTTTAAGGGTATAATTGAGATAATGAAAAAGTAAGTATAGATATTTTCATCTAGTTTGTTACACTTTTTAAATGATAAAGAAAAAAATTGGACATATATATATATATATATATTCATATTGTGTTTGTTACACTTTTATTTTAATATTTAAATTTACTTTTATCTATTTGTTATATGTGTTATTTGTATTGAAACTTGAGAGTCATTTTGGAAAGAGAAAAGTCAGCCCAAAAGAGTCAAAACATGTTATTTTCTTTATATATAGTACTAGCGAAAAGACAGACACTCACGTGTTTGTCTTTTCGCTCTTCTTATTGCGCTAACGTATGTAAATTATGAACGGTATTTTATATGAAATTTTGATTAAAATTATAAGAACAAATATTTGTTACTTTCAAATTATAAAAAACCCAAAAAATCATGTTTATCTTTTTCAATAACAACAGTAATTTAACAAATATAATATAAATACATATCTTTTTTAATACCACCAACAACATAACATTAATATAGCAAAATTTGTTTAAGAGTATAATTGAAATTATAAAAAATTCAGCCCAAAATCTCTATCCCCTTCATATATAATATTGATAATATTGTTCCTATTGTAGTGAGATATTTCCTACTTTAATGGGATTTATTTTTTTAATTAAAATTTAAGATAATATTATTAAAGGATAAAATAGAGTACAAATAGAATTAAATGCAATAAGAAAATACGGGAAACGATGCATACATAATAAACTCAATTAATAAAGTAATGTTGAATTTCATAATTACAATAAATATATTTATATTGTTTGACCGAGATAAATATTCATTTTTTTTACGCAAGCAAACTTAAGGCATTCATAATAATTAGAGTAATACAATCAGTAATTGATGACAGGAAACCATGTAGGTTTTTAGTGTCCTTGTAAAGTCATTATAGAGTTCAATTAGCAAGTTTATTTATATTTTTAGTAGAGTTTTGTAAAGGATTCGATAAAAAGTCATGAAAGAGAAAGAAAAAAAAGGGAAAATAGCCTTGACACCATCAAAAAAATACCCAAACAAAACTATGTGATTGTACGGTGCTTTTTACAAGTTTTATCATGTTAATTCTTGGGGTATAGTCGTTACAGATGTTTTGCTCAGAATAAATCGTACAAGGAGTGAAGAAAACTACATGATCAATCGCTGCCCAACTTGCAATGTTCAATCTCATCACAATTAGTGTCATGCAGGGACAAACGCGAATCACATAATGACTGTTACGGAAATCTGGGCAAACGCTCGCCTATAAATATAGGAGTCATATGTCAGTAAAAATATCATCATTGAACAACTAGACAAAGGCAGAAACATGGTTTTGGAAGGTTAAGATCAACCATAGCCATTCAAGAACCAAAGAATCATCTGATCCTTTATTTATGCTTTTCTTTTCATATTCAATAATTTATGTTTAGAAAACATGAATAGCTAATTTTCTAGGTTAGGCCATGAAGGAGGAACTTCTCTATAATTGCTTAATTATGTAACTTTTAACGTACTTCGAATAGAGTTGATTGCTTTGGTTTTATTCAGTTATATTTATTCTTATACTTTTTATGTGTTTACAAATGTCAATAAATTGCTTAATTACTTTTTTGTTAGAATAATTTGATGTTCATTCAAACCTCTAATGATTATGGAGTCGTCTAAGACATTAGAGTGTCATAACTAGTGGAGGGTGTTAGTGACCAAGACATTGGCCTAACTATTTTCTTTGAATGTTGTAAAATTAGGCTATCCGGATAACATTGTTCGTAGTATTTAGTTATCAAGTAATGAAAAGGATGGAATTTTGACATGATCTTGTTGGCTTTTATTTGTTTTCTTAAGTTTCAGATAATCAAACAATTGTCAAGTGTAACCCCCTAAATTGTACATATCATAACCATTATCGTACTAGTTAAGTTGAGATTTCACAATCCATGTAGGTACAAACTTATAAATTTTAGTACATGACGATTATTTAGTACACTCGATAAAATTGACCATCAATCTTTTGGCATTGTTGTCGGGGATGGTTGATCATCTACACGAGGAAGAAGACTGAGGAATCTGAAATGGAAGAAAGAATATGTTCATTGTACACCTAAATGTTATTTGACATCTTGAAAGAGATAAAGATAAAACGAATAGAAGAGAGAGGATTTATGGATGTGATCGGTAGCTACTGGGGGGGGGGGGGGGGGGGTTAAATTGATTTCTATATGCTTGTTTGAAAATTAACACTCGAATATATGACTTGTCATACTTAGTAAATAATAAAGCAACCCGCCTCCATTCAACTATATTTTTCTTCATCCACTCAATAGGAGTGGTTTAGATTCAATTATTGGTTTGAAATCGTCTCTCTCGGTTGTTTTTTCCCTTCCTTTTGTTTAAATAAGTGATTTTCACATCGATTTAGTTTTTTCTTTTGTGATTTTGTCGTCTTGGTGCAATGTTTTTTACTTTCGTGCCTCGTTGTAGTGTTAGTTTGCTTCATATAGACAGCTTAGCTCTGATTCGGTGCAAATTCAATTAATGACTTTGATGTCTTCAATGTTACAGATCTTGAGGCATGAGTATTGCAGCCACTTTAATTTTGTCATATGTCTAGGCTTTGCTATAATTGTTGGCATTTTTTCATTGTGTGCTAAGTTTGTTCACAAAATAGGCACTTTAGCGGAAACGTAAAATGACACAACAAAATTTTAGCGTGGAAAACCTTCTCAATGTGAGTAAGGAAAAATCACGGGACCTGTAGGCCTCTTAAATCTCCACTATAATAATAATGGGAATACAAATCTTCACCCTCAGGTGGACCTAACTATATATCTCAATTTGTAGATAGAACTCTCACAAATTGGCTCACTATATTTTTCTCTCAGACCACTAACTGAGGCTCTATATTTTTCTCTCACACTCTTATGAGAAACTCTCTATTTTTCTCTCAACTCTTTGTGAGTGAGGATTGTTGTTGTTGTGTTGTTGTTTGTTGAACTTCCTCCTCTATTTATACAGGGATTTGAACCGTGTGCATTAAATGCTTGGTTCTTATTTTCCAATCCTTGCTGCACCACCTTTGACAATAGTTTACCAACTGCCAAGTTTGTTAATTTGTTACTGACACAGTAGAATTTTTACCACCGCAAGCTATTATCCATAGGCATGCTAGTGGAGAAAAATTCAACATTTCCCATTGGTGCATTACTGTTGCTATTGTGGCTGGACCCCAACAATTCTCCCCCTCCAGCCAAAGGGAAATTATCCTTGGATTAGTTTGGGGTTGCTGCCAAGCATGTAGCTTCTTTATAAAACTCTAACTTCTCTTTTGGTAGATCTTTTGTCGTCATATCTGCCCCGTTGTCATTGGTGTGAATTTTCTCTATTTGCAGCAGTTTATTCTCTAACACATCATGTATCCAATGATACCTCACATCGATGTGTTTTGACCTTGAATGATATGTCGAATTCTTGCTGAGGTGAATTGCACTTTGACTATCACAATAGAGAACATAACTTTCTTGATTCTGGCCTAACTCTTGAATGAACTTCTTCATCCACATGATGTCCTTACAACCTTCAGTGATTGCGATGTATTCTGCTTCTGTGGTACTTAAAGCAACGCACTTTTGTAGTCGTGATTGCCATGAGACAGCACCCCCTGCAAAAGTAATCAAGTATCTGGATGTAGATTTTCTTAAATCCACATCTTCGACCATATTAGCATCTACATCTACATATCCAACGAGCATTTGATTTCCATTGCCAAAACATAAGCACTTTTTGGCAGTTCCTTTTAGATACCTCAGTATCCATTTCACAGCACTTCAGTGTTCCTTTCCTTGGTTTGATAGGAATCTACTCACAACTCCTACAGCATAATCGATGTATGGTCTCGTGCAGACCATGGCGTACATAAGGCTACCCACAGCTGAATAATATGGTACCTTGCTCATTACTTCTTTTTCTTGATCATTCACTGGACATTGTGTCTTACTGAGTTTCAAATGACCAGGTAGCGGAACATGCACATGTTTTGCATTATGGATGTTGAACCTTTCAAGAACTTTCTTGATATAATCTTCTTGTGACATCCACAACATTCTTTTCGAACGATCTCTAATGATCTTCATTCCAAGAATCTTCTTCACTGCACCCAAATCCTTCATAGCAAAAGATTTTCTCAATGCTTTCTTTAGAGCAACTATCTTTGCCTTATCTTTTCCAACAATAAGCATATCATCAACATACAATAAAAGTATGATGGATTCTCCAATTTCATAGTTCTTCACAAACGCGCAATGGTCTGCTGACGTCTTTGTGAAGTTGTATTGGGTCATGAAGAGATCAAACTTCTTGTACCATTTTCTTGGAGCATGCTTTAAGTCGTACAAACTTTTCTTCAAGCGATACACAAGGTGTTCTTTTCCTGGTTCAACGAAACCTTTAGGTTGCTCCATATAGATTTCTTCCTCTAGGTCTCCATGCAAGAATGTTGTTTTAACATCAAGTTGTTCTATCTCTAGGTCTAGTTTTGCAGCTAGACCAAGGGTTGCTCTAGTGGATGTCATCTTCACCACCGGTGAGAATATTTCTTCAAAATCAATGCCTTTCTTTTGATGGCACCCTTTCACAACAATTTGTGCTTTGTACCTGGGGTTTGGGTTGTTCTCTTCAGATTTGAGTTTGAAAACCCGTTTGTTTTTCAATGCCCTCTTTCCATCTGAGAATTTTACCAAGTCATATGTCTGGTTATCCTTTAGGGATTGCATCTCTTCTTCCATGGATTGCAACCATTTTTCCTTATTGGTTGTCTCTATGGCTTCCATGAAGCTTTGAGGTTCCCCTTCATCAGTGATATTTACATATTCACCTGAGAAGTACCTTCTTGATGGTTGTCTGGATCTCGTTGATCTTCTCAATTGAGGTTCTTGTTCCATCTCATCATCATCATCTGCCATCTACTCTTTATGCATTGCTTGATTTTGTTCTATTTGATCAAGCTCCTTCATCTGATTGGGTTGTGTTGGCTGATCACGATCGTAATTCATTTGAGGAATCTCTCCCCCTGAATTTTGTACCACAATGGTCTTTGGCTTCTTAAATTGAATGTCGTGGATCGTTTGATCTTCATAGAATACCACATCTCTGCTTCGAACAATCTTCTTAGTAGCAGGATCCCATAATCTAAAGTCAAGTTCATCTCTTGGTGAACCAAGGTATATGCACTCCTTCGTCTTAGCATCTAACTTTGCTCTTTCATCGTTTGGAACATGGACAAATGCCCTGCATCCAAAGATGATGTATATGCCAAAAAATAGAGCTTCTTCTCAGCATGTATAAAGTTTTAATACATCAACCAACGCTAGGTTTATCCATATAATCCCAAAATTTGTAGGGCGTCCAACAGGAAAAGGTATTGTTGAAAGTGAGGCAAGAGTACCTTCTTAAAGTTTCTTTGTCAGATAAATGATCAAATTTGATGATACCTCATAACATGCCATCTTTCAAATATTGCATACATTGCATGACACGTCATGAATTTATTCAACCAATAATTCAATATGATAATCAAAAGGAAGTCTATTAAGATTGTGGAATTGCAATTGATCCACCCAACACATCTTATCAAATAAATTATACAATTCCAACCAATGATTTTTAACAACCCGTATTTGTGTGTAAGATTCCCTTGCACAATTTTAATAACCAAGACTGCTAACTTAATAACAGAAGGGATGGAAAAAAAAATCAATACTGCAGCTGTGCAATCCAGATTAAAAATTGAAATTCATCCATTACTGTGAAAGACAAAATATTAGAGGTCCCATAATCATTCAGAGGCAATGAAATTAAAACTAATCTTATCCTTGCTTCAGCGAGTGACATAACAGTAATCAAATCCAAAGGCAGATGTAACAACTACCCTGTGAGAAAATCAAATGAGTTATCTACAATAATTTGGCGATTGAATAGCTACTGCATCTAAATCTTTAGCAAATTCAAGAACATAAAGCAAACAGCATGCTTCACAAATTATTTTTGAACTCCCAAATTATCGGTATGTTTAAAACCAAAAAGCACCAAGAAACATCGTGACGATTTCTCATGAGTATGATACAGACTTCAACAACCAGCCTAGAGCCCTTATTCATTTCCAAAACAGTGGTTATACCTTCTGTACTTTATGCAATGCCATCTTCACTGTCAGCTCCAGCAAGTGCCATGCTTATCTGGAAAGTTCATAACATAGATATCAAATTCAAACTGAAATCAAACCCTGACAATAAGCGGAAAATATCTTATCACAAAATAAAATAAATTTTTCTTATTTTAACTAATATAAAATTTGCTTATAGTTCTGTGGTACCAAAGATTCAATCAGCACAATACTGAAATCCAAACTCCCTAAAAAAACACAGAAAAACAAGGTTCTCAAAACAATGGTTCCTCAGCTGAAGAACCTTTACCTAATGATGCAGATTATAATGTTAGACTCGATGATGAACTATAGACATTGAATTAAAATAATTTTCCAAGTTCGCAACACCGTAAATTACACAAATTACTTAAACAGGACAAACAAACCATAAGAATTACAATCCAAAGCTCAAGCACAGCAAATTATCAACAGAAAACAAAAAAGCATTCATTGTAATAAAAAGGAAATCAAATAATTCATTGTGAACAATTTCTCTCTTCTATATCTCACGTTTCCTTATTACACTATCTCAATTTTTCCTTACTTTTCTGTTTTAGAATCTTTAAACCGTGATTCCGTCAAACTGTCAATCGAAATATGCACCGAGTTGGGAGCTCCAGGTAACATATGTTAACTTTGTAGCCGTTAGATGAAAATATAATCATTGGCTTAAATTGGTAGAAGACTAACTCTTTGATTGATCCAAACTCTTATATGTACATCACTCAAACTTAATGAGTGAAGGAAACACAAAAGAAAATGTTGGTTTGTTGGGAGAAGTAAAGTTGCCTGTATCTGAGCCATAGGGCTGATAAATCCAGACGATGGAAATAAACATTTGAACTTTGTAAAATGTAAACAGTAGGAAAGAAACCACAAAGGATTTTTTCATTCTCAAATCAATTTTCTAAATCTACTGAAAGAATCTGAAGAAAAAAAATGGAGCACGTAAGACAATCATCTTATTTTCTGTTTTAGCTTTCAACCATTCTACTGAGTAAAGAACAGCCCAACTAACATCGACACCGATCCTTGTTTTTCACCTTAAATACAAAGATAATATTGGATCTTATATTGCTTCCAGCTCAGTATTAATATAAAATAACAAAATTTTGTAGTACTATCAATATATATATATATATATATATATATAGGGGGCATATCAAGTGAGAATGGTAATTTTATATGAGAATGGTGAGAATGATTATCAACCATCAAATCAAAAATAAATGGTTGAGATTAAAAAATCTTATTTAAACAACCCATATGTGCCTTCACCTAGTCTATCCACCATACCCATTCAGTGCTTCATCTTCTCTAAAATCCAACTCTACACTTTCTGCAACTTTTTCTTTCCGGAAATACAATCAAACCCAAAACTCAATCCAAATTGAAGAAAACAAAATCAGATCCGTCAAAATTGTATTGCCTCCCCAGAAATCTAAAACCCTAAAACTTTTCTGATTCATCTTAATCGTGTTCCAATCTTCAAACGTTCTTTGAATCCTTTCCAGGTTCATTAAATACACAACAATCCAATTCACATAACCGAATAATTGCAATAGCATGACGAATTCGTTTTCAGGTTGTGATGATTTTTCCTTTGAACTAAGACACGGTTTCAATTAAGAAAACCAAAAATTTAATTAATTGATTTTAGTAAATAGTAAGAAAGATGAGAAAAGTGGAGTCAGTAAGATTGAAAACCAAAAATTTAATTTATTGATTTGGAACGGTAACAATAACATTGAGAAATCAACATGGCGGAAGAAGAGAAGTCTAGAACGTGATGGATGGGAGAAGAAGAGAAGATGAAAGGTTCACCATTGATTGAGTGTGGAAAGACACATATGCTAATTAAAATATAGCTTTTAATCAGGACCATCTATTTTAATCTGATGGTTGAAATTCATTCCTTTTATTCTCATATAAAGATGTCATTCTCACTTGATATGCCCCCTATATATATATATATATAGCGAACCCAATACAGCTAATCTGTTAAGTAGCATCTAAAATCCATGACAAGTAGATCAATTGATAAAACCAAAAGAATCATATTCTATGTCAAAATCGAAAGTCCGCAAGTTTCTATAAGTTCAAAAGGGTTGTAAGAAAATAAAGAATATGGAGAGAAAAATGACTCTGATGCATTTGTTGACAGTACTATATCTGTCATTCCTGAGAAAAATAATAAGTATGAGAATGTATGATTAAATCTATTCTGAAATTTTAATATCATACCATAGCACACCATGCTACAACAAAATATAGTTCTGAAAAATTACAAAAAAATGGCAATTAAACTATAGTGCAAAAGCAACTTTAACTTGATGAACTGCATAGAAACAATGAGCTCATATCATGAATCATTGCATTACTCTTGTTCATATATAAAGACTGAAAAGCTTGAAAGAGATACATTGTCGGAATAAAAGATGATACCTAAATAGGATGTCCTGCTAAAAATTTAAAATCCAAAGTTTACTTGTTCTGGGCATGTGGAATCAACTGCTCAGTGAAAACTGTTCCTAAAATTTACAAGGAAAGAAAAAAATGAATCAATTTCATCTAAAAATAGAGCAAATTGAAGAAAGAACACGTTGAAGGGAGAAAATCAGAAGAGAAATCTGGAAAAACAAACAAATCATGAACTGTATTGTGTGGAGAACCAAAAACTAGACCCTAAAGGTACAAAAACATTCGGATCACAAGATGACAAATTAACATGGAAAAGTCTGTATGCATATATATGAGGAAAATATAAGTCAAAAAGATGCATTACTTGGAGTCCTGCAGCATAATGTAAACAGATACCAAAAAATAGTATCTAACAAGATAGACTACAATACCTATAATGAAATAATAGGAAATTTTTGGAATAGAAAACATGAAAAAGGTGACATCTTAAATTAATTACCTGCTACTGTGATGCAGCTCACATAATCTAACATCATCGATATCATTGTCCAAACTGCAATTGTTGAGAATAACCAATAACCTTCTTAAGTAGAGGGATTAGGCCAACCAAAGCAATTTGAAGCTGTTCTGAACTGTTCAATCGAATGCTAATTTGTCCAGCCCCACGATTGTTCAAATTGGCTCGTGCAACAAGGTTTGTATACCGTCCAATGGGAATTTGTGATTGTAAATTGCACCCAACAGCAAGATCTCCATGCCAATCCATAACAGAAAGCCCAAGCGTTGATAATGAGCGTCCTAGAGGGTAATTTTTATCTCTCAACTGGGCCTCCAAACTGCCACCATAAGCAACATCATCACGCCCTGTCATTGCACCACCAGCAATAACTAACTTGAATTGCTTATTAGCAATCAACTTATCTTCGACTTTAACTCCAGCTGACAAGGCATCACCCAAGAGAGTAAATGAGAGACCAGCAGTTGCCTTATTTCTCCGAAAGTTACAAAATTTTGTCTCACTACGTAATGTGTAAGCTAAGTCTTTCCCAACAGTCTGCATGTCAAAACCTAACGATGTTGCTTTCCCTTCTCCATATTTAACTGAACTTGTCATTTCCATCTGAACATTAGCATCCTTTTTATCCTTGGTAACTTGACCACTAAAAGACACTGGTATCTTGTCTTTAAGAACAAACAATCTTTCTACATTTAAGCCTTCATAACCCACATCATGATCCCATCCGTGAGTTTCTAGGACAGGTCGTACAAGCCACTGGTTGGATGAATCAAGATAACGATACCGGTGCGTGGGAGTATCAGAATCGAAGGAAGCAGGCAAGGACATATCAGGCATGGGAACAGGAACAGAGGCTGCACCACCACTTTCTTCCTCCACATTTTCTCCATAATCACTTGGCAGATCTTTCACCGATTCTGCCATTTCCTTCATCATCTTCCGCTGCTTTTTTTCATACTTTAATTGTTTCTTCATGAAGAGTTTTTCTCGGTACTCAACCTCGTCTAGATATGCTTTCTTCTGAGCTCTAGAAAGGTTTCTGATCTGGGCTTTCGTCAAAGGTTTAAATGGGGGTAAGTCATCAGGGTCTGTTTCATCACCAGAATCTGATGGTTCATCAAGATCGTCATTGAGACTATCCTCATCACTGAATTGTTCCTCTGGCAATTTTAATTGAGGCCTTGACTGCAGAAGGGATGACAAGAGAAACGGTAATGGTGGCGCTCTTGTGCGCGCTGTGTAAGGCTTTTCACGTGGATTATCTTGTAACTTAAGAAGAGCATTTGCTTCAGCCAGAATTTTTGACGCAAAAGATAAGAGTAACAATTGAGGTTTCCAAACCTGCCCATTAGGCAACACTCTTTGGCCGGCCGTATTAGTTCTACATGCAGAGTGGTTCTCCACCAACGATACAGGATTCATGAGACGCATATCACCAGCTGCTTGACGAATGGCTTGCTGCACAACATGAGAGCGCTGTGTAACAAACATGTCATAACTGGAAGGGGTACCATTAGGGCCATCAGGTGGAGCCGATGCTGCATGAGTCAAAACCACAATAGCATTGAACCATATGGGTGGTCCAAAAATGTCAGTTATTGTGCGTAAGAGAGGCATATCACTAAAATCCCGGCTCTGCATATCTAATCTATCAAGATAAAGCACAATATCTGGAGGGGTTTTCTTAATAAAACGTTTGACAGAGTGCAGGATCTTCTCATTGTGTGGCTGGTCTGACCAAGAAGGTAGAAGTCCTGGTGTATCAATGACCCGGACTTTAATGCCCTGTACCGTGCCCACAACATCCTGAACCTTTTTCGTTCCCATATGAAAAGCATCAGTATTAAATTTAACCTCGTCAAAGATGGAATTGATAGTTGAACTTTTTCCAACTCCTGACTTTCCAAGAACCATTATTGTGCAAGAGAAATCAAGTGGTTCTTGACCTGCTGATTCGAGTTGCTCGGCCATCGCACTTGCACGGTCAAAGCTAAAAGCGCCAACACGGCCCCCATTCCTCCCTCTAAGTTGCTCAGCCAGTCCTAATCTATAAAGAACTTGTGCTACAACAACATTGTGGGGTGTCTGCCCAAACCTATTAGCCAGCCGCAAAAACTTCACCCTAATCATTTGAAGTTTCTCTCGAGTCTCATCATACTCCTCAGGCTCCCCAGTTGAGGAGTCTTCCAGTTTCTGGGACTGTGTATTAGATACAGTATAATTCACCCGTGGCTGCTGCGCTACTCTAGGAGCAGGTTCCAGTAATGGAGCAGCAGGTCCAAGGCCAACAGGACGAACAAGCGGGGTGCTAGTAGCAACAGATTTTCCAGATGAGGAATCAAGCTCACTATTCTGTTCTTTAGTGATCTGAGTGGTTTGCTTCTCTTTCACGTTATCCTCTGGTATCTTTACAGGTTCCACAACAGATGATTTTACATAATCTCCTTGATTTACTTCATTAGAAATCTGAGACAGGTAATCCTTTGTACTCCCTTCTTCTGAATCAACTGCAGTAGCCTGAACAGATGGAATCTCATTAGCAAAAGAGTTTTCTGATGGGAATGAGCTTCCGACAGTTTCAGTCACTTTCCTTTCATCCAAAGCCGGAGAAGATCTTCCTGTTTCAATCACTTCGCTTCTTTCAACAACAGATAAGTTTTCATGATTTTCTTCATTAGAAATCTGAGATTGGTAAACCTTTGTACTCCCTTCTTCTGAATCAGCTGCAGTAGCCTGAACAGTCGGTGTCTCATTAGCAAAAGAATTTTCTGATAGGGACGAGATACCAGAAGTTTCAATCACTTTTCTTTCATCCACAGCCGGAGAAGATCCTACTATTTCACCAATTGTTTCCAGATGCTCTGAATTTGATCCGGCATCATCATCCTCAGTTTCATCATTACTATAAACTTTGCATTCGGTACTCTGACTATCAGATATTCCTGTTTCTTTGCCGTTTGTATCCTTGTGGATTATATCAGTGCCAATGGTCTCATCCTCCACTTCTGTAAATATTTCATGACGGGGTTCTAGATCCTCATGAGCTGAATGTCTGTGTGCTTTTTCACCTGGATCGTCTTGAATTTCACTAGAAGGATCGCCTGAAGTATTGAACTGTTCCCCTATCTTGTCATCTCCGACATCGGGATCCAAGCCACCCTCTTTCAAATACCCAGCATCAGCACCCTGGTTTCTCATTTCCTCGTCGGATCCAAATTCTGTATGCAACTCATCAACAGCATAACCCACCTTGTCCGTGCTTCCATTTTCCAAAACCATACCACCATTTTGTCTGGGCGTCACATATTCAACATCCTCATTTTCAATCTCCTCACTTGATAAACCCGAGTTTCCATTCACCAAGTCTCTACCCTCCTGAAACACCGTGATTCCATCAGTGTTTAAATCGGCTAACTCCTTTCCCCCACTACAATCATCCTTGATACCATACGATTCCTCACAAGATATTCCACCCTCGGTCTCTTCAGTACCATCTAGAAAAGCACCGTAAAGCTTCACCTGCTGATCCTCAGACACCTCCTGATTATCAATTACTTCAACTTCCTCCGCGTTCAAACGTTCAACAAACTCATCAACAACCCCCACCGACTCTTGAAAATTATCCAATTCTTCTACGTTATCACGAATTTCATCAACCGAATCCAAAGGCAATGAACTAACAGCACCAGCACCAGCACCAGCACCAGCACCAGCAACATCAACATCATCATCACCCTGATTATCAAAATGCTTTAACGGGTCTATCGCCTCCTCGAAAACCTCCTCTCCTTCCAAATTCTTCAACTCATTAGATCCCACAAAACTCTCTTCAACCACCCCAACATCTCCCCTCTCCTTTTCTCCTTCACTATCCATCACAAATCACCACCCTGTTACGAAACCCTAGATTTGCAAAAAGTAATAATAACAAAATATTAGAAAATCCAAAAAAAAAAAAACAATTTTTTACTCAAAAAAAGAAACCCTTTTAAAAATAATAAGTAGAAATGGAGTATGAAACATGATACACACATAAAGTAGTTTGAATTCAATTACAGTTATCAATTAGGGTTTATCATACATACATCTAATTAACTGAAATTAACAAAAAAAAAACATAGAATTAACAAAAGCATGAAATGAATTGAAACCTGTTGAAGAAGAAAGATTGAAAGATGAAATGGAAAGAAATGAATTGTGGTTCTTGAGTTAAACAGCGAGTGAATTGATTGAGGATAAGGAGTGAGTGAAATGAACGGATAGAGATTAGATCGACGGTGGGGAATGGTGCATAGACATGAACGACGGAAATGGCGCAGATTGTGGGGAGTTATGGGGAACAAAAGATTAACTGTGTTGTGGTAGTTCGGGTTCGTCAAGAAAGTTGTGTTTCACGTGAATGGATGGATAGATAGATAACTCATTGAGTATACAACAAACAAGTGTTCCCTTCCAACATATTGTAGTGCTTTTGCATTTCATTCGAGATATTTTTATATTTTTTTGTGAACAGGTGTATTTAATGTTAAATGGGTTAAATATGTTTTTGGTTTTGGAAGTTTAAATTTAGTTCTTACTTGTTTTAATCCCTACAAAAAAAAATAACTTATTTATAGTCCCTCATAAAACAAATTTTGTATAGTTTTCTTCAAACTCTTAACTTTTTTAATGATTTTTATGAGATAAGTTTAAAACACAACGAAAGGTTCATTTACTAAAATTTAGAATTTTTTTAACATGAAATGAATTTAATATGAATTTTTTTACACGAAAAAAGTTCAAGATAAAATTAACAAAAATATGGACGTAGAAATCAAATTTTGAGATAATTTTTTATGGAGGAACATTTAGTAATGTTTTTAACACGTCCGCAAAAAATTGTTCAAAAGCATAAGAGTTTAAACATAATTAAACAAATTTGAATTTAGTAGAGACTAAATTTGAGTGCATAAATTTTTTATAGGGATTAAAAAAACTATTACTACCTCCGTTCCTTTTTAATTGTCACATTTTGACATTTTACACAAACCAAGACAAACTATAAATGTCACTACTTTTGATACAATAATTTATATTTTTACTATAATAACCTTATTCATTTAATATATCATCTCATATATTTCTCTCTCCGTAATAAATAACTAAGGATAATATTGGTAAAACAATATTTAAAGTTGCATTGAACTTTGAAAGTGACAGTTAAAAAGGAACAAAAAATTTCTTCAAAAGTGACAATTAAAAAGGAACGGAGGGAGTAACATTAAGTAAGGACTAAACTTTGAAGGTCCCAATTTTATAGGGACCAAAAACATATTTAACTCACGTTAATGTTTCGTATTTCAAGACAAATCGATAATATTAGTATTAATATATTTGTAAAAAGAATAATGAATTCATCTAAAAATTTGAAGAAAATCTTATGTTTATGAATAATTTTGTAGAGTTTTATAATTAAGGACGAGTAAAGTATTAAGAAGGATCTTATTGTGTTAACTCTTCTCCAAGGATACACATTAAAGATATAAAATATGAACTAAAAGACAAGTTAACTTGTATCCTAAGAACACAAGTTTTCTGGTAAAATATAAATACTTCTATTTAAGTTTATGAACAAGTTAGCATTTCCTCATTAAGAATTAATAATAAAAGAAAATGTTTGATGGACTCATATGTGTTTAATCTTTTTTATAATGATAAATGTTAGTATATTAATTAATTAATATATTATTATTTTATCTCTTGTCAATGATCTGAACTATTGACCTTCAATTCATTAACTCAATTAATCTTTTAGGTCAACCAAGTGAATTATGAATTATGAATCATCCTCTCATTTATTTCTCTCATGTTTGTTTGCTCTGCACCTTTGGAAATGGCTAGGGGACATGTTGCTTTGTGTTATAGATACTTCCACTGTTGTTAGCACTCTCTCTTGTATTCCTTTGAGACGAAGTTCGCAAATCAGAGCTATGTTCATTGCTAGTATTGTCCATACGATCTAGTTGATTAGGAATTGGGTTTGTTTTCATAATGTCGTTGTCACTTTACATGCTACAAAAGCCAAGATTTCCACCATGGTGGCCATGTTGGGAACTAATTCTAAGGGCCTCTTCTTACCCATTGTCTATGATATTCGTTTGTTGGATAGCTTTACGGTTTCCCTTGGGTTTAGGCGTATCAAGGAAATCGAGATGGTGGTTTGGATGTATCAAAGTCAATACCGACGGTTCATTATTGGGTTCTCATGCGGCTTGTGGTGGTATTTTTCGGGACCAAGTGCAGCCTTCTGGGGTTGTTTCTCATCCAATTTAGGCCATCTCTATGTGTGTTGGAAGCTAAGCTTTTGGGTTTTATCACAGCGATTGAAATGGCCACCCTTCATCATTAGTTCTCTATATGGATTGAAGGTGATTCGACGAGTGCTCTTTTGGCTTTTAAGAAGCCATCCATTGTTCCTTGCAAATGGCGTAATCGTTGGCACAATTGCTTTACTCTTGGGATTCAGATTATCTCTTCTCATATCTCCATAGAGGGAAGCGGCTGCGCGGACAAGCTTGCTAACCATGGTCACCTTGTTCATAATACCATTTGGTGGGATTCTTTGCCTGACCTTTTTTTTTAGAGGGTTTTGGTTTGCCCCCTCCCTCCTCTTGTAGAAATTTTTTCCTTTTTTTATTAATATATATTATGAGTAACTCGCAAAGGATAAGAGTTTCTTGGGAGTGCCGACTTAGTCGGGATGTCCAGTTTTTCTTTGATGTTCTTCTTACTTGTGAGCTACTCATACACTATGAGAAAGAAAGAGACGGATAAAATAATGGGATAGATGTAATGTGATGTAGAATGATAAATATAAAATGAGTTATTGAATCAATGTTTGAGAATATGAGACTTACAAATATAACTTTTTTTTAAGGGATGATGTGTACAAATATCATTATTGATTTAAAAATAGGAAAATGCTACCAAGTGTTTTGGTACATTAGTTAAGGAAACAACTATAGTAAAAACATCTTAAAATTTGTGTAGTCAAATTCTTAAGTGTAAAAAACTCTAGCCGTCACAACTTTTCTTCTTCTATATCTTTTAAAGAGGGTGATTTTGGGTTGACCAAAAATCACCCCTCCGAATTGTTTTTGAGTTATTTTCACATATTTTCAATTTTCTTACGATTGTTTTTGTGATTTCGCTGTCTAGTACGACCTTTTTTATTTTGATTTCCCGTCTTTGTGCGGTGTGCTTTTGATTTTTTGTCTTAGTGCGGTGTTTATTTGAGTCAGATTGAAGATTAACTTTGATCAAGTGCAGATTCAATCAATGATTTTTGCGTCATCAACGTTGCAGATCTGGAAACATGAGTATTTCAGTGGCTTGAATATAGTCATATTTGTAGGCATATGTACTCTGTCGTTTTATGCTATTACCATGGATGTTGTGAGTTTTCTCGCAGATTTAACTTTTTTGTTTTTAGCGACTTTGAATTTGTATTGTATTGATGTACTCTATCAATTTGAATGAATGAATATCGTTTATTTTTTGTCAAAAAAAATTATTTAAGTGTAAAAAAACGCTTTTATCCATGCAATATTTTTTTGGGGTTGAATATGTTTTTTGTCTCTATAAATATATCAACTTTTCGTTTTAGTCCTTATAAAAAATTTGACTTTTAGTCCCCAAAAGTTTTTTTCCTTCACTTTTGGTCCTCCATTTCCGTAAACTAGCTTAGGATTCATATTTTTGAATAAAATTTTGCAGACAAGTTTATAATATTATAAGAATCTTTTAAAAAAATAGAATTTTTTAACAAAACATAAATTAAATATGAATTTTTATATTTTATGCGGTTAAAAATTCATATTAAATTCATGTTTTGTTAAAAAAAATTAATTTTTTTTGAGAGATTTTTACAGTGTTCTACACATTTCTGCACAATTTCATTGAAAAATACAAAGGCTACACATGATTTATCTTAAAAATAAAGACAACAAATAATGATTGAAAATTGTATAAAGACTAAAAGTTCAAGGAAAATTTTAGAATAAATAAAACGAAAAGTTGATATATTTATAAAAAGAAGAAGAACATATTTAACCTGTTTTTTTTTCCTTATCATTGTGCACCGGTTAGCACAACACTTAGAAATATTACAAATTTTGTCTTTTACCATTTGCCAAATGTAATAATCATCGCTGTAACATGATGAAAATAGGGCCCGTTTGGATTAGCTTATTTTAGAGCTTATATAAAACAGCTTATGCAAATAAATAAATTTTTATGTATTATTTATAAGTTTTTAAGATAGTTTATGAAAAAACAGATTATGAAGATTCAATTTTTGTTAGTGAGAGCTTATAAATTAAAATAAAAGCTAATTTATTTACATAAACTATTTTTCATAAGCTCAAAATAAGATCAAACCAAACGGAATCATAATTGTCCCACCGAAAGATGAATAATTCACCGTCAAGCTTCCAAGTTCTTGGAACTTAATAGGTGGAGCTTTTCCCATGACAATTTCTAATAATTGCAACGGCATCCCTAATAATTCTGTGTAAATCCAAGTGCATAGAAACATTAGTAATGGGATAATTGCCGATTGTGATTGGTACCTATCACAATAGGAGTGCTCAACATTATCTCTCCCTGTCTAGAAAAGGCATGCATACCTGGTCTAGAAATATGTCAACTAGTTGTATGGGACTAAGGTTTATTACTGCTGAATACTTTGAAGATTCTTTACAAACATTGGTTATGAAAATGATTGATTTTGAGAATTTTTTTTCATAATTTTTATGAAGAAGGGTGAATGAGATCTCTCATCCTTGAGTCATTGAACAACTTGTCCATAGAGGCTCTTTCTTGCACATAAGTAGCCTAACCAATTCTTCCATTATAACAGCTGCAGTACAACATATCATTGTCTTTTCTTCATTATAATTTTTCCATGGATTGTGATCATCACTTGAACTTCCACCAACCGCATTGTTCAGCAAGCCCTTTTATGAAGGAAAAAAAAACAAATATATCATGATGTAAAATAAAAAATTTGCCCTCTATGCAATCAAATACTCTTGGTCTTGAGTTCAAATCTTGTACTCGACAAAATATATTTTGGCGTTTCGGCCCTCTATACAATAATTTTTTTTTTTGCTATCTTGTGGTTGATTTATGGGGCATATACATTAAATAAAATTTTATATTCAATTATATATGACAACTCATGCGTTTTTATATTCATTAATTGAAGTGACAACACATCATTGAATACATGTGTAAAATAATTATACACTAAAAGAGTATACTAATTAAATTCTCTTATTAATTTCAGTAATTATCAAAATGATTCGCAACAAGTATTTCACTATAAAATTGTGAAAAGAAAAGCATTTGAAAATAAATTTATGAAATCTAACAAATAAGTGGCATCACAACTAAGTTTTTTAGCTTTGCGTTCAACATTGGGAGTTATAAAAATAAAATTGAATGACAAATATTAGTACGTCAATAGTTATCATGTTACTACTTTTTTCGACTTAAATCTTGAACTTTTAACTCTTTAACTACTTTAATCACATAGCTCAAACGAGTTGAGCTATTGACATTCTTTGTAATTATACAATAATTGGTTTAGTGTTTGATGAATTTGACAAATTCAGGTTCAAGATATACTTTGTAGTTGAATTCGGATTATGAAATCTTAGGATTTTAAGTTGTGGGGGATAAAGTAGTTTCGTTTGGTAATTGGTATCTGATGAATTTGACAAATTAGATTCAAGATCAAGTTTCTAGTTGAATTCATATTATGGGTGTATGCAATTTTCGAGTTTTACATTACGAGATTACATTGGTTAAGTTGAATAATAATATTTGTACAACCATTTTGTGACAACTTTTGTGACAATCTTCTTTTTTTTTTATTTTTATTGGTCAAAAACAATAGAAAAAGAGAAGGTAAGAACATAATCATATAAGTAAGATAGAAAAAGTTGTCCAATAGTTATCCTAAAATTGTCTTTGCAAAAATCGTATCTCTTAAGTTTTGTGTGGTTTGCGTTAAATATGGGTGTACTAATTTTTCCATAGTTGTATGTGATGTGGGTGGTGAGTCTAGTTCTATTAGGTCAAGACTTAGGGATATGCCTGAAAGTTGTGTGGCATTGGCGTTGATGTGAAGATGGCAATTATTTTTCAGATTTCGTAAATTTATTAATCATTTTATTAATTACTGAAATTAATAATATTACTTTAAAGCTTTTATAAATAAGAAATTAGTATATGGCATTCGCATGTACATACATTATATATTCTTTGTTCTTATTATGGAGGAGGACCAAATTATATAAGCAAGGGGACTAAAATTGTGAAATTCAAAATGAGGGAACCAAAATCATCTTTTGAACAGGAGGATTAAAATTGCAATTAAGTCAAAATAGTAAAAATGTTTCAATCCTTAGATTTTGTAAGTGAATTTAGGCCAAATCAACTTCCATATTCATAAGTGATAAAGTTAAAAAGTTTTCTCACGAATATAGTTCAGTTGGTAGAGACATTACATTATCAAAGGTTAAGGTCCAACCCTCGAATTTTCCACTTATTCACTTTAATGAATGAATTTATAGCTTCTATACCACTTGAAAAAAAAATTAAAAAGGTTTGCTTCCTTCACAAATATTATATTTAGCTTTTCTTCAAAAAAAAAAAATTATATTTAGCTTAACGGTTCACAAGGAAATAGAACAACACAAAGATAGTTCATTCATAAAATTCATACTTAAGCATCACTGATTCCAAACCCTCATTTTTCAAACATAGAACAACACAAAGATAGTTCACAGAATTCATACTTACGCATCACTGATTCGAAGCCCTCATTTTTCAAACATATAATATACTAACGACCCATGCTATATGGCAGGACATACCTTTTGGAACTAATTTAATAATTCAACAAAAACAATACATGTTCTATAAAGATTAAAACAATGAGCATTCATATAAATTAGGATATGCGACATATTTGATTTATCAATGATATTAATAATTAGGTATTAGAAATATTTGAACGAAGTTTTGATGACAGTCCTCTCAACATCAATGATGAGAAGAGATGATCTAATCTGAAAGATAACAAAGGGTTAGAGACGGCTGATTTGGTTCTTCGTCAACTGGTACCTTTATGCCTCAAGTTCCCTTCAGATGGAGAGAAGAGAGTGTATTGTCGTGTACGGTGTATTGGAGACCATGACCTCTAGGGGTGGGCTTGGTTCGGTTAACCATAAAGACCGAACCGAACCAAATTGTTGAAATGGTTCGGAATAACCGAACCGAACCGTTTTAGATTTGGAACGAACCAAACTGAACCAAAATTATGGTTCGGTTAACCGTTTCGTAACATAATAACCGAACCGAACCGAACCAAATTTAATACTTTGAATTTTTTAGTCCTTTTGCGAATTTAATTGTTTTTTGTCCTTTTTTAATGTAATTGCATGATACTTTTCTTTCATTAGAATGATTAATATTGTTCAAGTGCATAAAATGGTTCATGGTAATTGTTTGAACCTTAAACGGTTAACCGTTTTGTTATCTCTATATTTCAATCCATTTCAATCCTTTTTTAATGCTATGACTCTCTCTTTGGAACCTACTAAGTTGCTACAAGGCTAAATTTGTTGTTGTAACGTTTGATCTTTGTGAATGGACCATGCTGGATGAACACTTGATTTGTACTTTGAAACTTTGAAATTGTGATCAATGTAATATACTCATTCATAATACATTGTAAATGTGTTCATCAATCTAAATTTTAGACATGATTTTGTCTTAATACAATGAAGCAAATTTCATTAATTCACTATCATTTTTTGTCTCAAGAAAACAACTAGCATGTCAAACTAAATTGCTAAAACTATAAATAACATTAAAACAAGACACTAGCAAAACAATTTAACTCTGTATCAGCATCTTCATAATGTATAACTGCAAACTTCTCTCAACTTCTCACAACTTCTCTCACAGAAATTAGTGCCCAAGTACAAAAAAAAAATTGGAACATAGTTCTTTATCCCAGGTTCCTTTTGCTCATTCATTTTTCAAAGTTCAATGGACAAAGACATTCACATATCTATCTTCCATTGGCAGCACCCACACCTGTCCAATTGAAAACATTATTGCAAAGATTAAGGAAAATGAACAGATAAAAGTATAACTTTGATCTTGAACAGTTAATTTTAAGCAAAGATTCCATCAAACCATTTAATGACAGTAATAGCACTATAGTGATTCCTTTGTTAGAGACTCTAGAGAAAACAAATTCCATTGTCTAAAAAGTTCAATCAAAAAGACGTACAATAATGTGAGATCGACACATACCGTGTTTTCAATTTTCATCATCTAAGTGACCAATTCTTGAGATGTTATCTCTACAAAAAAAAAGATTTATATTAACCAAAGCTAAAAATATGAATCAAAATACACAAGTGCACAACATTAACAATATAGATACAAGTAAATTTACCTTTCTTCAATCAATGGATCTCATCAAGGTCCTCTTCTGAAAACAAGTGGAGGGCCTTTCCTTTCAACCAGTCTTGTGTGCAAACAAGCACTTCCACCATTTTGGGTGTTAGACAAGTACGATAATCACTAACAACCCTTCCACCAGTGCTGAATGCCGACTCTAAAGCTACTGTAGAAGCAGGAATAGCTAACACCTCTCGAGCTATGCTTGCCAAAATAGGATATCTAGTTAAGTTGGCTTTCCATCAGCCTAAGCTGTCAAAATCAACTCCTTTCTTGTAAGGCACTCGAGCTTCTTTTAGATATTCTTCAATTTCAGTTTTAGAATCAGAAACATGCCCGGTTTCTTGACTGTAGTAGCACCAAATATCATCGTCATCCTTATCATTTGATGGTGTTCCTAGAAGACTAGATTGGGAGTAATCAATACCACCATATTGAACATAAATTTTTCTAAAAGATGACATCAATTTGGACTTCAGATCTTTGGCCTTTCCAGTCCTTGCATATAAAAGGTCAATATAAAATTCTGCAAAATGCAATTTCACCCTTGGATCAAGAACAAAAGCAACCAATAACAAGATATTTAAGGTGTCCGGATCTCCCCAATATTTGTCGAACTTAATTTTCATCTTGTTCGCTGTCTCCATGATGTGCTTATTGGGACTACCTATATGCTTGTTGATCCCTTTCCCAATGGCGAACACCTCTGCCATATACGAAGCACTAGTCACATACAAAGATCCAGACAAACGAATTGTGGATTTATAAAACAACTCAAGCAAGGGAAGCACTGATTCAACATAGTCCTAATCTTCATCGTTTATTCCATGCATTGTTTTCTGGATCATTTCTCGACGAAATGCGACTTCTCGTATGCTTAACAAGTGAAAGGCCTTTCTATACTTCAAGGCAACCTTCAACATTGAATATGTTGAATTCCAACGAGTGTCAACGTCAAGTACAACAACACCTTTGTATGAAATTTTCTCATTAGATGCACATACCATGAACTTTTCCAATCTAGATGGTGAGGATTTGACCCATTTAACCGCATGACGAATCTTCGAAATGGAGCCTGCACAGTCCAAGCTAAGAAAACCCCTTATACTATACTTCGCTACTCATATGAGGAATTGTTTAATGCAAAAGCCAGTTTTCTTATAACCAAGAATAAAAGTTGCATTGGCAGTAGAGAATCCAAGTCTGTCAATCATATTAGTTTCTCAACAATCAAATTTATGTTCAAACTCCTAATCCTAAATGAGTATTTTGAGTCAAATTAGTCATCAAGTTAAGTATATTGATCTAACTTAAAATAATTGCAGCAATAAACTAGTTAAAAAGTATGCAAGAAGTAACTGCTAAGGATCATCAAATTTCATACATAGGACATGCTAAGAAACATCAATGAGTATCAATGAGTAAAACCAATCAATGAGTATCAATGAGTAAAACCAATCTTTGTCCCCAATCCAATCAACCCATCATAGAGTATCAATACTAAGTACTTAATGCTACCATCAGATTCATGAAAAAAATCACAAACATACACCTCTAAAATCAATTTTGGAGATTGAATCCAAACATACACTAAAATTACGTGAACAAAAAATAAAACTTTTTTACATGAAATTCTGAGAAAAGTGGTGAAAGAGAAGAAAGTGAAATGATGGGAACTTACGGCTACAGGTATCAGTGGAAAGGCTCAAGCAAAGGAAGGGCATAGAGCGCTTAGAAGATGAGCGCAACATGGCAGTGCCGGCAACTGAGACTCCGCCGATTCCGGCGGCCCATGAAGCGCGACGGTGGAATGCGGCAGCGTTGTTTGTGAGGTTTGATTGAGAGGTGGGAGGTTCTATGAGGGACACGATTGAAGGGTGAGGTTGAATTTGATTGAAATTGAAATGAAATTAGGGTTTATAAAAGGGATTAATTGAAATTAGGGTTCATGATTTTTGTGTGAAAACTGAAAAGGAATACGATTGCTGTATTGGGAAGTGATAAATAACTGATATGATTAATTGTTGTAATGGTTCGGTTCGGTTCATAACAATTAATTGAGTTTAATAACGGTTCAGTTCGGTTAATTAATTGTCTTCAAAATAATGGTTCGGTTCGATAACCAGCGTAATGGTTCAGTTAATTTTAGTATGGTTCGGTTCGGTTTGGTTTTTGGATATTTTTGCCCACCCCTAGTGATAACCATTAAGTTTCCCATTATTCAGTTAATGGGTCATTCAGATATCCACTCATATTGAGTCTATATCAATTAATTAAATATTTAATTAATTATTCAATTAGAAATATAATAGTCTTATTACTTAATTTGATCACTAATCAATTAAGGTTCACAATTGATAAATATATAGTATAATTATTATTACGATATTTGCCCACACAATGATATCGAAATATAATTAAATAATTAAAATATTCCAACAATCTCTAACTTGAGCTACATATCTTAATAATTATATCAGAGTTCATTAGGCGCGCGACTGAATGTTATTTTTCTTTAGATTTCAACTTTATAATCTGGTTCACCTCATACATTAATAATAGAACCACCGCGGTTGTCGTCACTGACGTATAACTTGACGAAACCCCGACGACCACCATATCAATGCACTTGATGACATAGATCGATATGGTGAGTGGCATGACAATTTTATGCAATGTGATCTCTAAATCATGCTTATTCCCAACTGGTTCAACCAAAGTCTTTAATGAGATCAAACTGAAATTTGCAAATTCAATATTTCCACAAATGATACAGAAATGGTTATGACAATAATAACCTCATGAACTTTATTTCTGCAGAAAATCACAACATAAAGTATGTATCAACACGAAAACAAAAGTATAAAACATAAAATAAAAGAGACTCCCACTAATCCAAGACATCCTTAATGACAACAACCATATGAAAGACCTTAGGTGTCAAGTCTTTGATTAGTGATCAGTCGGGTAGCATAAAGTTTATCTCTACGTGTTCTATCATTCAACAACAATAATATATAAGGCAATGAACTTTATAAACCAACCTTAATAATCAATATTGGTCAGAACAATTCTGCAGCCCAAATATAAACCATGCAGCAGATGCAGAACCTCCAACACCAAAGATGGTAAACAATATAGCCCAAAACAAAATGTCTTCATGGAACATGATTGTAGAGGCTTTTATCTTCCAAACAGAAGAGCAAGTAAGGAAGTTTCATAAAGACTTCAAATGCACATGAATAGTTTTACACCATCAAATTAGAAAATCCAATATAACCAAGGCTGATCAACACATTATACACAGAGTTGAAGTAGCAAGTTGAATGTGTTGGCAGTGACAACCCAAACAGCTTATGGTAAACATCTAAATCAGGTTATCTAGGAACATCAACCAGCAACATGCAGTATTGCACAAAGAAAGCCACAAATCTGCAGCTATTGACGATTCCATCACTTGTTTCTTCACGTCAAACACTCCATTCCAGTATAGGTGTAAACTAACCAATCAACTAACTCTATCAAACACAATCAAGATATAAGAGTACTTCACCATAAGCAACATTCCAGCAAAATGCATTATCCCTATTCCAAATAACCAAAACCAGTATATCAACGAGGCTAGCCAAAAACCAGTTATAGGCAGCAACTTCAAACCATGAGTAGTGAATTATCAATTACTATGTAACTCTGAACTAGGGAAAATAAGTTCCAACACCTTTAAAACCAGTGAGCAGTATTGGTAAAAGTGTATAGTGAAGCATCAGAATATACGCATCAGTGCATCGAGGAATCTCAATGCTCCACCAACAATATCATTCCTAAAAAAATATCTTCAAAGTTCAAAGATGAAGTCAAGAAAACGAACCAATTCGGTTCTACCACTTGAATAGGGAATCTCAACAAGCGCCGACAGTAGTTCCTTGATTAATCAATGTAGTTATGAGGCTCACATCCAAAGAACAGTTGTGATTATCCTCTTCAATAATGCAAACGCGCTTCTCCACTAAAAACAACTTATGCAAAACACGCTTTTTCCAAAAACTTCTTTTCCAAAATCTGAGTCAATTGAAGCTGCTTATCTTCAATCATGTTAGAAACCATGCGATATGACCAAGTGAAGTGCAACTCAGATGGAGCTTCTATTGATATCCAAGGTTTGGCTGTTTGTGGTGGAATGTTTAGAAACAATCAAACATATCATTTAGGAAGCTATGCTGACAGCTTAGGGAATGGAAATGCATTGAAAGCTGAATTAGTTGGGGCAATGTTAGCAATCACGAGATTGCTTTTACCAAAGGTTGGCATAATCTTTTGGCGGAAGACAAATTCAAAATTTTTGTTAAAGCTTTCGATTCTCCGCAAGGCTCGTCAATTTTAGTTTCTCTTCTAATGATTTCCATACTCCTATTCTTAAAACTTTTCTAGGTGAACTTAACAATCTCATCTTTGATGATATTTATGGGTTTGCACGCCTAAAAATTATTTGTTTGAATTAATTTTAGTCCAATCTAACTCAGCAAAATGTATCTTGAACCAAATTAACAGCTCTAACTTTTTGACAATAAATTAACAGCTTTAAGTGAAAACATAGAATAGATCAATTCATCGATCATTCATAGAAAAAAGACCAAAGTCATGTATTATTATACGATTTAAAATGTCAACCAAACTTATAACATCATAAAAGAAAAACCATAAAAATAATAACTTGTCCATAGGAAATATTAATGTATTTTGCTTAATCAACAAAATGAACAACTACTCCCAATTGTTAAATAGAGCTCATAAGAGCATCCTTCACATTTAGAATAGTAGTTGCCAATTGGGTGTTGATATCAGTAACAGATTCCAAATTAAGCTCTTGGTCAATTGCATATGGACTAGTGCTCAGAATTTGGGATGCCAAAGTTAACAATGAGCCATCTCCAAATCTTTCAACATTACTACTACTTCCAATATTGTTAGATGCTTCAAATGTTGCATTTGGTTGGTTCTTTGAACACACAACAAAACCATATGGAAGGATTGGTAACTCTTTAGAGTCTTCACCCCTTAAAGCCACATTCATAGTTTTTCTGTCAGTTGGAGCATATATAACATACGATCCCACAGGAGATGTGAAACTTTCTTGTAAAATCACCATTTGCCTCTGAGTAGGGATGAATGACTGATCCACATAAGAAAAAAAAGTTGGAATCAATTTAATTAATTATATAAGAGATTGGATGTTGGATACTATACCGAATAAATTCTAGGGTACAAGAGTTGTCATCATTTTATATACACAATTGAAGCATAAATTTGAAGAAATGGTAGATACCTTAATAATTGAAATGCAGTTACCAGGATAGGGTCCATTTGAAATGTGTGCAATTTCATGCATTGGATTTCCACAAGAAAGACCATCCCACTATAAGAAAATTATTAACAAAGTAACCATTAACAATTATGTGAACTCAAAATCAAACTATGAATTAAATTAGAGTCATTCAAATAAATTATAGAGTAAACAATCATTTAGTCTCTAAATGTATCAAAACTATAGAAGCATGCATCTTTTAACTGATAAATGGACATAACTGAAAAATGAAACACACATTCAAAGAACTAACGAGCTAACCAAAAACATATTTGAGGACCAAAGTCACCACCAGAGACACATTCGAGAATATTTTACGCAATTTTGATTGATTCAGAGACAATGTTTCCTAAAACCACAGTTTGCTCTAAATTATAAAACAAATAATGTTACCTGTGATCGCTTCGTAGGATCTTTGAGGAATTCAAAAACTTTCTGAGCAGGCAGAGGGAGCCAAAGGGTGGTAGCAGCAGTAACAACAGTGCCATTTGGCTGGCTTGTATCGTCGGTGGTTTTGCGAAGAGAGACTCTAACCCCACCAATGCTATCAAGAGTTAAATGTTGAAATTCCAATTGACCAGGCATTGTTAAACATTCACAAAACAGCTTGACCATTCTATGAGCAAGCTTTATCACACTCTCCCTCCCTTCAAGGGTTTGGATCACTGAACAATAATTAGCAATATAATATTAATTGAAAAGGAAAATAGATAAATAGGGATATGTGGAAGGGAAAATTTAGAAGACAAAGTGTGATTAACCTCCTCTAGATTCTTCAACAGGTATGTCTTCAACATATAAGCCGAAAGATCTCACACACATTCTTTGAAGCTCCTTAATCCAGCTTGCAGCTCCATATAAATTATAGTTGCCAACAAGATCTCTATACACGTAGTGTGTATGGATCTTATCTTCCACTTCCACATGTTCAACCCAAGTGACCTAGCATAAAACATTGTTGAGTATTACCTACTTATAAAATTTATACTATATATTAGCAACAAAAAAAAACACTACTATGAAGTTATATTTTTTTAAAACAGCATAAAAAGAATCTAATATAATTTAGAGTATAAGGGTAATCAATCCCATATATACAACCAAGAAAAAGAGAAATAGAGAAACTGCGCATATAAATAGACAAAACCCTAAAAACAGAAGTTTTACTATTAGAAATATATAATAACTACTAACCAGACAAACCCCTTGAGGCATTTCACGAATGATGCATCCAGAAGGATGTTTCCAACCACGAGAGAGAGCTGTAGTGTTTGGTCGAGAGGAATCAAATGACACATCAGTTATCACCCATACTCCAACATCAACTTTTTTGCAGTAGCGAATGATGTTAAATTCGCGAGGCCTAACTAGAGGTGATAAAATATGCATTTCTTCATTCATCTGCAACCAAAAAAAGCATTTCAAATTTGGGAAAAAAATTATAATCAAGAAGCTTAAGATAAATCTAAGTTTACACAAAAAAAAAATTATTATACCAGTAATAAAGCTCCATCTCGACTTCCTGGCGAACCGGTTTCAAACACTTTGATAGTTTCAGCTTTGGTAACAATTGTAGGGAACCAGTTTGTCCATTTGACCTATAAAGATGAGTTATATATCATTATCTTATGAGTAGATGTATTTCTTTTCAAAATATTAATGAAAGAGTTAGTGCTTAGTACCAAAAGAGATTTAATTAGATCCGAAAAATTATAGATAAAAACATTGAATCGGTCTCTAATTATGTCACTTAATAAAGTGACAAGAAAATCAATTTTCGCCATCAATTTAAAATTTTCTAGTAGTAAATTATAATTGATGCTTACCGAGTCGAGAAACATGCCAACCAACTCGATGCCACTAATCTTCACTAATCCTGAATATTTTGAAGATTCTTCACGCACATTCGCACCTTTATAGTGATTGTTCTTGGGAAAAACATGCTCATAACTTTGATGATGAAGAGTGTACCCATCTTGAGTATTTGAAGATTTGACCCAAAAAGGCTCATTAACTCTCACAAGCCTAACCAATTCATCCATTGCAACAGCTACAACTTGAGACATAGTTATCTTTTGTGCATCATAGTTTTGTGTTGAGTTGTGCCCTAGCATACCTCCCCTCATAGTTAGATTACCATGAACATGACTTGAGCATTCATAAACCGTTTGGTTTGGTGGAATTTCAAGTTCTTTGTCTCGTGAAAATGATTTTATAGAGTTAAGAGCTTGCTCAAACTCGGGTAGTGATATCTCTTTCTCCATGTAACTTGCAAGAAGGCTAGACACTTTCTCACACTAAAAGGCATAACCAAATTCACAAATATAATTAGGTATTTATGCATGGGTAAAATCCAAATAAATTGATCAATTTGAAACCTTGTTTATTTAAATCAGATAAGAATTTTTTTTCAAGGAAGCAGTTCAAACTGACTGCATGCTATTTTAATTTTTTGATCAAATCATCAAATGGCTATTCATCTCAAAAGCTAGACCCACC
This sequence comes from Medicago ruthenica, assembly GCA_018208015.1. Taxonomy (NCBI): domain Eukaryota; kingdom Viridiplantae; phylum Streptophyta; class Magnoliopsida; order Fabales; family Fabaceae; genus Medicago; species Medicago ruthenica. Next base: position 22,736,955 of record CM031372.1, read on the forward strand.
CAACGGACTCATAAACCTAAAATAAATATTAATGTGAGACTTTAAATAAAATCAAATAGGATTTGATCTTACAATGTAAGATAGAAAGAAAAAAAAAAGTGTGAATTGTATCTAGCTATGATTTGAACTGACACCACCTTTTAATCAAAATTAACTTTAACCATTAGACCATAAACATTTTTTGAAATAAGGTATTAGCTATATACTATATATCTATATTAAGATAAAATATAGGTAGGCCTAAGTTATCGCTTTACTTGCCAAAAGATTGGATCATCCCGACTCAAAATCGATTTAAACTACCGCAAACACATTCATTAATATGCATCAAAAGCAACCACAAAAATAGGTAGGCCTAGCTATCTATTTTATGCACACAAAAAACGTAATTAAAGAACTATGTTATTGACATTTAGATTTAAAAGAGATTGATCAAATAAATGAGTTCACTAGCCTCTTGATTCAGCTGAGCATTTTCTTGTTGCATCTCCTGCATGAAATTTTGATGGTCTTTCACAGGAAATGGTGGACCCCCACAAGCTGAGCAAATTGTGGCTTTCAGTACCTCTTTTATTTTGAGGTTTTCGTTACGAATCTTGTCATTCTCGAGACGAAGAGTACCGTTTTTTTCTCGCTCATGTTGATGCTTTAGGTAAAAAATACATAAAGTTATTAGCACCAAGGAAATTCGATTCTTTAGGTAACAAATACACAAAACTATAGCACTAATTAGCCTATGTTTGGTATCACTTGGATGTGTCAGAATCACGGTGATCCATCCTAATTTTACATAAGCTACATAGTGTAGTTTTTGAAAAATCAAAGTGTGTCACCGTGATTATAGCCTGCGTGATATCAAACATACACACAAAATATACGAAAACATGTGTAATAACTTTTTTTTTATAAACAATCGTATATTTGAGTCAATATCATTATAGTGTCTGAATGTCCTGAAAAAATCAAAAACAATCTTAAATGTGTTTTCTTAGTAATTTTACGGATCAAATTGATAAACAAAAAGAATATTAAAAGATCAAACTAACTAATATGAAACACATTAAATGATCAAACTAACTAGACAAATTCTAAGATTTTTTTTTATTTAAATGATGAACTATAGTTTCACCTTCTAACTTATTCAAATATCCAAATGGATGTTTACTCAAATTTTGATTGATGTATAAGATCCTATAAAGTGAAAAGGAATCAATCACCTTCAATAGAGTTCTCTTATTCTGAAACCAAAACTTGATTTGTTTGGGCTCAAGCCCAACTTCCACAGCCAATTGACGTCGTTGTGCCTCGTCTGGATGGTGGCATTCCTTCATGAAACTTCATCAGAAAAAACATAAATTTCTAATTAGTTGATAGATGAGTTTAATGGCTTGTTTATGTAATTGAATAAATAAATTGAACAACAAATAAATAAGATATATTCTTTTTAATAAGTGGTTCAGTCAATGAGTTAACATAACCACTTTAAATGCATGTCCATCTAATTAGCTTCCTTATATTCATAAGTGTTTAAGCAAAAAGTTCAAAGTTTAAAATTAAATAAACGATAAAATTAAATTAAAATGGAGAATCGAGCCATTCATGATCTTAAATTCAACCATACAAAATTAATTCTTCGAAAAATATATTAAATATAGTTAGTAAATTATAAAGTAGCGTCATCAAAGGAATTAAGCCAAACAAAGGAAAATTAAAACAAATTATTCATAACAATGAAAAATTATTTAAAAAATCAATTAAAAAAGATACATAAAACTCATTTAAAACCTATATAAAAAGGTTTTGTGGAATAATATATATATAAAAAAAAAAGCTTTATGAAATTGCTAGTTGTTACTATTAGCAAAAAATAAAAATAAAAAATTGCTAGTTGCTACCATAATAATTATCAAAAGCGTGTATATGTCGAGTTATAGTATTACTCTGTTGGTAAAATAAGTATCACTCAGAGTGATGAACTTGATTGTACCAACCAAAAAAAAAAGTGATGGACTTAGTTAATATATAACTAATAATTTCATGTATTTAACTCAAAAGCAAAGTCATTTCTCCTTCAAAATAAAAAATTGAATAACTCATGAAAATAATTATCAAAAGAAATTACCGTTACCAAAATGAGTTATCTTACTTTTCAAGTATGGATGTTTGAGCGGAGGTAAGACGTTTGTAGGAAGATTTTTTTCCATCATCTCGAAAGTTATCAATGTCTTCATCACCAGACTCACTGCCACCTCCTATTGAGTAATCCATTTCTCAACCTTGATAAACCCAAACACACAAAATATTATAGATATTTTTCATTTACCACTATTTATGAATACAATTTATTAATTTTCGGAAGTTTATATACACCAATTAATCGTTTGTCATATCTTTGAAACGGTTTCCATAAAAGATAAAAATAAGAAAAAAAATTGGTACACTGAAAAAGGAAAAGCAGTAATTTGATTGCTTGCCAGACATAAAATTTCCTTTAAATTATTGAAAAGCGATAAATCTAAAATTTGTTAATATTTTCATAATTGTTACTAGAAAGAGGAAGGATAAACTTACTCTAGTAATGATTCTGCATAGAGTTACTCTGCTTAATATTGTAAAAAATAACCTTTAAAATTTTATACAAATGTGTAAGTTTGAATTAGTCAATAAAAACTTTTAATTTAACTGTTGGAATAAAAAATCTATTTTTTTATAATAAGTTATTAAGTGAAGTTATTTTGGAGTAAATTAACCCCTTTGGTCAATGTACTCTAAGAACAACTTTTAATTTGCAGAATTACTCAACTTAATATTTCATTATAAGTAATAGATTCCACTTTTAAGTTTTGATAAACATGCACATACTTTATGCCTAACAGTAGATGTTTACTTTAGATTTTAAAAGCGAAAATGCAATTAGCACATTCATAGAGATTATAATAAAATATGTATTGAAGTTAAAAAAATTATAAAATATTTCAGATCATAGACTCTTTATTTATTTTTGTTAAATCGGAAAGATCCCCTAGTGATTCAGAGTTCGACCATAAGATAAATATATTTTGGTAAAAAATTGTTCTACTCAAAAATTAAACTGTAATTCTCACTCAATTTATTGGTTAAAATACTCTATTTAAAAGTCTCATCATTTGCTAGCGTATAACAGATTTAACAAACAACTTTAACTAATAATAATTGATTTATAAAATAGAGTAATTTTATAAATGACTTACCTTATTTGAAACAATATTTAAACTGATATATTAAATGCCATTCTCCTTCTCTCCCCAATTATATGACTTTTTTGGAAAATTTACTTATTCCTAAATATAAATATAAGACCCTGTGAAATTTTTTAAATACATTCATTACTCTTTTTCTAAATATATATATATATATATATATATATATATATATATATATATTAGTTAATATTAATATTTTTTAAGGATTTATTTAATATTAATATTATCAATTGGATATATTTATATACAAAGGGTAATTTAATTATAAACAAATTACAAATACTAATTACATTATCAACTTTTTTTAATATGCGTAAAAAGTGTCGAGGAGTGTTATAAATATGGAAGGAGGGAGTATCATTTTTCGTATCCCTGTTGCCTTCATTATTTTATTAGATTTCTTCCTCTACCTTCAAAAAGTTTGGTTGGGTTTACTTACCTTTCGACCGAACTCCGAATTAATAAGACTCTTTTTTTCCCTGAGAACTAGAGAGTTAAAAAAAAAAATAATAGTTGGCCAAGTGTTTTTAGTTAACACCTTTATATATTAATATCTATTGTTTTGAGGTTGAATCAAGATCTTTATATAACTATTGTTAAATTGCACCAAAGAAATGTGTGCATTGTTTATGTAACACCCATACTAAACTGTCTAGAATATTTAGTATGCGTATTAAACTTAGTACTAGCTAGATACATTAAAATTACAGCATAATTTTCTTTTCGAATGAATACGTTTATAATACAAAAGTTGTGCTTAGCGAGCAAGGTCGGTTTAAGGAAAAGTATGTGAAGAACAACTGGCTTTTTCCTCTTTTGAAGAAACCTCGATTCGCTAAGCATGCTTTCCGCGCTTAGCGAATATGCAACTTCAGAAACTCTATAAATAGAAGTGCAACTCATTTGTAAACTCAATTAATGGTAAACCTAGAATAGAATTGAATAGAGAGAGAAAGAGGGCAGAGAGTGGATAGAACCATTGGAGGACCAAGGATGCTTGGAACTCCAAGATTCAACAACTCTCTGTTGTTAGTCATGCAACATATGAGTAACTAAAATCTCTCTTGTGTTGGAATTGGATGTAAAATAGTTAGAAATCTATGTAATACTCTTAGTATGACTGGTTGTATATGATTTATGTTCTCGATATAATTTTAGTCTAAATCTTTTCTTAATGCTTTGTCGTTGATGTAGTGTGCAACAATTGATCTTTTGATTTAGTTAGACCCTATTAAGGTTGGCTGTCTATGGGACATGGTTTAGATTATGTATAGGTGTTATCGCCCAAGAGATCGTAGGTAGGTATATTTTCATGTATAAATGTTTGAGCATATGTCATAGAAACAATCGGTTATTATGCCAACGAGCATCGGAAGTCAGTTGTGTCTGTGTTATGTTGTGTCGTTAACCTTAGTTTAGAGACGTACGCGAAGGAAACAATGGAGTTATATTTGAGGCATAAAAAGTATATAATTGATTAAGAGGAATCATATGAGGAATAGTTATTGAAATTCAATCCCAACACAACTCTATCTATATTTATTGAGTTTACTTTTATTCAAACCACCAAAACATTTTATAAACACTTTGTTCGTAAAATCTGTCAATATAAACTCAAGTTAACTAAGTGCGATCTCTGTGGATAATATATTTTATTGGTTTAATAAAACCAGCACACTTGCCACTTTGTTGAAAAAGTACCAACTGATAAACTTCCTTTATCAATCATAACACCTGATCAATCTAACGGTTCAAAAGGAATCTATCAGGTACCCAAGCATTGAGAACGATCCAACAGTTGAGACGTCTCCTCTAAAACTAGCACTAAAAACCCACTCAAGGGTTTAACCAATCAAGTTCATTACTAGCCTTTACACGTGGCAGCCAGTAACCAAAGGTTATGTCCCCTAATTCTCATCTTTGAGATGCTAACATTTAATGTTGAAATTGATAGATGAACGAGGGCATCAACGAGGGTATCATGCATTGGCTCCATCATTGGAACATGTTATATGAACGACTAGAAGGGACAACTCTCCATGATCACCATTCTTGAGTCAAATAGATTCCGCGAGCAAACTTCTTTTCGAATTGACAAGTCTTTCAACAATTTATAGCTCTTTGTGAGCTCAAACATATTTTTTCCTCACATAAGTTCTTCACAAACCATAAATCTCTCTAGCGAGCATCACAATCCTAAAGTTCTTCCCAAAATTAGGAGCTCCCCGCGATAACTAACATCCTATGAGTTCATCACGAACTATAAGCTCTCCAAGAGCATCCAAAACCTTATGAGTTTATCATGAAGTATAAATTCTTTACGAGCTACACATCTTTAGAGTTCCTAGCAGACTACAACTCATCAAGAGTTCCAAAAGCAAGTTCATACCAAATCTTAAAGTTTCACACAAACTAAGAGTACCCGACGAGCAATACACTCTTTAGGACTTTTTGACGCCCAAAGCTCCAAACGAGCTGCGAAATTATCACTTGTTCTCTATGAACTAAAACTCCTCATGAGTTACATTCAACCAAAGGTTTCCCATGAGCATAAAATATTTTCCCTCACATGGAACATCAAACTGCTAGAAGTTGTCACTCTTGACCTTGAGAATGAGGACTTCAGGGGCTGCTGTTTTAAACTGCTCAAAAGCCTATGCTCGCAATCCAAGGCCCAACATATCGGGCCGATTCGGCATTGGATCAATAACACTCCACATCCGCTCCAAGAGAGGGTGTGCTCGAAGCAATAAGAGAGTGAAAAATTCAAACCAACAGATTGAAACCTCTTCCCCCATCATCACTTTGTAACACTCGATGGTAATGAATAATGCCGTCTGTAATCATCGAACAATTGTCAACATGAACCTCCACTATATTAAACAGTCTCCCAAGGTACAATCTATTCTAACCTTTAACCTCCTTTCTTGCCAAAATATGCTTGAGCGTCAGAATGCCTGTAGATACACATCCCCCCGATGTTTCAAGTACCCAACTAATAAGCAGCTTACCGCACCGGACGTCGTTCTTCTGATCAGGTCAGATCATATATATTTGGGGCAAGCTTATCTACAAACAGGTTTCCCTCGTGAAAAATATGAGAAAAATAATACACTTCCTCCAATCATCTTTAAGATTCCAAGGGACCAAGATGTTATTCCAAAAGCTAGATATTGTAGGCCATTAATTACATTCAAGCCAAAAAAATAATTATGTCATCGTTTATAGTAAGTTATCTCAATTTTCATTGTAACACCTATAAGTTCAACATGAAGAGCATCTGTAATTTCAAGGTTTACTTCAAAAGGAACCAGTTGTCATCCTTGGGAGCACTAGCATTAATGGGTGCCCAATAAAAAACATTTTCTTAATTGAAAACTCAAAGATAGAATAGGATATATTATCCATACTCACATTCCTAAAAAGAGATACATTTTAATTGATCAAACTATATTTAGGATTTGTGTCAGTTTAGAGGTCTTCACACTTCTATATAAGGAAATAATTGATTTATTAGTTTATTTATTGACCACACCAACGATTACCTTGTTGTTAAGTGTGAAGGCCCTACATCAGTTGCACAATGCATCAATTGTACGGTGCAATAATTGTGGACACTATATGAGCTTATGATTTGAAATGAATAATGCTACTTACAGCGAATTCAATTTTCACGACCCATCCCGACGTGTTTATTCCACCACACATTTTTTGTTGACTTTTCCATCTATTCATAACTCCCCCTTGAATTCCGGAAATACCTGTTTTTCATTGGTTGAATTCCTTTTCGGGATGATTTCGTGGGAATTTAGTTCGCTTTATATAGCACTGCTGATTTGAAATTTATCTCACGAGAAATAATGATCCCCCGTACTTTTTGCATCGTGAATATGCTAAATGGGATCAAATTTTGTTGTTAGGGTCCAATTTCTTGTCAAAAGAGTCTGTATGATTTGTTTGTAAAAGTCCATCCAAAGAATAATATCATCGATGATGTCCTTCAGAAGAATGACTCTATATTATAAAGTGTCGGATATTACCGTTAGAATATGAGAAGGGTGATGATGTTCCATATTGTCTCATTTTTACTGAAGTCCTAAAGAAATAAGGAGAGTGTAATATTTTTCTAAAATTAACTATGCATACGATTCAAGAACTTTTTGGAAAGGATTAACCTAGCCGTGTTTGTAATATCCAATCTTAGAAAAATGAAGATTGATATGAGAAAAATGACGATGTTAGAAACAAAATAGCAGCTAAGTTTCATCAAATAAAGTTTAATAAGTTTGAGATACTCTTGGTTACGATCCTAATTCATACCATGTCAAGAAGAACAAAAAGAAATGAGAAAAATATATTTATAATTCAATAATGACTCTAATGAGATCATAACAAAGCAAAGATACAAGATATTAGATATTCCAAACACATTTAACAAGAACTACAAAGGTTCAAAGAATAAATGTGCCAAAACTAAAATTGATTAAAATTATATGATTTACAATATAGCAATTAAAAAAAAGATATGATCTTTGGTAAGTAATAGTTTTGTAAAAATGGAGAGCACGAGAGAGAGAGGTAGGGTGAGAGAGAGAGGTGGGGGTTCCCGGCTCCGCCGACGACAACCACGCCGGTGTTCTTTTTCGCCGGCAGTGAGGATTTCACGGGGGGGAAGGGTTCCAAGCAGGGTGCCACAAACGGGGGGGGATGGGGGAGATTGGATTGATGTGAGACGGCGGAGGTGGAACGAGCAACGACAGGATTCGTTTGAACAGGACAGACAGCGGGAGGAATTGCGGTTCGCAGGAAGATTGGTCTCTTCTTCCAATTCAGGGCGGTCTAGGGTAAGGGTTGGCTCACGTTTTCTTGATAACCGCGGGCGATCTCGGTCTGGTGGTTTTGGGCTGCATTCACATGAAGGGGCGCGGCCTTTTAATTCTCACGGCAGTGCTGCAGGGCGGCGATGGCGATCTCCTTCACGACGACGGTTCTCTCTTGCGAGGTGGGCGCGCGACGGTGGCGAGGCTTTTCGGCATAACAATCCCGTGAGGGCGAGGACTGGTGATGGCAAGGATTGTGTTTTTTTCCCACGGATTAAGGGGGAGCGCGACGGTGCAATCGGTTCCTTGGGGCAGCCGTGCGTTATGGATGGTGCTGGCAGGGAGGAGTCTTCTCTTTCTAATTTGAAACGGTACGTTACATTTTATTTTACGAATATTCCGGATGCCGTTTCACATTTTTATTTGAAAAAGGCTTTTGAGGTTTGTGGGATCCTTGAACACGTGTTCTTGGCAAGAAAGCGTAATAAGTATGGTGAAGCCTACGGTTTTGTTCGATTCTCAAATGTTAGAGATGTTGACAAACTCTTGCGCGCGCTGAACGGAATTTATTTTGGACATTTGCGTCTGTGGGCTAAGGTGGCTAGGTTCGATCGGTCTGCTCCGGGGGAGAGGGTGAGGGAGAGTAACGTGAGGATGGGGAGGAAGGGGTTTCGGGTTGGCGAGGGAGATAATGGAACGCAGTTGGAGGCTGTGTCGCGCCAGAATATTGGCGACGGCGAGGGCGAATATTTGTCGAGGAATGGGACGTGTGGAGTCACTCTGGAAGGGGAGGGAGAAAAAATAGTTTGTGCGGAGCTGGTGGCGGACGGTGGTGGAGAGGATGCTTTGGTGAGGGAGGAGGCTGACAACGGGGAGGGTGTGAGGGTCGGGGAGGTGGTGGTGCGGCTCAATGGGAATCAAGGAAGGGGTAATCCCGCTGTTTCGGGGGCGCGGGGGGCCACGGAGTGCGTTGCACCCGTTGTTCCGCAGGCTAAGGAGAAGGTTTCGCAAAGAAAGCAATTGGTTCGCATGTATCGATCAGTCGAGGATGATTTGCAATGGGCTAGAAAGGGTATAGTCGCTACTGTGGTGAATGGAGAAGCTATTCCAGTGATCCAAAACAGAGTTGCAGACGCGGGTTTCCAAGAGTTAGCAATTATCCCGTTGGGAGCTGATAAAGTGTTCGTGCATAGTAAGCAAGACTTAGATGTCATGTCTATGATTGAGGCGGCAAGTGACTTTTTTCGGCATATCTTTTCTAATTTTGTGCGCTGGGACAAACAAGTGGTGACCTTTCAGCGGGGAGCTTGGTTGCGTATTTACGGTGTTCCACTCCATGCGTGGAATGAGAAATTTTTTAAGCTTTGCACCATGAACTGCGGTCGCTTCTTGAGATTGGATAGTTGTACACTGGATAAGGAACGATTTGATTACGCACGTGTGCTGATAGCTACCGCTTCTTTGGATGTTGTCAATGTTGTTGATAACCTTTTGATTGACGGTTTATTGGTTGAGGTGAAGATAATGGAAGAGTGGGGCTTCAATATCGGAGAGGATGCTTGCTTGTTTGAAGCAGATAGTGTTTCCGAGGTATCTCAGGCTGACTTGTTTGAGACTCCTGCTGATCCGGATCTTAATAATATTGGTGATGACTTGGTAAAAGAGTTCGTCGATGAGTTGGAGGAGGAGGATAGGCTTCCAGTGTCTCGGCCGGATGTTATCTCTAAACCTTGTGTTCGTGAGGAACAGGCAGCATGTAAGGATGGGGAGGGCACTGCCTCTCATGTGCCTCCTGCTATTCTTGGTTCGGATCCCTCGGCTAATTTATGTGGCGATTCTGGTTCTGGTTCTGCACCTTCTAATCCTTCTGTTCCCAAACAGACGAGATGTAAGTGTACTCTGTCTTGCCCCCTATCAAGGCCCGTTCTGTTGTATCTGGGCCGTGGAGTATGGAATGGCTGAATGATCATAATCATGGAAACGCGGGGCTGATTTTTTCATCTAAGAAGAAGTACAAGAAAAAGTTGCAGTCAGAAGTTAAAGTTTTATCTGACTCCGGTGATGCTAAAAGAAGAAGACACCCGGGCGGGTTTTTGAAACATTCCATCTTGTCTCTCAAGAAAGTCGCCAGATTACCAAGCAAGGATCGCAAGGAGGTGTTGAAAATTTTAAGTCAGAAAGTGCGGGAGAGGCGTGCTAAAACTTTAGTTAACTCATCAGCGATTTTGGACTCTCAAGGTGCAACAACTGATTCTTCTTCTTCAGTTTCTGTCAATAATGACTGGAATAATTGGGTTATCATGCATGGTAATGAGAGGGTGGCGGAGGAGGATATTCGGGGCATAGGTACATCTATCGGTGTTCAATTTTCGGGAGACAAGTCGAATATGTTCAGTGTGCTTTCGGGGACGGGGAGAGGGAAGAGGTTGTTGCCGGTTGGGAAGGAGGGGATGGGACCGGGGGCTGTTGGTGGGAGCAGTTAGGGCGCTGAGGCCTTTGGGTTAGGGTGTGCGGGTGGGGGATGCGGATTATTTCTTGGAATGTACGGGGGTTGGGAGGGTTGGAGAAGAGGAAGGAGATTCGGAAGTTGGTGGGTGAGAAGTGTCCTTTCATTTTGTGTTTGCAGGAAACTAAGTTGCTGGCTTGTGACAATTTTTTATGTGACTCTTTGTGGGGTTCTGCGCCCTATGAGTTCTCCTTTCGACCCTCTGTGGGGGCATCTGGGGGCTTATTGACTTTATGGGATTCTTCGGAGGTGGAGGTGTGGACTTCTGTGAGTTTTGATCATGTATTAATGATACATGGTAGGTTTATTCAATCGAACGAGCTTTTTTACTTATTCAATGTTTATGCCCCTTGCGAGCCGGGTCCGAAGCAATTATTGTGGGATTCCTTGTCTGTTAGGCTGCAGTCTATGGTGGGGGAGAAGGTGTGTGTCTGCGGGGATTTCAATGCGGTTAGGCGTCCTGAGGAGAGGCGGTCGGCCAGATCTTATTCCCACTCGATGGATCATGGTCCGTTTAACCAGTTTATTGAATCCAATGCTTTGGTGGATTTACCTCTGTGTGGCCGTAACTATACTTGGTATAAAGGGGATGGTCTTTCTATGAGTCGGTTGGACAGGTTTCTTTTTTCGGAAGATTGGTGTCTGGTATGGCCGAATTGTGTGCAGGTGGCTTCTTTGCGGGGTCTGTCTGATCATTGTCCTCTTCTGTTGTCTGTGGACGAGGAAAATTGGGGCCCTCGACCGTGTCGTATGCTGAAGTGTTGGCGGGACTTGCCTGGGTATAGTCAGTTTGTCTCTACTAAATGGAAATCTTTTCAGGTCGATGGTTGGGGTGGCTATGTCTTGAAAGAGAAATTTAAATTAATTAGAGGGGCTCTAAAGGAGTGGCATGCAACTCACACTCGGAATTTATCTGGGAAGATTGATGATCTTAAACTTCGTCGTTCAGCTCTCGAAAGTAAAGGAGAAGATGACGTCTTGTCCGAATCCGAGTTGGTGGAGTATCATAATATTGGGGTGGACATTTATTCTTTGTCGCGGATGAATACTAGTATCTGCTGGCAGCAGTCTCGATCAAAGTGGCTCAGAGAGGGGGATGCTAATACCAAATATTTTCATACAGTCTTGGCAGCAAAACGTCGTAGGAATGCGATTTCAACACTTTTGGTAGAGGGGGTGGTAGTTGAGGGTGTTCAACCTATTCGTCAGGCTGTGTTCTCTCACTTTCAGTCTCATTTTCGGGCGCAACGTGTGGAGAGGCCGGGGTTGGGGAATCTTCAGTTTCGAAGGTTGTCTGTTACCGATGGGGGTGTTTTGATTAAACCTTTTTCCATGGAGGAAGTTAAGCAGGCGGTGTGGGATTGTGACAGTTTCAAAAGCCCCGGGCCTGATGGTATTAATTTTGGTTTCATCAAGGATTTTTGGGGGGATTTGAAGGATGACATTATGCGTTTTATTTCAGAGTTTCATCGGAATGGCAGATTAACAAAAGGTATCAACAATACTTTCATTGCTCTTATCCCAAAGGTGGACAATCCTCATCGGTTGAATGATTTTCGGCCTATCTCTCTTGTGGGGTGCTTATACAAGATTCTTGCTAAAATTTTGTCAAATAGATTGAGATTGGTTATTGGCAGTGTTGTCTCTGAGGCTCAGTCAGCGTTTGTTAAGGATAGACAGATTCTTGATGGTATCCTGATAGCTAATGAGGTGGTGGATGAAGCCCGCAGGTGTAACAAAGATCTGTTGCTATTTAAAGTTGATTTTGAAAAGGCCTATGATTCTGTCGATTGGGGTTACCTAGACATGGTAATGGAAAAAATGTCTTTTCCTGTGTTATGGAGGAAGTGGATGAAAGCTTGTGTTTGTACTGCTACGGCGTCTGTGTTAGTTAATGGTAGTCCTACGGAGGAATTTCCTCTTGAACGGGGTTTACGTCAGGGTGATCCGTTGTCTCCGTTTCTTTTTCTGCTGGCGGCTGAGGGGTTGAATGTTCTTATGAAAGCTATGGTTGATTCTAGCATATTCACGGGGTACACTATTGGTTCGGGTAATCCTACTTTAGTCTCTCATCTTCAATTTGCTGATGATACCCTTCTTTTGGGGGTTAAGAGTTGGGCGAATGTGCGAGCCCTTCGGGCGGTTCTGGTTCTTTTTGAATTGATGTCGGGCCTGAAGGTGAATTTTCACAAGAGTATGTTGGTTGGGGTCAATGTTTCTGCATCTTGGCTGCAGGCCGCTGCTATGGCTTTAAATTGTCGCGTTGGTAAAATTCCTTTTGTGTATTTGGGCTTGCCTATAGGCGGTGATCCACGTCGTTTGTTGTTTTGGGAGCCTGTGTTGACTCGTATCCGTGATCGTTTGTCTGGGTGGCGTAGTAGATTCCTTTCTTTTGGCGGTCGCTTGGTACTCCTCAAGTCTGTCTTGTCCTCTCTGCCTGTCTATGCTATTTCCTTCTTCAAAGCTCCATCAGGTATTATCTCTTCTATTGAATCTTTATTGTTAATTTTTTTTTGGGGGGGGGGAGTGAGGGACCTAGGAAATTATCTTGGATTGCTTGGTGTAATATTTGTAAAAGTAAGGAGGATGGCGGTTTGGGGGTGAGGCGGATGAGGGAGTTTAATACTGCTTTGTTAGGTAAGTGGTGTTGGAGGCTTTTGGTGGATAGAGGGGGTTTGTGGTACAGGGTGTTGGTAGCTAGGTATGGTGAGGTGAATGGGAGGTTGGAGGTGGGGGGCCGGAGTGCTTCTTCTTGGTGGCGGGAGGTTGTCAAAATCCGTGACGGGGCTGGAGGGGTGGACGGTGGGTGGTTTGCAGGGTGTGTCGATAGATCTGTTGGGTGTGGTTCTATGTCGTTTTTTTGGACTGACCCGTGGCTTGGTGGGGTTCCGTTATGTGAGAGGTTTAGCCGTCTTTTTGACTTAGCTATTAACAAGTCGATATCGGTGGAAGATATGTGTGACCTAGGGTGGGGGGTAGCAGGGGAGGCTTGGCGGTGGCGTAGGCGGTTGTGGGCGTGGGAGGAGGAGCTGTTAGCAGAGCTTAGGGTTTTATTGCTTGACATTTCTTTGTAGCCTAATGTTCCTGATCAGTGGAGGTGGAAGCTTGACTCTGGTGGGGGGTATTCCGTTCGTGGTGTGTACCAGATGCTCTCTAAACAGGAGTCTATTCCGGTTGACGATGTTTTGGATCTTACTTGGCACAAACAGGTACCCTTGAAGGTGTCTATCTTGGCTTGGCGGTTGGTTCAAAATCGCTTGCCATCTAAAGATAATATGTTGGCTCGTGGTATAATTTCTTTTGAAGATCAATCTTGCGTGACTGGGTGTGGGGGCAACGAATCAGCTGAACATTTATTTCTTCATTGTTCGTGTTTTGGCCCTTTATGGAGTCTGGTTCGGGGCTGGATTGGTGTTTCCTCGGTTGATCCGCTCAATGTTAAGGATCATTTTATTCAGTTTGTTTATTTAGCCGGTGGTTTGCGATCTAGTCGTTCTTTTTTGCAGCTCCTGTGGCTTTGTACCGTGTGGGTCATTTGGACGGAAAGAAACAACCGACTTTTCAACAATCAGGAGAGTACCATCTACCAACTATTAGATAAAGTAAAGGTTCATTCTTTTTGGTGGGTGAAAACTTGTAATATTAATGTTCGTAATAATTCTCATTGTTGGTGGTCGAGCCCCTTTGTTTGTATGGGCATCGGCTAACCGCCTCTTGGTTACTGAGGTGAACTGTGTATTTGACTTTTGGTGGAGCTCTGGGTTGGCACACCTTGTGCTAATTTAGAGACTCCTCATCTATTAATATATATCCCATTTTTGCTTGTTCAAAAAAAATATGATTTACACAAAACAAATCAACATAATATGATAAATATCATGCTTAACTTATTAATGTCAAGGTATTCAAAGAAGTTCTTGGACATTGATCATAGAATCCTTGATGTTGTTGATGGCTGTGGTCACGAATGATTTAACAATAACATCCTCACCATCCAAATTCACTCCTTCTGGACTGGACATCAATAGTTGAAAAGGCACAGTCAACAAAGAACTTTTTGCATTTTTGCTTGAATGAGATTGACTATCGTCAGAGATGACAATGCCATAGGAAAGAAGTGACATTGTTGACGAAGGTTTACAATTGATGGAATCCTAACTCCGGTATATTAAAAGGAGAAAACTGAACATAGGATCCCAAAGGATCTATGAAGCATTCTTGAATGATCACCACACGGTTTTGGGGAGGAGGTTCCATAGGCTGCTCACATAAATTATTGGCAATCAAGTTAATAATAGGGAAATCTTTTATAATAAAGGGACACCTTAATTTTTATTCCAAAAAAAGAATCAAGTTGATTCATATTTTGAATATATTATGATTACCAAGATTGGGATCAGCATAATCTTTGACGACAAATTTATGAAAGCAAGATAATTTTTTAAGGAAAGGATGCCAATACTCTTATGTTGAATATGGGGAGAGGATTCATACAATCTCTTTGCAAGTTGGAAATGCATGGGTGGTAGATGTTAATGGCATCCAACATTAGGTTGAAAAGTACATTATTGCTTACTTTTTAGAGGTATAATGTGACCTCTCAAGTCTTGATTTTGTTGTGTTACTCCTCCTTTATAATGCTCAAAATGGGTCTCAACCTTCTTTTTTGACTTTAAGGACATTGAAAAGGTGATTTATTCATGTAATTGGGAAAAAAAATTCCATAGCCGGTGATTTTAACGTTAGTTTCATCAAGTCCTTTTATGAACTTATGAAGTGAATATGAGAATTATATTTGATGAGTTCTTCTATAATGTCAATCTCCAAAGATATTTATACTCACATCCTTTACCTTATAGATAAAGTCGGTTGTCCCTAGTTACTCTGGATAATATTATCCAATTTTTTTCTCAGTAAGAAAATGGTGGTCAAGGTTCTCGTCAAGAGATTGAGAAGGGTGATCGACACATTCATATCTCAAGATCAATAACTTTCCTATATGGTAGAAAGTTGATATAGATGGGATGCTAAGATTAATGAGGTGACTAACATGACTGAGAGAAATAGTAAGGACCGTTTGATCTTCAAGGTAGACCATGAGAAGCTCATGACACATTAAATTGGGATTTCTTTGATTACACACTCTACACAAATTTAGGTTTGATGATATATGGGGAGGATGGAGGAGAGTTATTTCTTGTTTTACAAATTGATATTGACCCTATGAAAAATATTTCTATCATTTGGTTCTTACATTTTATCTTTCCTACTTTGAGATTTTATTGTACATGAATTGAAATGCCTAGAAAAGTCAGTTTGTGTCCGTAAATGGGATCCCTGTATTTGAAGCCCCAACTTCTCCCCACAGGGATAGGAACGAGGGAGAAAGTCCCTTTGAGAGTGGTTTCGGGACGGGGATAGAGATCATATTACATGTGCCCAATAAATTTTCCTAAATATTATTTATATAGGTATATTTAACTACTTTATGTTATATTTATTTGTCTTTCAACACAGTAAATTTTGTTTATATGTGATGTTTATTGATAGAGTTCCCATGGAGACAGTTGAGAACCGTTAGGACAGAGACAGAGACAGAGAGAAAAATCTCCTGAGATAGGAACTGGTAATGAAGATGAGATTAATATATAACTCGAAATAAAAAATATAGATAAATCTTCTACACGAAATTGAATCATATTATGTGTGAAAGAATGCAATTCTTCACAGAGTATCCAAGGATTGTGTAATGTTATTCTAAAATTAACTATGCATACGATTCAAGAACTTTTTGGAAGGGTTAACGTAGTCGTGTTTGTAACATCCAATCTTAGAAAAATGAAGATTGATATGAGGAAAATGATGATGTTACGAACAAAATAGCAGGTAAGTTTCATCCAATAAAGTTTGACAAGTTTGAGATACTCTTGGTTACGATCCCAATTCATAACATGTCGAAGAAGAAAAAGAATTGAGAAAAATATATGTATAATTAAACAATGACTCTAATGAGATCATAACAAAGCAAAGATACAAGATATTAAATGTTCCAAACAAATTTGACAAGAACTACAAAGGTTCAAAGAAGAAATATGCCAAAACTAAAATTGCTAAAAGTTATATGAATTACATAAAACAAAGCAACATAATATGATAAATATCATGCTTAACTTATTAATGTCAAGGTATTCAAAGAAGTTCTTAGACACTGATCAAAGAATCCTCAATTTTCTTGATGGTTGTGGTCACGAATGATTTAACAACAACATCTTCACCATCCAAAGTCGCTCCTTCTGGACTGGACATCGATAGTTGAAAAGCCACAGTCAACAAAGAACTTTTTGCGTTTTTGCTTGAATGAGATTGACTATCGTCGGAGATGACAAAGCCAGAGGAAAGAAGTGACATTGTTGATGAAGGTTTACCATTGATGGAATCCTTTAAATCTGATATATTTAAAGGAGAAAACACAACATAGGATCCCAGAGGATCTATGAAGCATTCTTGAATCATCACCACACCGTTTGGGGGAGGAGGTTCCCTATGCTGCTCACATAAATTATTGACAATCAAGTTAATAATAGGGAAATCATTTACAATAAAAGGACAACTTGATTTTTATTCCAAAAACGAATCAAGTTGATTCATATTTTGAATATATTATGATTGTCAAGATTGGGATCAACATAATCTTTGATGACAAATTTATGAAAGCAAGATAATTTTTTAAGGAAAGGTTGCCAATGCTAGTTATTTTTAGGCTTATGTTGAATATATGGAGATGATTCATACAATTTCTTTGCAAGTTGGAAATGCATGGGTGGGAGATGTTAATGGCATTCAACATTAAGTTGAAAAGTACATTACTGCTTACTCTTTAGAGGTATAATGTAACCTCTCAGGTCTTGATTCTGTTGTGCTACTCCTCCTTTATAATGCTCAAAATGGGTCTCAAGTCTCAACCTTCTTTTTTGAAAAGGACATTGAAAAGGTGATTTATTCTTGTAATTGGAAAAAAAAAATCCATAGCCGGTGATTTTAACGTTAGATTCATCAAGTCCTTTTATGAACTTATGAAGTGAATATGATAATTATATCCGAGGAGTTCTTCTATAATGTCAGTCTCCAAATATAGTTATACTCACATCCTTTACCTTATAGATAAGGTCGATTGTCCGTACTTACTATGTGTAATACTATCCAATTTCTCTCTGAGTAAGAAAATGGTGGTCAAGGTTCTCGTCAAGAGATTGAGAAGGGTGACCGACACATTCATATCTCAAGATCAATAACTTTCGTCTATGGTAGATAGTTTATATAGATGGGATGCTAAGATTTATGAGGTGACTAACATGACTAAGAGGAATAGTAAGGACCGTTTGATCTTCAAGGTAGATTATGAGAAGCTCATGACACATTAAGTTGGGATTTCTTTGATTACACATTCTACAAAAATTTAGGTTTAATGATATGTGGAGAGGATGGAGGAGAGCTATTTCTTGTTTTACGAATGGATATTGACCCTATGAAATGTATATCTATGATTTGATTCTTCAACTATATCTTTCCTATTTTGAGATTTTGCTGTATATGAATTGAAATGCCTAGAAAAGTCAGTTTGTCTCCATAAATGGGATCCATGTATTTGAAGCCCCAAGTTTTCCCCACAGGGATAGGAATGAGGGAGAAAGTCCATGTGAGGGTGGCTTCAAGACGGGGATGGTGATCATATTACATGTCCTTAATAAATTTTCTTAAATATTATTTATATAGGTATATTTAACTGCTTTATGTTATATTTATTTGTCCTTCGACATAGCAAATTTTGTTTATATGTGATGTTTATTGATAGGGTCCCCATGGGGATAGTTGAGATCCGTCAGGACAGAGACAGAGAGAAAAATCTCCTAAGACAGGAACCGGGAACGAAGATGGGATTAATATATAACTCAAAATAAAAAATATAAATAGATCTTCTACACGAAAGTGAATCATATTTTATCATATTTTTTAATGTCTTAATACGACTTTTAAAAAAACACGTTTACATTGTGAAAAAATTATGATATGTGACATATGTAAGGCCTCACTTAGCCTGCAATGCCAATATTGCTAGATTTGATATCTTCGCGGAGTTTGAAAGTAGAGCCTCACAATTGTAAGTGTGAGTTTCAGGTGTTTGTTATTCTATGTGCATACCTAGAAAACAATGATATATGACTAGACAACTAGTGTAATGATTTCCCCTCTCATGAAAAAAAAAGGGCAGCTCGCATAAACATGTTGTATTGTATGGATACGCAACATTGTATATGAACTTAAAATCCTTGATGTTTTTATTTGAGAAATGATATTTGAACAACTATTTTGTGACAACTTTCTCTTTCATACTCACATTGTGTTTTTATTTTCTCTCTATTGTTTTGGTTTTTGTGTCGATAACTATTTTTCTTTGTTTATCTTTGGATGTCATATTAGTTGTCTCATAAATGGTTGTTCAAATAACATACATCTTTTTATTTTCATAGATGACTTTTATGTTTTAACATTTGGATGTAAGTCATATTTATAAATACATAATAATTGCTAAAATATTTTTAAGGAAGAAAAATGGTGAGTACCTGAATAATTGAAATATAATTGTTTGAGTCACCCCCAGTTGAAATGTGTGCAATCTCATGCATTGGATTTCCTTGACAATTATCAACCCACTACAAGAAAAATAATTAGTAAATTGATTAATGATAGTCTACAATAAAAAATTTAAAATTTACGAACAAGCAAAATACAAGCTTGTTTCTTACAACTTTTTCCGTGAGAAAAAACTTTTTTTTTAAACCAAATAATCACTTTTAAAACTTTTATCGGTTGGTTGCTGGTTTTCATAAAAAAAAATGTGATCTAAAAAAGAGCAAAACTAATCTAAAAGCTAAATCAAATCATAAATTGTTTTTAATAGTTTGGCTAAAAATTCATTCTAATAAATATTTATAAAAAGGAAAATGATTTACATTCTAATAAAAAAGACAAAAAAAAATCTAATTATTTTTTTAGAAAAACTCTGCAAATTAATCTATAAATTATTAAATATCAAAATCATTTTTTTTATAATCAATAACAAACGGCCTCTAAATTTAAATAAACTAAAAGACTGTTTTGCTTTATGAACCTGAAAACGTCTTGCAGGATCTCTTAAGAAGTCAAAAAGCATTTGAGATGGGAAAGGAAACAACACTGAGGTAGCAACAATAAAAGTGCCATTGTTGTTTGGTTGATACAAGACCCCACTTTTTCGAATAGCAACCATAATCTTGCTATCATTAACATCAGCTAAGGATTGTGGGATGTTTGACTTGTTTAACAAGGACAGAATTTTACAAAAGTCCTTAACCATTCGATAAGAGAGCTGCACCACACTCTTCTTTCCTTCAGGTAATGTGACCACTGAAATATGAATGGAATAAAAAAATAACTCACAATTAATAAAAAAGATAAGATACTTGTCAAAAAACAAACTTTCTACACCCTTTTTTTTATATATTTTTTCTATTATTGATCAAAATTCACGTGGACCACACTAATCTATTCAGGTCAATTTTCTACTTGGTGGAACTCATTTTCGAAATAATAAGACGCACATAAAGTTTATCAAAAGATGATAAGGTCCTATTTATAAGAGATTTTTAGGCTAACAAAAATTGAGGTATCTTGTTCAAAATTTGGATCAGATACATCATTTTATATTGACTCAAATATCTTTTGTAAATATGGCCGAAAGAAATAGTAATCAAGATATATCGAAATTTATTTGGCATTGTAATAAAATCTCAGTTCAATACTCTAGACTGAATGCACTATTTTACTATTGAATTTAACAAACTAGTCATTTTCTTAAAAATTGCGCATTATCTTAAAAATACACAACTTGAGATGGAAGGAGTCGTAAAATCTTAATTTGATTTTGTCCAAAAAATATGTTAATTTAGTGTAATGTTGATAGATAGTGAGCTACCTCCGCTATCATAAATAGATATGTTTTTTAGTCTGGAAATCTTTTCACACGTTCTTTGAAGATCCAAAAGCCATCTTTCTGCTCCAAATGCAATTGTGTGATCGACAACATCTCTATACAGAGAGTGTGTTTGGATCTTGTCAATGACTTCCACATGTTCAACCCATGAAACCTACAAGAAAAGTATTTAAATTAATGACATTCAAATAACATATTTAGCTAGCATATTATATTATGAGTATCGCTGATAAGTGTCCTAAGGGTATTGTTTAAAGAGTCTATAAAAAGAAACTTTGTCTTGAAAATACAAGTCAAATACATATAAAAGTCATAACTACACAATTTCAATATGTAAAAGTTACTACTTTTGAATGCTTAAACAATGCTCTAAGGGTACTTGTTAACATTTCCCTTATATTATTATCAAATTTTAGCAATGCATGCATCAACGTAGAGATTAGAAAACAAGTGTATACAAAAATTACTTATATATTCACTACTAAACAAATCAAATTAGTGACAGAATTCATTTTTTTTGTCTTTAATTTTGATCACCAATTTTTTATTTTTTGTAGTTATTTATTTTTGGACCATATTGACTCTAATCATAAATCGTAGCAGTATCATACAATTTATGTATAACTAAAAAAAAAAGATATACTTGTACCAACCTGAGAATACTCATTAGAAATTTGATGAATCAAGCATCCAGAAGGAAACTTCCAAGTGGAAGAATGAAGTCCATCCTCTTTTGAGTAATCATATGATACATTAACTATCACCCAAGTACCAGCTTCAACTTGTTCACAATAGCGAAGAAGGTAAAATTCTCGAGATGGCACAAAAGGTGAAAGAACATGCATCTCTTCATACATCTGCAAAATATAAGTCGTACCATATTAGCAAAAATCAAATATTATAAATAAATAAATAAGTTATTATAAAAAGAAGGGTTTTAATTAGGAACATATACCAATTGTAAAACTCCACTTTGATTTTCTGAAGAACCTTCTTCAAGCACTTCAATTGTTTCCGCTTTTGTAACAATAGTTGGGAAAATAATTTTCCAGTTTTCCTAGATAGATAGATGAAAATTACAACAATTTCAATAGACAATGAATACTTCTTATGAGACATATTAAAATTGTAAGATAATGTTAAAATTAATGTTTTTTTAATCATTAGTATACATATTTAACGTGTAAAAACCCTATTAGTTACTCAAGTGTCACTTTATTTACACTACTTAATCTCCAAAAATACATTATAATAATAAGTAGTAAATTTGTCCCTTAATATCTCCTAAATTAGTCGGTTCTTAGATGAAATATCGAATTAATTAATTATTTTTATGTGCTAAACAATTATTACAGTTATGATCTTAACCATGGAGAAATATTAGATTTGAGAGATTCCAAGTCTAGACTTTTGAAATCCCATGTGTGAATCATCTCAATCCAATAGCTTAGGTCGTTTGACCACAATGACTATTTAAATTATTGACCATACAAGGGTAAACACTAGTTAGGTAAAGAAAATGTTATATGTATGAAATACTCAACATAAAAAACCTTTCAATATTTCCATAAAAATCTTTGTGGGGATACTTAAGTTATAAATGCTTACCGAATTTAAAAGCAACTTAACCAAATGACTTGCTTTAAATCTAACGGTTTTTGAATCATTAGAAGATTCAACTCTTGTTTTGGCGCCATTGAAATGATCAATAATAGGAAATACATCCTCATAAATTTTCTGATGAAGAACAAGCCTTTGATCAACGTGAGACTTAACCCATAAGGGATCATTGGTGCTTAAGAGCTTAAGTAACTCCTCTTTAGCTGCAACTGCAACTTCCAAAATCATTGTTTTTTCCATTTCTGTTCTTCTGCATGTTGGTTTGACCAAAACATTTTCATCCAAAACAACAGGAATTTTCTCCATATGGGTCGCAATAAATTGTGACATCCTCTCATGCTGAAAACAAGTTCATACATAAAAAAAAAAAAAATTAGCCATTTTATATATAATCTAATAACAGATAAATACTATTTCAATTAGGAGAGTACAAAAGACACTCCAATTAATAATCAAGGACCATTAAGAGATTAGGACATCACATCTCCAATCAAAATCTTAGGGTATTGAATATATGTTTCACCTCTTGTATATCCACAATTCATAGTACATGTGGACTAACCACTCACGTTTTAACCCAACCAACAATTTCTTCCTCAAGTGAGTGTCCCATTTCCTATATTTGCATTGTTTGTTACAAAGAGACATTATACTATTTCTTGGACCATCAAAAGATCAGGACAACACATCTTCATACAAAATCTTAAAACATTGAATATGTGGATCACATTTATTATATATCCAGTATTTATATATTCATGGTCGATGTGGTCACACTTGAACACAACAATTTCTATCCAATATTTACGACCAACGAAACACCAACTCATGAGTAATGTCAGAATGACATTTATACAAGGATATAGTACATCACGATTCACTTTCGCTCACCCACCAAGAGATCATACCACTATATCTCCTCTTAAAACCTTGAGACGTTAGATATATTAGTCTCTCTTATATTCATTCATAGTTGTTCCGGTCTGGGAGAGGTCCAACCCAACATATGTTCTAAGTGGCTCTTTGTACAAGGCTTGTAAGGACCAGTATAGACCTCATGGGAATAATGACCCCTGGAAGCAATTTGGACCTTTAAACCCGGATCCAAGGTCATCATCTCGTGATCTGCACTCACAACTATCCCTTGAGGACTACAACCGTCCCTTAAGGACAATTGTCTAAGTAAAGGTCCAAGGACTAAAACCCTAAACCTATTATATAAATACTAACTCATGGACATTGGGTCAGGTACGCTCACATTTACCCTAAATTACCTATCATTCCACATCACTTACTTACTTGATCGTCAGAATGTATACAGGTACATCATCCCCATTAATCCATAGAAAAAAGTTGTTCCTCACATAAGTACATAACTCAAATGCAATTCAACATCGTCACTCAAAGATCACAAGTCCGACAAGATCAATAGTCTATATTAAAAGTCTCATACTAGATTAGATATGACGTGAACATGTGTCTATGAGAATAAACATGTGTCTATGAGAATCATTTTTACATTAAAAGTTGGTTTTGTAGGATCGAAATAGATTCAATGTGAGACTAATCGCTCATACTTAACGTGACAAATTACACATCTTATTAGTCATATTGACTCACCTCTTCTTTGAGACGAGCATTTTCAAGCTGAAGTTGTTGCATGGAGTTTTCATAATCTTCATGATTCTTACAATATGGACCACTGCATGATATCTTATTCTTCAATTCCTCTTTCATTTGGTTGTTCTCGTTGAGAAGCCTTTCATTCTCCACGCGAAGTGCAGAGCTTGTTGCTTTCTCATTTTGAGTCTAGAAGTCATAATATACAAGTAAAATTATTATTAAATTATATTATCTAGTAAGTCATATAAAAGACTTTTGTCTTTAAAATGAAGTATCAAATTAAATAAAAGAAAAAATGTGACCTTCATAGTTGCTCTGATATGGGTGAGGTCTAATCCAACATATGTTCTAAGTGGCTCTTTGTACAAGGCCCGTAAGTACCATGGTATAGACCTCATGGGAATAATGACCCTTGGAAGCAATTTGGACCCTTTAGTCCGGATCCAAGGCCATCATCTCATGATCTACTCACAGTTATCCTTTGAGGACTACAACTGTCCCTTAAGGACAAACAACTATCCCTTAAGGATAGTTGTCTAGGTAAAGTTTCAAGACCACAACCCTAAACCTACTCTATAAATACTAACTCATGGACATTGGGTCAGGTAGCTCACATTTACCCTAAAATACCTATCATTCCACATCACTTACTTACTTACTTGATCATCAGAATCTATGCGGGTACACCACCCCCATTGTTCAATAGAAAAAGTTACTGTTCACAGAAGTATGTAACTCAAATGTCATTCAACATCGTCACTCAAAGATCTCAGGTCCGACAAGATCAATAGTCGATATTAAAAGTCTCATACTAGATTAGATATGACATGAACATGTGTCTATGAGAATAATTTTTACATTAAAAGTTGGTTTTGTAGGGTCGAAATAAATTCAATGTGAGACTAATCGCTCACGCTTAACCTAACAAATTACACATCTTATTAGTCATATTGACTCACCTCTTCTTTGAGACGAGCATTTTCAAGTTGAAGTTGTGGCGTGAAATTTTCATAATCTTCATGATTCTTAAAATATGGACCACTGCATGATATCTTATTCTTCAACTCCTCTTTCATTTGGTTGTTCTCGTTGAGAAGCCTTTCATTCTCCGCGCGAAGTGCAGAGCTTGTTGCTTTCTTATTTTGAGTCTATAAGTCATAATATACATGTCAAATTATTATTGATTTATATTACTTGGTAAGTCATGTAAAAAACTTTTGTCTTTAAAATGAAGTATCAAATTAAATAAAAAAAATGTGACCTTTTGTTGACTCCTTTTGTTTTGAAACCAAAACTTCACTTGATTTGGATCCAGCCCAAGCTCTGTGGCTATATCACATCTTTGCTTGTCATTTGGATGTGTGAGTGTGGTGAATATTCTTTATTTCGGAAGGGAAAAAAAAGATCCAATCAGGTGAGAAAGTATAAACACATAAATGACGTATGAAAAAAAAAACATTTGACAATTGACTACATGAATATATATATATATATATATATATATATATATATATATATATATATATATATATATATATATATATGCGATTAAAAAAAGTTAGATATATATTGAATGTGGTTGACTACATGAATAAAATTAGATCATAATGGGGATGTATCAAATTTCACCTATGTTATATCAATGTTACACTGTTCAATATCATTTTACACCATACATAATTTTTAAATTTGACCATTAAATCGTAAATTTATATCATATATATCATTCATGTAATATTTTACACAAATTTGAAATCATTTGATATCTTATTGATATTCACCAAGATCAACGATGTTCAATAAAATTGCATAAACCGTTAATCTTGATGAGTATCAATAACATATCAAATGATTTTAAATTTGTATAAAACTTTACATGCATGATCTATACGATATAAGCTTAAAATTCAATGGACAAATTTGTAAAATATGTATCGAGTAAAATGACGTTAAGAAGTGTAACATTGGTCTAATATTACATCAGTGTAATTTAATTCATCCTCATATATATATATATATATATATATATATATATATATATATATATATTCTTCAACAATACTCCAAGATCAATGCTCTTTCACACAACAAATAAAGGAAAATTAAGAAAAATAATAATCTAAGAAAATTTTCACAAACAAGGATTGGTCTTACTCTTCCAATTTACTTGTTTGATAGGTAGAGTGACGATTGCTAGCTCTCTTTATTGTGTTTGAGTTCAGGTTCTCTTGATGATCATCAGATACGCCTCTTGAAGATGAGTCCATTTTCACCCAAAAAAAGCTATACCTTTTTTTCTTTGTTTGTGTGGATGAGATGGATGAACTTATAGAGAATATATATACTACTTTCAGTGTTGAATATAAGCAAAGGTATTAATACTTTACAGTCTCAAATATAATTAAATTGAAATAATTTTACACTATTAAATAAAATATTTCCTAAAATTCTTGCCAAAAAAAATCCTAAAATATCATTTAATTAATATTGCATTGGTCTTAAATACTATTAGTAAAAAAAGTCAAATGTACATGATCCAAAATTGAATCAAATACAATTGACGTTTTAAAAAATGAAAGAAAATATACTAAAAAGAATGGTTTTTTTAAGTCATACTAAAGAGAATAGTTATTTTACCAATTTATGTATTTTTTCACTATCATAAATTAAAGTGGAATATAATATATAGTGTTTTGGAGCAATGTATATTGTATAATTGAAAATATCATAATTAATATTATACTGAAAACTAAATATGATATTGTTTGGCTAAAGTGAAACTTGTTGTGAAGTGGAAGGACTAAAAACAATACTTCCTCCGGTCCTTTATAATTTTTACTCTCATAGAACAAATTGTATTTAATTTTTTTATCGGTTACAAAGTTCAATGCAATATTAATTATTGTTATGTCAATAATTGCCCTAATTTTTTATTGCAAAGAGATAAAAAAAGAATAATGAAATTATAAATAATTAAGGATATTTTTGGAAAAGGGGAAAATAATTTCATCAAAAGTAACTAAATTTATTGGTTATCATGTAATAAACGTTAAAATGACAATTGATAAGAAACACGGGGAGTAGAAATATTACCTTACAAGTTGTATATTCAATTATCTAAAAGTTAAAATATTACTCATTTCGGTCACATTTATAAACAACTTTTGCTTTTTAAGATTCATTAAATAATTTATGTATCTGAAATATAATATAGTCCAGATACATCATTTATTTAATGAATCTGAAAAAACAAAAATTTCTTATAAATATGACTAGAGGAAGTATTGTTTTTAAGACATGTTCTCTTAACACCGTAGATTGAATATGGGTTCCATTTGGGTGACTTTGAGTTTTGCGACTTTGTCTCTATTCTCTTACAACCAATCATTTTCTCTCATCAAGAGTAATCTATTTTAATCGTTCATTTATCAATTAAATACATTAAAGTCATCAATGTCACCAAAACTCAATGTTATCCAAATATTGTCCATAAAATATCCATTCTCAAAAGTACATTTATGGGAACTTGTTATGTGAGCAAATAAAAAAATCACTGAAAAATATTGATTTATTCTACCAAAAAACTGAAAAATAAGGATTTTGCTAATAATAATATCATTTTTTTTAACGCCTTTTTTTATTTTCTCATGGAACAAGTTTCCAATTTCCATAAAGGAATTTCATTTTTCTATAAGGTCAAAAATAATAATTACACTTGATTAATTTTATTAATAAACAATACCACTATTTTATTTTAATTGTCATTCTTTTTTTTTTGAAAGAATTTTAATTGTCATTCTAAAATTATCTACGTACGCTAAAAAAATAAAAAATAAAATATATATTTCTTTTGTTGGAATTTTTGTCTTTTTTCTATAATACATTAAACATTTTTTTTACAATAATACATTAAACTATTTATCATTTCGTTTCAAATACTTTTCTTATTTTAATAAATAATTAGAAATAATTTTGATAAAATAATAGGTATATACGTTAAGCTTTGAAAACGATGAATAGAATTTAACAAAAAAAAATCTAACTGCCTTGTAGCAAAGTGGATTATGAAATGCATTAGCACTTCTTCAACTTTGGTTCTTATAAATGGATGCCCTATATCTTTCAAAAAATAAAATAAATGGATGCCCTATAAATGAGTTCAAATTTGATCGTAGTGTGAGATAAGGTGACCCACTAAACCACTACCTAATGACCCATGCTAAAACTAAGAAAAGCCTAGTGAATTGGATCCTCACAGGGCACCCATGGAGTAAAATATCGCTCCAAAAAGTTTTACACTATCATGAAATAAAAATGGGAAATGTTAACGAGTGTTTCCGGGGCCCTCTTTAAACACCAAAGTGGTAAGATTTTATAAAACTTTGTGCATTTATTGCATTGAAAATTGAAGTCTTTACTTTTTTAATGAATAATTTCTTCATTAGGAATGTTTAAAGAGTGTCCAGGGGCACTCGTTAACAAGACCCAATAAAAATTGAGTAAATAGCGAACCCCCAGTCCTCCGAAATTGCAAATACCCCCCTCCATGAAATTGTTAAACGTGTGCATGTTAGATTTTTTCGTCAGTCAAAATGATGTAGACATGGTCTGATACACTGTGCCACGTCATACGGGGTAATTTTTTTTTCTTCCTATTGAGATGTCATACAACTTGGAAAATTGTTTTCCTCCCATGCACTTTTGCTCATTCCCATGTGATCTAATCAAAATACCCACAACGTGAGTTAAGTTACGCTCGGTATATACCAACGTGAGTTAAGTCACGCTCGGTATATGCCAACGTGACTTAAGTCACGTTTGTTTTAGGTAAGTTAAGTTTCCATCATTTTTGCACAAAAATAATATTTTTTAAAGACCCCAAACATACAATATGTTATGTTCATTTTTTAAAAGCATGTCATGTCTTAGAAACAACAATAACAACAATTCCTTCATTATCCAAAATAAATCATAACTAAAAATACACAAGTGCGCGTAATAAATTCCAAAATTAATAGAATACGACAAATTTATTTAGTTTTAATTTTATCTCCGTTCAAATAAAAGAAGCTTTATGTTACATTACATTACATTATCCCTAAGGATGGTGTATCATCATGATATTGGATTAAAATTAAGGCCAAATACCATATTTGGTCCTTCAAGTTTGACAAGAATACTGGATTAGTCCTTTAAGTTTTTTAAGTTTCAAATAGGTCCTTTAAGTTGTTAATTTAATGCACCTATTTGAAGTTTTTTAAGTTTTTAAGTTTCAAATAGGTCCTTAAAAGGGTAACGGTGTAATAAATTAACAACTTAAAGGACCTATTTGAAACTTAAGAACTTAAAGGACTAATCCAGTATTTTTGTCAAACTTAAAGGATCAAAAGAGGTATTTGGCCTAAAATTAAATTCATGAAAGTTTGTCGAAAATGTTGGCTTTGAAGTGTCTTATACTTAGTGTAAAAATTTGCAATTCTCTTTCAAAACTAAAAAAAATGAAGAGAACACAACACATGTATATTCTACCGAATCAACTATATAGGTTATCACATCGAATCCCTTCATGTAAGATGAGTTGTCACTTAAAGGAATGTATCCCAATATATTCTTTCGAACTTAATCTTACTGCCCTGTCAACTGACAAGTTTCAATTGACAGATAAGCATGATCAAGCACAAAACAACATCTTAGAAATGTATTCCCTTTTGTGGCACTCATACTATACGAAGGAATTCGATGTGAAGACCTATATAGTTGATTCGGCAGAATACATGTTGTGTTCTCTTCATTCTTTTGAGTTTCCAAAGAGACTTGCAAACTTTTACGCTAAGTATAAGACACTTCAATGCCAACATCTTCAGCAAACTAACAAAAATTAAACTAAAATCCAACAAAATAATGACACAACATGATAATACTACCTAAACATCTTTATCTGGCCGAATCAAACTTTTGAGAATATCTTCAAGCGATCTCAGCAATGTAGCATCCATCTCGATCCTCGGGAACATGTTGTGCTGACCAAATATCAAGAACATGCTCCTCACGTCGTCGTCATTCGTTAACTCCGGTCGACTGAACGTCAATCACCCCTCTGAGTCGAACGATGGACGTTTATACCAAACGTATTCCACCCTCCTTGTGTCTCCGTGGTTGAGTCATTGGTTGATTTCATCAAGTTGATCCTTCAGTTCTTTTATTGTGACATCGTCCCAAACCTTGAAAAATTAGGGTTTCCACCGTTGAAGCATACTTAAGCGTTGAACAAATTGTCCATTGTTTCAGATCTACACCATAAGAAATTAAAAACAATCAATGAAAAACTCATTCAAACATTTCACAAAACACTTGGAGTGCAAATTATACATAAACCCTAAAACTAAAAACTACAACATAAACATGCAAACATCTAAACATTTAAGCAATATAAGTCATTTATATGTAAACATTGTATTATTTCTTGCCAAAAAAATCAAAATTTAAATAAACCCTAAAACTAAAAAATTTCTAATTTAAGAGGAAAAATGTAACATATAAACATAAAATGACAATGGTACTTGATTATGAAAACTTACTTGTTACTTGAGAGAGTTTTTAAAGATTTGAGAAGTGAAATGGAGAAATGAGGCATTGTCTGAATTATAAAAAAATGCAACGTGACTTAAATCACATTAACATCTACCGAGCATGACTTAAGTCACGCAGGTCATGCACCAACGTGAGTTAACTCACATAGGTTATATCCCGACGTTAGTTAACTCATGTTTTGTTTCTGTCAGCAAGCAGAACAACAAAAATGAGTGTTTTCCCTATTTTCATTTATCCATTCCTTCATTCATCCATTCATTCTTCCATTTACATCCATTTTTCATCCATTCAATCAATAATTCAATCATTCATTCATTCAAAGTTAAAATACGATCGTAGTCCAGAGCCTAAATCCTCGGAAAGAGCTTCTTGAAGTGCTCCGAAAGCCATCCATGCAAACACAAAGAGACACAATAATATCATCACAAGTATCATACAAACAAATATTCTAGCATTACAAACGCATAAACAGACCCAATAATATCGTAAGTCATTTATAATATGTTATAGAAAAAAATATTATCTCAAGTAGAGTCATGTAACCACCACATGCGCCAATGTTCGGGTTCATAGCAAGAGAAAGCTGGTGGTAGAGCCAAGCAAGTGCCATCCCGCCCCAGGACAACTCGTGCACCGTGCCTAAGTCCTGCAGCATAGTCAACCACAACAGATGAACGCTTCTACTGTTCTTGTTGGCGAAAATGGTGACACCAACCAAGAACAACAAAAACGCCTTAATACACTGTGTCCTAACCTTCTCCTCCTCCTTCTCATCACCAGGCTGCTCCAACTCATTGCACATATGCAAGGGTCTATCATACTGTCTCCTCAAGTTAGATATACTAATATACCCACCCCGCTGTTTATTTGTCTCAATCTCAACCTCCTCCTCCGTCATACCCAACTCAGTCTGCAGCAGCTCCATACATGTCTCGTATCGTACATCCTCGTCACCCACGAGCCTCCCAACGATGGGGATGTGTAGAAGACACGCCACATCATCTAGTGTAACAGTCATCTCCCTAACGGACAAATGGAAGCTTCTGGTCTCTGCATACCATCTCTCTGACAAGGCAGTGATGAGGGCAGAGCTGATGTTCTCGCATCCACCCGCTGCAGAACCATACCTATTCCTGTGTCGGGACTGTCAGCTTCCCAAGCTTCTTCCCGTGCGAGACAATGATCACCTTATGCGTCCTCCGAAACTGAAATACAAAAATTTAAACGAACAACAAACCGTTTAAAATATAAACATTGGAATAACTAAAAAATACATAACAATTTAACCATTAAAAAACAATAATTAAAATAAACATTAAACATTTTAACATAACAATTAAATAGTAAAATTAAAATAAAATAAACAATTAAATTGACGCGTAATTAAAATATTTTAACATAAAAATTAAATCGTAAATCTAAATTAAAATAAACATATCAATTGACGCGTAATTAAATAAAATTAAACAATTATACTTACTTCGGTGTCGCTCCAAAGCCTGCATGCCACATGTCTACCGAAATTCGATAGAAGCGTCAAGTCAGCACGGCCCTTGGGAAAACTCTCCGGCACGGCCTCCTCCTGAGCCTGCTGCTGGGCCTCACCTTCCTGTTGCAGAGCCTGCTCGTACTGAGGCTGATACTCCTCATGCTGTTGTTGATGTTGTGTGGGGTCCACTATTTGGGACGCACCCGCCTGGGACGACGTCCCCACATCATATCTCCTAACACCTTGTCTTCTTCGAGGAGCAGGAGCAGGGTGCACAGCCGCCTTTTCGGCCCGTGCACTCCCGACCATGGTCTCCCTGCCTACTCTCAATCTGTCTGGTCTCTCAGACATATCTACACAACATTTATAAAAGCAAAAATCAATGATTTTCTTAGGACATTTCAATCAATCATTTCTAAATAATCAACAAAAACAGTTCAATTTCGGCAGTGTCATTTCAATCTCTAACCTACCACATTGCACTCAAACTCACTATAATCAACATTAACAATCCAATTTCTAACTAATTTCATCATTAACAATGCCAAAATCAAACAAATTTTCATTAAGACATTTTATCAAACACCTAGAGTTCAACATAAAATCTAACTCTAACCTACCACATTTGAGTCAAACCTACTCTAATCAACATCTAAACAACAATTTCTAACTTAATTCTTCATTAACAATCCTAAAAACTAACATGCAAATCAAACTCTAAAAATCCTAAAATTGTGAAATTTCTAAAAAAAAAACCAAAATTTAAACCATAAAAAGCCAATGCAATAGAATAATAAACACTTACTTGATTTTGGAGTAGAAATTGACGTTGATTTGCTCAAGAATGGTTGAAATCGCACTTTTGAGGGAGAAAATTCACACTTGGATGTTTAGAACACAACGGTTTTGTGTTTCTGCATTTCTATTTCTATAACAGAGTGCAGCATGACTTAAGTCACGTTGGTATGTACCGAACGTGACTTAAGTCACGCAGGGGCATTTTCGGTACTTCGTATGGGAGGGAGCATTTCTCTTTATGAGGAGCAATTTTCTACAACTTTCCCTTTGTTAGCCCCTCTATTTGTTATCTTTGGGGCCAAGGGCTAACAACATGGGGTGGAATAGTGCTATATATGTAAGAAAATTGGGCATTTTTTACCGGTTCCCATAGAAGAATTAATTTAAGTAATCTTCAATCAACTATACTTCATCTGGTCTTTATTATAAGAGAAAATTTATTTGTTCGGTTCATTCAATAGACGATGTATCTGATCTATATATCATTTATTGAATGAATCTAAAAAATAAATTTTCTCTTACAATAAAGACTAGAGTAGTAATTTTTAGCAACACTCCGTATCATAGAAATCCTGCTCCATGCGTAAAATGGCAATGTGGAGACTCATTTTCTGACATTCTATACTAGGTGACCCTAGGAAAACTTAAATTTTAATGACAATGCACATATATTGTTAGACCGATTTAAAGTTTAAAATTGAACCTCTAATGGGCTTTGTCAATGCACCTCTATTAAAATAACACCCTCAAATTAGCATTAACAATTTAACGTTTAATGATTTAAGGACCAATTTGCCCATTTATTATCAATTTGAATGAGCATTTTGCACGGAGTTATAAGGTCTGAGGAAACGTTACCTAAAAAAAATACCCTATATGACTTGACATAATGTTTCAGACCGTCAACGATCATTTCATGTTGACTAATAGAGAAAAATTATGGAAGGAGTGAACATTAGCATATATTTAAAAATCTCACGCATGAATTTGTCTTTTCTCTAATTTGCCGAGGTATTTGCAATAATTTACAATTTTGGGGTTTTTTATTTTATTTTTTCCTTTCTATTTACTCAATAAAAATTCGTTATTTTGCCATATCCCAACTTTTATTATACGGGGGTGCGGTTAGTAACATGCCCTCAACAAATAACGAATCCCGACGGAGTTACATGATATTTGCAGAGAAAACAAACAAACAACGAAGCACGTAGCTGAAGTGGAACCACCAGATCTCTCTCTCTGAGAAGATGAAGTTTCCCGTTTCCGTCATCTGTACCTTCCTCCTATTCCTCTCTCTATTCTCTCCTCAAGCTAGGGTTCGTTCTCTCCCTCTCTTTCTTCTATCTATTTCGCTTTTGATATCGGTTTTGATCTAACGATTTCGTTTTGTTTGATTTCCATAGGGTGATGCTTCTGGTTCTGTTTTCTTCATCGATAGTTCATCTCATCAATTCCTTCGCGCTAGATCAAACAACGATGAGGTTTAACTTCTAATTCTCCTTCTTCTACTCTTTTGGATTATCACTGCATCTTTCGCTGATCGATTCGAATTTAATGTACTTTAATTGAATTATATGCTGTTAATTTGTGACAAGATTCGGCGGTGCGAAAATTTTAAGAAATGAAAATGAAATCAAATTCGATTTTGAAATCTTATGTATAATCATTGGAAGTAGTGATAGTTGATGAATGGAGAATTTTGTTTACTAGTTGCGATAACTGAATTGCAACATTTAAGTATCCGGAAGTCTGTTCATTAGGTTGTTATGATTCTATAATAATCAAGAAGATTTTTCTTCTTCTATTGTTGTTGTTTCTATTGATATGATTCATAATCAGTGCTGTCAATTGTGGATTGCGGAAAATAGGGATTTGTTGAAATTTCACTATGCTATGTTGCTATAGTGCCACTATAGCCACTATTTCACAATATTATGTACTAAATAGCGTATCGCAGAACAATAGTGACTTGTTCAAATTCCGCTATGCAACAACACTATAGCGCCACTATAGCCGCTATTTAACAACTATTTTGATAATAACACAAACTAATTAGTAATTTGTAAAATGGCGCATTCGATCATAACTGAGAAGGGTAGTTTTTTAATTTAACATGTTGAAAATATTTTATTTTTCTTGTTACTTTGTTCATTTTGGAAGAGATTAATTGCTAGGAACTCCAAAATAAATAGAGGAATACCTAGAAAGGATCAAGGGAACCGAACTGTTGTGTTCAATTTGCGCAGAAAATGGATAATGGAATTCTTCTCCTACAACACCCCCAATTCATTTGTATAACTAACCCCCTCTAATGAACTAACTAAATAAACTAACTAGCTACTTTGACTTCCCTAACCATTTTCCCATCCTCTTATTAACTTTCATTTTATTTCCGTCAAAATAAAATAAAATAAACTTCCATTTTATTGGTTTGACTTTGATGGTTAACTGCATTGATCACGCTCATCCTTTCGATCATCCCTCTGTTTCTGCTAATGAGGTTACTTCACTCTGTTGTCATGGTTACAATCAATATAATGATCTCACTAGATGGTACCATTTCACTTTGCAGCATCCTTCAATTTCGCTTCAAGAAGTTGGCGCTGCTGTGCCAGTCTTGCTCGGTTTTGCTCCTCCTTCTACCCTTTCAGCCTCCAGCTCATCCAAGGTTCTTGAGATAATTAGCGATGTTCAATTTTTACTACCTTATTTATGTTACATCACACTTCTGTTATAGAGATCTGATTGGTTGTTATGTTTTGCTTTCTGCAGTTGAATGAAGTTTTGATTCCTAATCCATTCAATAGGCCTCGTGCTGTGTTTTTGCTGGAAGTGAATGAAATCAATGGTTTCTGGCCTTCACTTTGAGTATAATAATCAGTTTCTGTAATACGTTCTCTTTATTTAAATGATAATTTTTTAATATGAATGCAGGTCTTGAAAAAATTGTACAGGATAATGCAATGTTCAGCAAGTCATTGTGGGATACAGATTATATTGGTTCAGATAAAGTTGACATTCAACTTCCAGGTGAATAAAACCGAAATGGTTTTTGGCACTACTGATATGGTTTTACCATAATTTTTGTGTCAAAGACTTCACTTTTACTTTTTTAAATTTTGCAGATGAAAATGATGTTTCTGTGTCTTCTTTGGATGAGCAATTGGAAGACTTTACTGACAATGAAATTAGTGATTTTGTGAGTTTTGATTCATATTATACATGTCTATGAGTTATCTCTTTGTTATTTGACTATCAAGTATATGTGAAAATGACCCTGTCTTTCTTTTTTAGTCATCTTCAATCGGTGGATCATATGCCCCTGACGCCCTAGAGCCATTAAATGGAGTGCTTTCCGTTCCTTTGCCAAATGGTGCCTTAGTGAATCTACACATGTCAAAGGTGTGATTAGGATTTTTTTAAGGAATCTTTTTCTTCTTAAAAGTTATATATGTATTTTTTGGGACTGATTGGGAGGTTTATGTGCTTGTGTTTGCAGGAAGCAGAAAGAAAGTTTGTGATAGGTCTTTTGTCTCTCACTCAAAATGTCAAAAGGGCAATTCAGAGGCATCATGATTTATCACAGAGTACACTAAGTCCAGCTGAGTTGTTAACAGGTTGCTTCAATGGCATTAAGGTGTGCAACTTTCTTCCTCCCTCATTTTCTTGTTTATTTTTACCTTCTTTTATTAAAAAACTCGACATAGTGTGTTTACCGAATCTAGTGTTATTATTTGACCTAAACGTAGCTTAAGTATCTTTGTAACCTTGCGAGTATATTTAATATGACATGTTTCTAGTCAAATGATCCGTTTATGTATGTTTTAAAGGAGTCTCAATTTACGGTTTTAAGAGAGATTTGACAACATTGCTGCATTCTTCATTGTCTGAAATATTTTATTGTTTCCTTTTCCTTTCAATGTCTGTAAGGAGAAAATCGTGCTTTTTTGCTTGTAGATAAAAGTCTTATTAAAACAATGTAAGTGCAACAGAGACGAAGATAAGGTATCGTCAAGAACAAGTAAAATAACTCATAACTAAAATAAAACAGACAAAAAAAGCGAATTACAAAGTAAGCAAGACTGCACAATCTCTTCACTTCTCAAAAACGGATTACTTGATGAAACAAAAACAATTACACAATCATTGACAGAATCGGAGTGGGGATTAATAAGGTAACGCTATTCCAGAGCAAATCGAAGGACTAGGATCCCTTTTGATGCTTGTGTTTCATTTCAGTCATGGACGATGTTTTATCCCCCTATATATTTGTTATTTTCGTTTTAATTATATTTCTTTTTTATAGAAAAGAAATTAGGCAGGATGCAAATGTTCCTAGAAGCCATTCCTAATTTTTTTTGTTCCTAATGTTGGACATTTTGAAATCCTATAAAATTGATATATGTATGATAGGTCATAATGGCATTGCTTAATCTCTAACTAAACACATTTAGCAATGAAAAATTAGTTGAATACATATTTCTGTTCATGTTTACCTGTAGTATGTAGTGATGTTTTTTACATGGATTTTTGTTGTCTAATCCTATCAACCAATATGATACAGGTTTTGCAAGAGCAAGATGAAGCAATTATTGCTCAACACGGAGTTGAATTGTTACTTGTAACTTTGACAAAGATATTTGGCTCATTGCAAGAAGCATACAAAGGTTAATTTTTGTCAGGCTTACGTGCTGTTTTAAATTAGAGCATTACAAAATTGGAAGTTATTTGCTTTAGTATAAAAATCCTAGTCAAATGACAGTAGCAACCTTTCAGCTGATTATTTGTTCTTTAGATGACAATTATTGGTCTGAAAAGTTCATTTGCTTTTATTGAACCTGTTAATGATCAATGACTGAGCAGGTCAAATAGTTGGAATTATCTATTGTCAAACGGCCACTCCACAAGAGTTCAGCAAGAAGTTTAATGTTATCTTTACTCCTCCTCACTACCATAGGGCACGATGGTTGGAAGAAGTAAATGCACTAAATACAACTTTTGCAGAAGTGGCACTGGTTAGAATAACCCTTGCCTGGATAACCGGAATAATTTTGCTTGTTTCAACTCTTATGGGGGTAAGTGGTTTGTGAAATACTCATACTATTAATATTATCATGTTAAACAAAAATTAGAAAGAAACTGTTCTGTGTAGTCAGACATATTTGTCATTATAATTTAGCTAAATGTTTGGAAATTGGAACTTGAAAGACATTCTCGGGAAGATATTTTTCATCTATTTCATTTGCTCAGTTTAACTTTCCACCTCCCTCCTTCTCGAGAAGGGCAGATCCTTTCTTGGCAACAATTTGAAAATTTATTCAGGAAAAAACTTATAATGTTAATTTGGTTAATGTATGAATGATTCTATGGTTGTAAAATGGATGCTAGTATCAGAATTAGTAGTTATATTTTTAGTATTATCCCCTTTTACTCGTTTTGGTTAAATATGGTGGATGAGTTGAGATATGTCACTCGGTCAGGGTGCCAGCACCTGTGACTGGGAAGCCCACCCGTAGAAATCAAAGATTAGCTGCCCGATGATTTACTTTTCTTTTTAAAGGGCCTCAAAGAGGGTACTCTATTCTCCCCATGTCAATGGATCTATTTCAAGGAAACGACGAAGTGGGAATATCAATTAGCTAATATATTACATATGTTGGTCATGTATGATATGTCATTTCTGTTTCTAGGGTGATACTTAGTGTTGAGAATTTATGTATGATCGTAAGTATTTACTAATTCACTTTTTTTTCTTCTGACAGACATGTTACCTCTTGTATATGCCAATCACAAGGGACACACTTCTTTATTCTAATGTCAAACTTGATTAGGCATGGAAACAAACATACTAATACAAATCTTTTTGCCAAGCCGGGGACGACCTGGCGCTGCCGTTCAACCTTTTGATTGGGGGGATTTTTCTAGATGCCTCTAATCTGTGTGCATTATTATATTTATTGTTGTTACTGGATCGATGTAGCCAATTTCTTATATTCATAATATCATCTATCAGGAACTTGTTCAATTAGGATTTAGGTCATCAAAATGAGGGGCTATTATAGATGTGAAGCATGGATGCTGTACCCCTTATTCAGGAATTGGATAGTTTGTATTTGTTCCGACCATTTCCAATAATGTGTACCTCATGATTGACATTTCCGGCATATCCAATAATATTGTAAAATACCAAAATTTCAGAAATGTTTATTCATGTGTCTTCCTATTTCTAAATGGTTTGCAGCGTTTACTTTAAGAAATGCAAGAGCTCGCAGTTTATAGGTATGCTGTTCTTATCCAAGGATGATAATGATATAGGCAATATGACAATGGATTTAACTTGGCTAAATTACATTAGAGGTCTTTTAAGATATTTAATTGTAATAAATTGGTGTTTTTTTTGTACCACTTAGGTACTTTTAAGTAGGCATGGCAATGGGGCATGTCCGGGTGGGTTTAAGCATTACCGCCCCCGCTTCCATGCACCCGCCCCCATCCTCAAACCATATTGGGGGTAAAAATGGAACATCCAACCCCGCCCCCAATGGAGACGGGTTTCCCAGCCCCACCCCCACCTGCGAAAACTCTATTTTTTATAAAATATTTAAAAATGCATTTTTTTTTCATTCAAAAGAGCAAAATAATTCTAATAAACATATTTCTAAAGAGTAATAATATATTAAAATAGGTTGGTGCTTATTTGACATAAAATGAAAATAAGATTATAAAATTTAGGTCCTTTAAGTATTTTTCGTAACACTTAGGTCCTTAGAATTATTTAATTGAAACTTTTAGGTCCTGAATAAGTTACATTTTTAAAATCTAAAATCCTCCAAATTGTTACGGTTAAATAACTTAAAAGACCTAATTGATGCGAAAAAAACTTAACCAACTTGTTACAATTAAATAACTTAAATGACCTAAGTGGTACGCAAAACACTTAAAGGACCAATTTATTACAATTAAATAATTTAAATGACTTCTGATGTAATTTAACCATTTAACTTCAATCTCGACTCTAAATGGCTTTTTACAACAGCTAATTGGAAAAATAAATTTTAAAAAAAGATTAGTTTTGGTAGAGTGAAAATAAAAGAACAAAAAATACAAGTAATGAAATTTACATATCTAAATGATTAATCTTTAGTCTTGTAGGGTCTTTTTTTATTAAAGTATTTTAGGGTTTTTTTTTATATTTGGATATTTATAAGGAAAATGCTAACAGGTGTTATTTTAAAAGTTCATAAAGAAAAATTTATTTTGGAAATGTTGCATTCAACACTTTAAAATTTTTTAAATTGTTTTTTTTTACATAAAACTTTTTTTTTACTTCTTAACAAATGCCATTAAGATATTTGTTAGTGTGACCGCATTTATAAATTTTGGATTGGAGTATGTTAAGGGCACTTGCTAAAAAATTCACATAGGAATAAGAGTTAAGGCGGAAAAAAAAGGAAATATAACTCTTTTTCTTGATAATAAAATAAACATAACTCTTTGATCAAAAAAATAAACATAACTCTTATTTCAATGTTTAATTTTTTTGAGTTCTAGTTTTGTTAATTCATTTAGAATGAGGTAAATGTAAATTCATATGTGAGTATTTTTTAAATTTGAAGGTCTTCTCTATTTTGAATTGGAGTATTATCTTTTCACTCTAAATTTTTCTTATAAAATAAAAATGTTTAGATATTTTCCATTTTAAGAAAAAAAAAGTTTTGATATTTTATGATGCAGTGGATGGATTAGTGGTCTAAATATGGACCAAAGTTTTCATTCTAAAGGATGGAATGAACACAAAAGAAAGCATTATAACTAGTTTTTCACCAACATAAAAACAAAGATACACCGCAAAAATATATATAGTTAAGTAAAAAAATAAATTAATTTCAGTCTACGCTTTCACTACCAATGAAACCACACCACCATCATCTCCGCCGCCACTTCGCCACAAAATACACCGCAAAAATCACCTCAACCTCCCCCACCGGCCGTTCCCTCGCCGCCGAAGTAACCCCACCACCACCCCTCTCCTCCGACCCTCTCGGCTACAATCTCCCTCGCCGTGACCTCATCTGCAAAGCCACCCAAATCCTCCTCTCCACCACCCCCACCACCACTCTCCCCGACCCCTTCTCCGACCTCTCCCACTATCTCCAATCCCTCTCCATCCCCCTCACCCCTCTCGAAGCTTCCCTCATTCTCAAATCCCTCAAAAACCCTACCCTCGCTTTTAAATTCTTCCACTTTTGCCCCTCCCTAAAAAACGACCCTTTCATCTATAACCGTCTTTTCCTTGCACTCTCTCGCTCCTCTTCCCCGCTTAGATTCGAACAGACAGAGTCTCTGCTTGATGATATGGAGAAACGCGGTGTGAAG
Organism: Medicago ruthenica; assembly: GCA_018208015.1. Classification (NCBI taxonomy): domain Eukaryota; kingdom Viridiplantae; phylum Streptophyta; class Magnoliopsida; order Fabales; family Fabaceae; genus Medicago; species Medicago ruthenica. The sequence goes on from CM031372.1 coordinate 22,778,050, forward strand.
GGATCGATTTCGACGGTTAATATTTTGATTGGTTTTTTTGGTGATTTGGATAGGTGTGTTGGGTTGGTTAAGAAATGGGAACTTAGGTTTAATGCTTATAGTTATAAGTGTTTGCTTCAAGGCTATTTGAGATTGAGGGATTGTGATAAAGCTTTTCGGGTTTATTTGGATATGTTGAGGTGTGGTTATTCTTTGGATATTTTTGCTTTTAATATGCTTTTGGATGCTTTGGCTAAGGATCAAAAGGTTTGCGTTTTTCGTTTCTTTTGAATTGGTTGGTTTTTTATTGCAATGCATGTTCTTACACCCTTTTGGATAAAATTTGGTTATTTAGGGAAGCGTTTAGAAAAGCCGTGTTGGGACTTCGGATTATGTTGACATAGGCATTTGTGAAATGTTTGGAAAAGTTGATGATAAGTAGCTTATGATATTGTTTTTGTTTTCATAAGCTTGTGATGTGATGACAGTTTGGATAAATTGTTTATATGATGTGTGCTTATGTGGAGTTTCCTCGAAATTCCTCTTTCATTGTGGAAATATATTATACATAACTATTTATACGATAATTGTTTTTTAACTAGCTGCGGAACTAAGTTTGTTTTTTATCCAAATTGTCCCTAAAGTCTTAGAAATAAGCTTTAGCTTATTCCACAAGCACTTATTGAATTAGCATTTTATTAATTTATTTTCCCTAATGTTTCCTTAGTGTCAGTTGGGTGCCAGCAGTTAACTCGGTTGGATTGGAGTTTGTGTAGAGAGTTAGGGACTGATGTAGCTTTTGAATAAACATTTCATCAATTTATCCAAATACTCTCTGAAGTCTTTCAAAGAATTTTTTAAAATAGTTTACATGATATGCTCATAGAAATAACTCATGCGGATTTTCTTCCATTCCTTCATTAATTAATTTTCCCAAATGTTTCCTTAGTGTTAGTTGGGTGCTAGCGGTTAACTAGGCAGTGTTGTCAAATAGCAGCTATAGCAGCACTATAGCGTATCGGAATTTGAAGTTGAACAAACTGATATTGTTCCATAGCAGCGCTTTAGCGTATTGGAATTTGAAGTTGAACAAACTGATATTGTTCCGCAATACGCTTTTTGGTACAAAAGTCAAATAGCGGCTATATCTGCGCTACAACACTGTAGCATAGCGGAATTTGAGCAAACTGCTATTTTCTGTGATCCGCGATTGACAGCATTGTAATTAGGTATGTTGTAATAGAAAACCACAATATGATGAATCTAGAGAGCTTTTAGCTTTTCTGTTGTAACTGTTTTCTAAATTCTGTTAGAATGGTTTCTCAATCAGTTACATGAGGTTGATGAGTCTATTTATGGACATATGCTGGCTGCCTCTAGCTGACTTACATGTGTCGGTCAGCATCCCTAGGTGACTGGCAGTTGCTAGTTAATACAGTTGGACAGTTACACAGGGAGAGTAATCTAGTGTGACATTCCTACTGTGATCGTTCTGATCACAAGCTATCAAATACTAAACCATTCCTTCAATATGTTGGAATTTGGGGAGAGAGTTAGAGACTGATGTAGCTTTTGGCTTACAAAGACTGTCTTTTTGTTCCCCCCTTTTTACAGAAGCAAAATATGTCACTTTTTTACTTTTCTTATTTTATTTTTTACAATTACCTGTATTACTTTTAATTTGCATCAAATACAGTTAATTTGTATGTTCTGTTTTGTTACCCTACATGAGTTTTGGGCAGTACAAGTTATGATAATGGTAACGAAACATCAATTTGCTTCTTATTTATATTTTATTTTTATGAAATTGTTTACTTTTGGCTTGTCTGAATTTTGTATGGGTATGTTTCCCTGTGAGTGCCGGATCAGATTTGTGTGAATAGATTGATGAACATCTAATTGAATTCTACGGGTTCTGTAAATTGTTTTTGAGAAGCACATTTTACTTCTGTTGATTCTGTTCACCGATTATAGTGTATTTCAATATTTTGGTAGGTGGATAAAGCATATAAAGTTTTTGAGGACATGAAGCGGAGGCATTGTGAGCCTGATACGTTCACGTACACCATTATGATCAGAATGACTGGGAAAGCTGGCAAAACTGACGAGTCGCTAGCACTCTTTCAGGCAATGTTAGAAAAGGGCTTCGCTCCAAATTTAATTGCTTATAATACTATGATTGAGGCACTTGCCAAGGGGCGGATGGCGGACAAGGCCGTCCTGCTCTTCTCAAAAATGGTTGAGAATGGTTGTCAGCCTAATGAATTTACGTACAGTGTGCTTTTGAATGTTTTGGTTGCTGAAGGACAGCTTAATAAGCTTGACAATATTGTGGAGATGTCGAAAAAATATATGAATAAGCAGATATATGCATATTTTGTAAGGACTTTAAGCAAATTGGGTCATTCCTCTGAAGCACATAGGTTATTTTGCAACATGTGGAACGTTCATGACAAGGGTGATAAAGATGCCTACATGTCCATGTTGGAGAGTCTATGCAGTAGTGGTAAAATGGCAGAAGCAATAGATCTTCTGAATAGATTTCACGAAAAGTGTATAACTACTGATACTATCATGTATAATACAGTATTCACAGCTCTTGGTAGGTTGAAACAAGTATCGCATATCCATGATCTTTACGGAAAGATGAAACAAGATGGCCCTCCACCAGACATATTCACTTACAATATTCTGATCTCCAGCTACGGACGGGCCGGAAGAGTTGATAGTGCTGTTAAAATTTTTGAAGAGCTAGAGAATAGTAATTGCCAGCCAGATGTTATTTCCTATAATAGTTTGATCAACTGCCTCGGAAAGAATGGAGATGTTGATGAAGCTCACATGAGATTTAAAGAGATGCAAGAGAAAGGGTTAAATCCTGATGTTGTAACTTATAGTACACTTATTGAGTGTTTCGGCAAGACGGATAAAGTTGAGATGGCGTGTAGCTTATTCGATGAAATGATTGCCGAGGGATGCTCTCCTAACTTAGTAACATATAATATTTTACTCGATTGTCTTGAAAGATCTGGAAGAACTGCCGAGGCAGTGGACCTTTATGCAAAACTTAAGCAACAAGGACTGACACCAGATTCAATAACATATGCAGTGCTTGAGCGATTGCAAAGTGGTAGGCACGGGAAGTTGAGAATCCGCAGACAGAACCCAATTACAGGATGGGTTGTTAGCCCTTTACAATGATATAGTCATAGAAAACAAAATCATTGATATACATTCATTGCTCAGATACTCTTTGTAATTCTCAGGGTTTTTTTGTCTAAGCCATTATAGCTCTGCGGCTGAGGTGAAGAACATATATGGTTATGGCCATGTGATGAATTCACACTCGTGTTGGTTGGGCAACATACTCAAGTTTTTCTACAATGGGATTCTGTGTCTTGAAACATGGGAGTTCAATGAAAAGAGTACGGTTTCTTTCTCTTATGAATCTCATATAGATTCTGATAATTTAATTCGTTATAGGATCTGTTAGCAAGCTCATACTAGATAAGTCATCATAATTAAGTTGTACATAGAATTCTTCATTCTTACATGAATAATAGCAGGAAAAATCTAGTTTTAGAGGAAAGGGGAGGGCTATTTTTTCTTGGTTTTTTATTTGAGATTTCCAAGCTTGTACCCCAAGTATACAATCCCATGTTGGTTCCTCGATTAGCATGAAGTATTGAATAACATTGGAAGAATTTGGCCATGTAATACTTTTTCTTTTTCTTCTTTTTTTTTTTTTTGCATACTAGGTGCCTATTTATGCCAAACCTAAAATTCATATTTTCTTCTTTCTCCCTCATTGTACTTAGGAAATTAATTTACCCTTTGCACAAAAACATGATGCTCTTTCAATTACAGCAAAAATGGTTGTTACAAACCAAAGAAATTAATTACTCTCTGTCAAAAAGATTCCAAACAAAAACACTTCTTTATTACATACTCAACTCAATGAAAAAACACATCCATTTAGAAGGTTCACCAATCTATACCCAATTCTCTTTCAAGAAAGATCTTCTCGATGTATCGGAGTACAGGCGGGGATTCTGATATATAAGTTTCCATTAGGACCTTTGCTGAAGATTCTACAGCATAATACAATGAAGGAAAAAAAAAGGTAAATATCATAATTAATAACTAGAATAGTAAGTTTTTTTATTTGGAAAAATAATGAAGAACATAACATGCCCTAAACACATTTAAAATGATGGTAACAAATGTTATATTATACTCACCATCTTCATTGAGTTTCCTATATAGCTGTTGCTTTGTAGGGATGTAATGTAACCTTACAGCAACAGCCTTTCTGAGAGCCCAACCATGATATGAATTAAATATCTGTGTGTAAGCCTTAGAAACTGCATCCTTCATAGAATTTCCCCTGCCAAAACACACATTGGAACATAATTACCAAACCTAATCAAAATTGTGAAAAACTTGGAGAAATGATATTTGTACAACCATTTTGTGACAACTTTCTCTCATACTCACATTATGTTTTTACTTTCTCTCTTGTTTTCGTTTCCGTGTCAATACATACTTTTCTTTGTAACTTTATGGTTGTCCCAAAAGTTGTTTCACAAATGGTTGTTCAAATAACACACCTCAAAAACTTGTCTTTAACAAAAAAGACTACATTATTGAGGTTGACACTAAAGTCAATATTACTCCACGGACACTTTTTCCACGCAGCCCACTTTGCACTACAGGTTAAAGAATTGTAAGTGGAATCATTTTCTGTCATCCAATTTTCCACTTTCAATTTATTTTATTTAGTCCTTGGGTTTTGGAACTCACCAAGGTTAGAACCTCGATAGCACCGACATTTTTTATTGAAGGTGTGTCTCGGTGTCCGACACGATACTGACACGTGTGATTACATTGTATTATGTCATTGTTTTAAAATTTTATCGGTGCTGACGTGTTAGTATCCGTGTCGTTTCCGATGTCGGTGACTATGTCCGCATAGGTTTGGACAAGTCTCGTACTCAATGATATATGCTTCATCAAGATTCTCAAGATTACACCGTATTTAAACTCACGTACTTATCAGTTATCAGATGAGTTTCGTTGGTTTAATCATTGTTGTCTAGCACTAATGTTAAAAAAACATTAACTAAGGATGTTAAAGGTAAGGGTGATAGTGACATGCTTAATGCTTTGGATCTCTTCAACCAAAATATGAAAAGCATATATCAAATTAAACACTGACACACATCAAATGGTAAAGTAGCAAATGAATAAGATGTACATACTCTGTAAGTAGAACTTGTTCAAATAGCACCTTGAGAAATTCTAGTCCACGTTTTATTTTCAAAAGATTTCTGGAATGGCTCCCTTGTTTTCTCACAGAATTAGTTTGTACATCTTGATCAACCATAGATTGTAATGTCTTGAAAGACTTTGATGCTTCTGCTATGTCATTAACCTGTTATTACCATCAAAATCACATGATAATCAAATTAGATGATGAGCTCACAACAAGGTGAACAAGTGTCATGAACTATTTTAAATTCCAAGTCTGTGTGTGTGTGTGTCAACAAATAAAATCACACATATGTTATTAATAATAACTAGTTTATTAGAACATACATTGAATAAGTCATTTATCTATTTGAACAATTTCAAATATTTTCTATTCTGATATCCATATATACTCTTGCATAAACATCCTCTCCTTACATAAAATTCAAGTATGTCTATGTAACTATATTACCTACACTTGCTATTTGCAGCGAAATAAATTATTACGAACCTGTCATGAATTCCTTGCCACCGTTGGATTTACTTTAGCGGAAATCATGGGATGGTGGGATAAAAAGATGAGAACATGCTACAGTAACAACTTAACACTTACAAGGCAGTCGTGAGGTTCTCGGGATGAACTATTTCGCAAGAAGTAGTAGCACTATCCTTGTATTAAAGACGTATTTGGTATGTGTGTCTATGTTTAACATTGACACGACAATGACACATATTTTTATAATTAATCTCTTTCATCTTCTTAAATTATTACAATGTGTCCGTCGTCTATGTATGAGTAAGTGTGTGTATCAACAAATAAGATCACATATTCATATATAATAATAATAATAATAATAATAATAATAATAATAATAAGAACAACAACAACTAGTTTATTGATAGCTTGCCTTGGTAACGTAATCCATCTCAATGAACTGGAAATGAAAGCCAACACTACCAAAAAGGGGAGCTACAAAAGAACATGCACGGGAAAAAGCAGCAACCTCGATAATATCTTTGGAGACGATGACATTTGCTAGCTCTTTGAATGCATCTGCGATTTTAGCGAGATGCTTTTCATCGACTGCTGTCGTGGAAGCCACCCTTCTTCTTATTATGATATCCTCCGTGTTGTTGTCGACATCATCATGTACCGATTGCTGCTGTTCTTTTCTGGCATTGGCAGAAAAGCACGTCAGAAAAACACCACATGCTTTAAGCCCTTTTCTCTGATGTACATGTTGTTCATTACTTGCCATGGAATAGAAGAAATATTATATGATTATACTTCTTCTCTTGTCCTTAGTGTTTGCACCTTATCTTCATATATAATGATACATGTGTGTGAATGTGTTGAGTGGATGCAATGATGAGTTCAAGTTCTGAAGGTTCGGAGAAAGAGTACTTTGAACACAGTACAATATACGTCAGAATATTAAATAATACTTTTTTTACCAAAAAAATAGTAAATAACACTTAAACTGAATGAAATATGTCTCTTTAATTCTCAGTATCTATCGTAATAGCATAGAAATTTTTTTTTTTTTGACCCTTTTGCGAAAAAAATTGATTTTTTTGACCCCCTTTAAAAAGTATTTACCAAAATGACCCACTTTCAATTTTTTAGGGTTTTTTTTTTGTCGTTTAGTGTCATTACCGGCAACAGTATGTTACTGTAGCATGCAGTGAGAGTTTGCAGCAAAAAGCAATTTTGTACTGTAGCAAAGTACTGTAGCGTGCAGGATATATGCAGGCAGCGTGCAGGATATATGCATGGCAGGCTTTTTTTGTTTTATTAGGAATGACCCATTACCGCCAATTGGACCGGCGGTAATGGGTATTTAATTATTTTTTTTTTCGTCTTTTAATTAACCCCCCCTATAAATACCCAACAACACCCCTTTTGTCTAAATTCAGTCAAATTTTTTCATACTTTTTTTCTCACTTCTTCTGCATTATGTCTGACTCTGGCTCAGATACAATTTCTACTGCTTCTCCTCCTCCTCCTTCTCCTTCCCCTTTAAGATTGGTCACTGTTAAATTTGATCAATATATACGACCTTTTGAAATGGTAGTAACTCCATGTATGACTTTAGTGGAGTTGAAAAATTATCTCAATCATATTTTTCGTCTAGCTAATGAGCCTTTACGAAAAGTCAGTGAGATTTATTACGGTGAGCGGTTTATCGATTTGGGATCGCATAAAGACTTTGATTATTATTACGAATACAAACTTCTGAAGAATGATGCTGATGTTCAAGATATGTTTTCGTCTGAAGAAAATGCACAAGGTCCATGGTATCTTGACGTTAAGTCAAAATAGTCGATACGTGGAGAATCAATTGTTTTAATGTTGTTTGTTTGCTTTTTTAATTTCATGTAATTTGGTTTGAGTAGTGTTTTGATTAATTATTATATTTTCGTGTTTGTCTTTTCTTGTCTATTATATTATTTAATTAACATAATTAAAATAAACATTAAATTCATAATACGTGGATATTTTTTAAACGACGAAATTTGATTAAAGATTAAAAAAAGTCACAAATACTTATAAAAGCTCGGTTGAACACCTAATTGATAATGATATTAACTACTGGTTATTTAAGATCGGACAATTTCTCCTAATATGTCCGGAATGCCGACACAACCCACACAGTCTCGGTGTCGGTCTTCTTTCTTCAACCTCCTCGTCCATTTCAGTCCTAATGCGAGTACTACTGGGTCGACCTTTCTTTAGTCTTCGCATGTCTGGATTATGGCAAAGCTTTGGACCGTTGTAGGGGGGCCAATAAGTCTTGTCGTGGACAACCTTAAATGATGTGTTGTAAATGGCATAAACACTCTTGTTTTTGAACACATCTGGAATAAGTGTTGTGTAGTCATAGTGAAATGAAGAACACGCGGCTATGACATGTGAACAAGGCAAATGCAAAGCTTGATATTTCCCACAATCACACCACCCTGCTTGGAGGTCCACCTTGAAAGTTCCCATTGGCCTTCCCTCCCTGTAGTTGACTGTCTCACGGACAGAGAAGGTATACCTCTCTCGGTCAAACTGTTCGACTTGATGGGTGTTGGACTTACCAATGTCATCCTTAATCACATTCTGGCAATATTCGCTGAACACATCTCCAGAACCCACCCTTGCAAACGCACTTTGAGCCCTTTCGGCAAAGAGACATGCCAACCTATAGTATGTTGATTGGACTATAGGTGTAATAGGGAGGTTGCGAGTTCCCTTAAACACAGAGTTCCATGACTCAACGATATTGCTTGTCATGTGGCCCCATCGTCGACCCCCGTCATATGCTTGAGTCCATTTTTCTTTTGGGATATTGTCCACCCAATCCAACGCACGCTGATTTGCCTCCTGGATTATACTGCGGTAGTAATCAAACATGGGTATGTTTAGGGCATATCCTGTATATGATGGAAAAAAATTTAATCAGATAAATTTTTTAATAAAAACATTAATTAAAATTTTTGTAAGAAAAGATTTATACCCATATTATTTACTACATCCTTTAAATCTCCATCCTTGATTGTCCTCATGAAGTTTTGCTTGATGTGTCTGATGCAGTACACATGAGTTGAACCAGTTTCTTGCCAACCATTCCGTGGGTCGTTGAATGCACTTTTAATCGATTCATGTCTGTCGGAGATCATGCAGACGGCTAGTTCTCGTGTGACATGCCTTTTAAGATTTTTAAGGAAAAAACTCCATCCCTCCTTTGTCTCACCTTCGACAAGTGCAAAGGCGATTGGAATTGTTTTGTTGTTACCATCTTGCGCAACTGCGAGCAACAACGTTCCCTTGTACTTGCCATACAACCACGTTCCGTCGACATGGACAACTGGTTTACAATACTTAAACCCATTGATGCATGGATAGAAGGCCCAGAATAGACGATGAAACTGCGTCTCTCCGTTCGCGGCAATTCGCGTCTTCAAATCGAAGACTGTTCCTGGCATTGTCTCCTTCATCACGTTCAGCCATTGGGGAAGAACATTATAAGATTCCTCCCAATTCCCGTAAATCGATTCGATTGCCGCGTTCTTTGCCTTCCACGCCTTTCTGTAGGTGGTTGTGTAGTTAAACTTTTCTCTTATATGCGCAATGATCAACTTCGGCTTTGTGGAGGCATCTGCATGCACAAGGGTTTTGATGCTGTCACTTATAATTTTGTAGTTGAGCTTGCGGTGATCTTGTGACATTGAAGACGATGTGCAGTTGTGTGGACCATTCATGGTCCCAATTTTCCATTTGCCACTCCTTTTTCTGTAGGACGCTCTCAACTTAAATTGACATGTCTCGTGTGTACATTGAATAACATATCTTCCTGGATCTGAGTGTATAACAACGTAATCCAGTGAACGTCTGATGTGGTATGACTTGATGGCATGCAAACAATCTTCTTTGGTGTGAAACGTCATTCCTACCGCAATAGCCCCATCGAAGGCAACATTCGTATTCCAGTGATCGTCGGTGGGTATAGCATCATATGCAGCAACATCAACGTTACGCATATGTAGCGGTGGACAATAAGCGGCTCTGATCGGTACTGCCTCTTGCGGTGGTTGTGCTGGTTGTGCTTGTGCGCCAGGAAAAATGTTGTCGAAGATGTCTTCATCCCCATCGTCTTCTTCGTCATCCTCATGCTGAAGTGATTCGTCTTCGTCACTTTCACTACTACATACTTCTTCTTGAATGTTATCTGGAATGTCTTGAAATTGTTGGCGGAAGATTTCTGGTGGTGGTGTTTGTGTTTGTGGTTGCGGTTGGGTTTGAGGTGGCGGTTGTGAAGACGATGGTTCAAATTCACACTGTGTCTGTGAGAATGGTTGTGATGAAAATGGTTCATATTCGTCATGTGGTTGTGAGAAAGGTTGTGCTGAAAATGGTTGATATTCGTATTGTGTGTGTGAGAAAGGTTGGGTGTACGGTAAATTTTGTGAAGACGACGGTTGAAAATCATATTGATTTTGTGCCGGTTCGTTTTCATACGGTGGTGTTTGAGTGTGTTGTGGTACTTGAAGGGGTTGTGGTGTTTGACGAGTTTGTGGAAACTCGTTATTTACTACCGTAACTGATAACTCAACTGCACCGAGTACCTGAAAAGATTTATAACTGACAAACATATCTGCAACGTCATCGTTATCAAAAATTTCTACGTCGTTGTATTGGACATGACCTGCAGCAAAGCTCTGTGGTGCTCGGTAAATAATTTTAGATATCACCTGAGAATCACTTAGGCGTAGCTTTTGCTCTATTCTTTTTTTCAAGTGATCAAACGTGCTTTTGATACTCATGTTAAAACATTTTCTTCGTTCACTTTCAAAAAATGAACCAAACTGGTTTCTTAAAACTTTTCTATTGTAATGAACAATGAAAAATACATTTTCTGGTGTGTGTGCCATAACTGTTTGTTTTCTATGTGTGGTATAACAATTTGCATGTTATAAATTGTTACGATTCCATACATTTATAGGCAAGCAAGTATGACACGTGGAGTGTTACGATTGGCTACTTCATTACAGCCAAATAAAATGGCGGTAATGAGTTACTTTTGGTCAGGTTCTACAGTACAATGCAGGCTAAAAACAAATGGAAAAGAACACGCGGACGGCTGAAATTTTAAACAACAAAAGCCATGCATGCGCACTGCCACGTGGCAAGAATTTGTTGGCTAATTCATTACCGCCACTCCATTTGGCGGTAATGAGTCTTCTCCCACACGTGAAATCACATGGCATGGCAGGTAGATGTTTTCATATGCTTCCTATTCCAATAATTAAAACCAATAAAACTTAACAAGACAAGGCATGGCAATAAATCACACGTGGAATAACAAAGAAGAAAGCATGCAAGTGAATAGCATATGGCAATAATGCAAGGCATGTTAATTATCAGTATAAATAGATGCACAAGGATAACGCTTCCTCACAATACGAAGCAATTCTGCCAGAGACACACACATTTCTATTTCCTTCCGGCGAGTGTACTATTACGTTAGAAGACGTTCATATGCTCCTTGGTTTAAAGGTAAACGGTGCACCGGTAACGGGACCTACGACCGTAAAATGGGAATTAGTTGAAGAAATTTTAGGCGCAATGCCTAATAAAAAAAGGCGTGACGGTCTGCAAATAAGATTAAGTTGGTTAGAATCTTATATTGTAGGTCACGGGGAAGTAGGTCCCCCCACCGTTCAGCACCTGTTTATAGCAG